>JACEFZ010027278.1:0-45000 GCA_014155875.1 Cepaea nemoralis | reverse complement strand
CTCCACAGTGGGATGGTATCCACTGTATGGTGACCTTATGCTGACTGCTAAGTTCAGAAAGTAGTGTCCTTAGTACTGGCAATTTCCCAGACAGGAGCGCCTCGAGTACTGATTTTGCATCTGTCAATAGCACCACAGGTTGTGTACCATTGCTGGTATTTAGTAATTTCTCTTCAATTTCAGCATCGTAGTTATGGCAGTACTTTCCTGTCGGTACTCTAGCTGTGTCCCTAGTGTTATTTGAGTATTCTATGTACACTCCCGCTCCTCCATTTCGAACAGCATTTTGTGCTGACCCATCTGTGTAGATCGGATCCAGAGGTCCTGTGGGTATACTTCATCAAGGAAGCTGAGAGTGGCTGTTCTGCGCTGCACACTGTTCTGTTCTTCCTTGTCAAATATTCCTCACACTTTTGTCTGGATTTGTAATGATAGTCTATGCTCATCTTTCCATGGAGTTCGCTCTGGAATAGTTGTTAGGGGGATACCAACTGTGGGCAGATCGGTGGTTTCTCTGCAGAGTCGTTTGGCCTGGTGGATAAAACTACTTCTTTTCAACCGCCCCATAGCTATGTTTTCAAATCTGTTCTTCATAGGGTGGCCTGGCAAGCTGAGGAACTTTTCTGCTTGTATTAGCGTTTTCGTATCTCTGCGCTCACTCAGTGCTTGTGTCCTCCCCATCTTCTCCATTTCCACTATAGGGGTTGATCTCATCCCTCCTGTGGTGACTCTAAGTGCTTGATTTTGCTCTTTGTCCAGCTCTTGTAGTGTCGTTTTTTGATGACGAACACCACACAGTTGACCCGTATTCCTGGTGTGGTCGTATGCTCTGTTGATAAACTTTGCTGAGTATTTTCCCATTGGCTCGCCATGTGGTTCCACTTAGCTTTCTCAGGATGGCTATTTTCCTTTTGGCGTTTGCTACTGCTTTGTTGATGTGCTTTCTCCATGTCAGCCTGCCATCAAATGTTACTCCAAGGTATGTTGGTTCTTTATCTTCTCTTAGGGGTGTTCCATTTATCTGGATGGTCCCTGCCTTTTGTTTTGGAGAGAGGGTAAATAGGGTGCTGCTGCACTTGTCAGTGATTATGCTGACACACCATATATTTGTCCATGCAACAAATGTATCTACAGCTCTTTGTAGTAATCTGGTGGCCACTGATGCATGTTCATTTGTGCTCCATAGAACCAGGTCATCGGCGTACATTGCCGCTTTAATTCCATGCGGTAGATTAGCAACGAGATCATTGATGAAGATTAGAAAAAGTGTGGGGGACAAGACTCCGCCCTGGGGAACACCGTGACGCAGTAGTACTTTCATGCTCTTTAGTCCGTCTATCTGTACTCGGGCTCTTCTGTTGTGCAAGTATGCTTTCACCCATTTGTACATTCTTCCATTTACTTTGCAGTTTTTCAGTTTATTCATCAGACCTTCTTTCCAGACTTTGTCAAAGGCTTTCTTCAAATCTATCCATGCCGCAAGCACCAGCTTCTTCTCTTGGAATGCATCCTCAATTTCTTAAGAGAGGTAGGTTGTCTGATCTTCCGTAGAGTAGCACTGCCTAAAGCCAGCCTGCTGTGGCACAAGGATGTTTTTACCTTTAATGTACCACTGCAGTCTGTGATTGATGATGCGCTCCAGTGTTTTGCAGAGACAGCTGGTGAGGCTAATTGGTCTGTAGCTAGAGGCAATGGAACTATCTTTCCCTGATTTTAGGAGGGGTATCATGATTGCTTCTCTCCAGGCTTGTGGAACACTGCCTAAGGTCTAACTGTTATTAAAGATCTGCAACAGCTTTGCTTTGGCCTCTGTTCCTAGGTTCCTGATAATTTCATTGGAGATACCATCAGCTACTGGTGACTTTCTCATTTTCAGTTTTGATATGGCTAGCTCTAGTTCGCTGATTGTGATGGGTGCCTCCAGAATCTCATGTACTATTTCCTTCTAGTCCCGTATGTTGCTGTTTCTCTCGAATCTCTTGTTTCTGTGGAATAATTTTGATATTATTATCTTGTGCGAATGAGTCCGCAAAATGGTCAGCTGCTTGCTTTCTTGTTAAGATGTTTCCATCTTTATGTAGTGCAATTGTTGAGTTTCTCCCTGTGCCCTCATCGTTAAGTTGTTTTATTAGCATTCCACAATTTCCTTGTGTCTCTTTCAAAGTTCAGAGACTCTGTTTTTTCCTGCCAACTTTTCCGTCTAGCCTGCAGCTTGGCCCTTTGAAATTTGGCTTTTGTATGCTGGAATTTATTGTGGTGCTCTTGGCTGGGTGTGGCCTCTGTTTGCTTTCTACATACTTCCACATCATTATGCAACTGTTCCAGTTCACTACTCCAGTAGGGTTTATATTGTTTACGGGCTCCTCTTGGTACTGTTTCTCGCGCTGCCTGTAGTATGCATTTCCCAAACTCTTCAACTACTTTATTTATGTCTTTCTCAGTGTTCAGGTTTCTAACCAGTAAGCTGGTGCGATTATTGTACATTGCCCATTCTGCTTTCTTGTAGTTCCACCTCGAGAGGGTGCTGCTTTCACTTACAAGCTCATTTTCTACAGTTAGAAAGACTGGCCGATGGTCACTGCCACCAAGTTGTTTCCCAACAATTCGTGTAATGTTCCACTCCAGGTCTGGTGAATGAAAAGCCAGGTCAGGTGTAGTTGTAGAGTGCCATGATCTCGAGTAGAAAGTATGTGGGTCGGACGGCTTGTTAACCAAGATGAATCTATTCTCATCCTGCCAGTCTTTTAGTCTCTCTCCTCTCTGGTCCATGTGATCATAGCCCCAACTCTGCGAGTGGCAGTTGAAATCAGCACACATAATCATTTTTTCTGTTAATGGTAGTGAAGCAGTGATGTTATTTTTTACAAAGGTAAGTATCCCATCTTTTCGCCTGTCCTTTCGGTCAGATCGGTAACACTGGTAGCCTCTGATGTTGAAGGCTATAGTTTCGTTGAGGTGAGTTTCTTGCAAGCAACATATGCTTACTTTTTCTTGGTCCACGATGTTTTCTAATTCTATTTTTTTTTGTTGCTAACTCCCTCCGCATTCCAGTGCATTATTTTAAGTCTTTGTTTAGTATAGCCAGCCGTTCTATTCTCATGTCCCCTGGCTCCACAGGACATCTGAGAAGGACCTCCAGTAGTTGGGGTTGGACCCTTTCGAGACATAGGGCCCGGCATTGTACCTGCCTGGGGGTCCAAAGCAAGGCGAGCACCATAACATTTAGCAGTAGTCGACATATTCCATTTTGCGTAATTGCGTGGCATCCTGATTTCTGTGGTGCGCCTCCTGGCTGGTTGCCTCCGTCTTCAGCACCTTTCCTTTGCTGGAGCAGACTGTGGTCTCACTCGAGTTTAGATGTGTACACACGCACACACGTGTCTGCACATGCATGTATGTGTATACACATCTAGAGCACACTGGTTATTTTCCGGCGCAAGATACTCGCCGTCGCCCCTTCTCCTGTTAGTAGAAACAGTTCCGCCACGTGAAGGCCAGGAGTTGGACTTTTGCTGCATAGGTTATGTATTCACGAGCCATTATGGTAGTTAAGCAATGTTGGGCGCTCACCCCAACACTGTGCCCCGGCTACATACAGCAACATTTGGAACCAGTATCTTGTCTGTTTGTAGCCTCCCCGACGCTGGTTTGTTTCAGCCCAATTTTGCTGGCGAAGTCCTCGGTTGTGGTTTCCTCCTGTGTGGATGCCTTTGTTGAGCTGCTTGGCTGCTTCTCATTAGGTGTTGTTGTGGTCTTCTCCGCTGCTGCTGGCTTCAGTTGTAGTCTCTGATGCCGGTTCAGTGACCGGAACAGCTTCAGCTGGTATAGAAGTTGGAATGCTGTGTGTCTCCACAGGTTCAGCAGCCCTAGCGGCCTTCCTAGCCTCTGTCTTCTTCTTCCGGCTGCATACATGGCGTGTCTTTCAGCGGCGATTTTAGTGCGAGCCATCCCCTGCACTGTCCAGATTCCGGTCTGCTTCTCTATAGAGCGTCGAGCCGATGGGTATGGAAAGAAATAACAAAACTAATCAGGAAAAATATGTAAGCGATTCACCGAAAAATTTGGAAATTAAGCAAAGAAGCAATAAAAGCGTAATTTAGAGAAAATTGAAGAGAAATTGAAAACTGACATAACACCCGGAATACCAAATTAGTACACATGAAAATTAATGTTATTACTAGGAAAAGAACACACACTTCAACGGGTTGCTTCCAAAGAAATCCAAAGAAAGCAGAATCCTACGGTATGTGAAATACATGTATAACGGTTTTAAGATGAACAGTGATATTTCATATAATAATGAAGGACGACTCATTTTGAAGATAGAAACTCAGAAAGTTGTGCATGTGAAGGTTGGCACGACCTCGGGTCCAGACAATATAACAACAGAAATGATCATTGCCTTAGACAGATATGGAATAGATCAAGTCACCAGACTACTGAATACAATATATGATCCGGGAGATATACCTCCTTAATTATGTGCATCTATATTTATTGCAATCTCGAATAAATCAGAAGTCTTGGAATGTGATTAATAATGAATAATTGTCTTCTATAAATCCAGCATATTCTTAAATAAATGAACCCGTACAACTATCTCGAAGCAATCATAACACCTGATGGGAAGTGACCTGAACAGATTAGAACGGGAACCGCTATGGCAAAAGCAGCATTTAGCGAGGTGGAATACATACTGACGAAAAACAAGATGTCATCTGCATCGAGAAAAAGCTGTTTAAGTACTGCATAGAACCATTACTTTTATATGGATGTGAAACTAGGACAATAAGCAGACACGCTGAGAAATATCCGATGACTGCGGGAATATGTTTTCTGCTGTAAATGCAAAGAATACCATTTATTTTTCATATCCTTTACAGGACATCGCTGTTAACACCAGCATCTTTCAGCTGTATGTTGATTTCTTGGCAAGATTACGCTCAGTAGTTTGCCATTGCTTTCTGAGCGGCAGGCTCACATACCCCGTAAGTTACCGATGCGATTCTCACCATCATCACGTTACCGACGAGAGTATACGCGATTACGGAGAAAAGTCATAACCTCTAAGCCACGAAGCCGGCTACTAGAATACCATGGTCAGATAAAAAAAAAACAAACTATGAGCCAGCTCTATAAGAAAGACATGAAATTCGAAAACTGATTAGAGAATTTAAAGGTAGACAATATTACCGAAAATCAGATAGATTATATTTTAATACAAAGAAGAACGAACGAACGAAAGAACGAAAGTCTTTATTTTCAAAGCGTTAAGAATTGGGCACACAGGCCCGTCTGACATTCTGCCCTTCTTCTCTATTTCCTCTCGTACATTCTTTCATTCAACATCACTTATGAAGCAAATTTTGACAACAAAAGAACAATAGCATTAAAACGCATGAAAAATAATCAATAACAAATGACCCACTGAGGCAATGTTTAACATGGGCATTATAAATATCTAAGGAAGGTGTAACGTGCCATACATATGGGAATGCTTTTTTGGCTACTTGTCGTTTGAGATAATTTACCATTATTATTGTCTTTTTTGTTTTGTTTATGGGGAAATATAGTCCGTACTCAGGTAGTGTTCAAACAGGTTGCGAATGTAAGTATAATGATTGGTGGTGTCTTTGATTTCTTGTGGAAGATTGTTCCACAACTGAGCGCAACAGTATCCTAAGCTTGTTTTACATAAGTCTATTATTCTAGGTTTAGGGACATGAAGTATATTTAGTCGTTCGCTATGTCTTGCGTTATATTTAAACAATGGCCAAAGGTAGCTTGGAGAATTTTGAAATAGGATTTTGTGAATTAGTTTGGCTTTATTAAAAAGTTGGCGTTTGTGGAGTGGCAGTAACCGAAGACGTTTATGTAGGTTAGAATTGTCGGTAAGCTTTTCACCAATAATTAAACGCATTGCCCTTTTCTGGAATGAATATAGGCGTTTTGTGTTATTGATTTGAAGCATCTATCCCAGATTGTGGAGCAATAATCAATGTGTTTTTGTAAAGAATATATTTCTTGTGTTTTCGTCAAGGATGGAGATCAAGCATAACATCTGCAAAACCCTTACGAAGTGCAGACTGTGATACGGATCATCAGTTGTTAGAAGCAGATCTGAAATTAAAACTCAAAAAGGCTTACCCAAGGACCAAAGCCACTTCGTTTTGATCTCAATAAAATACCAAATGCATACACTGTATAAGGTAGGAATCGTTTTGGGGTCTTGATGTCTGTACAAGAGGAAATGACACCCGATGAACTGGCAGTACAAGCTAGAGATATCTTGATAACTGCAGCTAAAGATTTAATTCCGACCAAGAAAAAGCAACTTAAGCCATGGATTACACCAGACACGTTAGAATTAATAAAACAACGAAGGGAACTGAAACAGAAGGGAGGTGAATCCGATAACAGCAGGATGAATTATAAACCTTTAACTCGAGAAATAAGAAAGAACACGAGAAAGGACAAAAATCAATATATACAAGATTGCTGTACCAGAATAGAGCAATATAATGACTGGAAGAGATTACGAAATTTCAAAGAAATGAAGTTATTGACAAGAAATGTTCAACCTCAAATGAATGTTATCTGCGACAAGATGGGAAATACCTTAACAGAATCTAGACTAATTCTAGAAAGATGGCAGGAGTATTGCAGTGGAATGTTTAATATGAGTGACAGTGAGGATATGAATGAGATACATGAGCCAACGTCAGAAGAGACAGAACCGGAACCCTCATTAGACGAAATTGCATGAGCAATAAAGAACCTGAAGAATGGTAAACCACCTGGATGTGATGAGATACCAGCTGAACTAATTAAAGCGGGAGGAGAAGAAAGCATACAAATCTATCACGCATTATGTAAAAAGAAATGGAAATATGGTATATGGCCAAAAGATTGGAAGAGAACTATCTTCATTCCAATACCAAAAAAAGGGCAACCTAAAATTATGCACCAGCTATAGAACTGTTGCCTTGATCAGTCATGCAAGTAAAATTCTACTAAAAGTCATAATGGGAAGACTTCGTAAGAAAATGGAAGAAGAAATTAACGTGGTTCAAACTGGATTTAGACAAGGAAGAGATCACATTCTCAATATGCGTTTAATAATAGAGAAGTGCAGAGAATGTAATGTAAACCTATTCTCATGTTTTGTGGATTATTGCTTGCTTGCTTGCTTCTGTTCGTTGGCTTGATCTCCATCGCGAAGTCCTTCCTGTATGTCGGATGAAGACATCCTGTTGTCCAACATCAGTGTGATGTCATACAGGACCTGAGGTTTGCGTGAGTATCCGTTGTCCCATGTCTGGCTTATTGGTGTGCAGACTGGTGGTTCCTCGCCGTACAGGCAGACACTCTCCGACTTCGGAGGAATCGGCGATCCTACTGACTTTAGCCAGGACCCCGAAGGGACCTGTTGCCCAGGACGCTCGACGAGGACGCGTCAATAGGTCTTGGCCAGTATATAACCCGGCCCTGGTGCCTTGGAAACACCTCTGCGTCCCTGTGGATTATTCAAAGGCATTTGACTGTGTACAACATCAGAAACTTTGGGAAATCATGAGGAATATGGGCTTTCCACCACATGTAATACAACTCATAAGAATGCTCTATCTAGACCAACAAGCAGCGGTTAGAATAAATGGCGAGACATCAGATTGGTTTGACATCAAGCAAGGAGTCCGCCAGGGATGTGTGCTGGCCCCCTATTTGTTTAACTTGTACGCCGAAAATATAATGAGAAATGTAAGAGATGATATAAATAGGGAGCTATATGATGCCCTAAATATCGGTGGTCTTGACATACCAGAGATTCGGTTGCTGATGATACAGTATTGCTATCCACAACACAGACTGGTATAGAAAACCTAATAGCCTCATCCGAATTGAATAGTGAAGAACCACAACTTGTATCTTAACATTGCAAAAACAAATGGACACTTAACAAAACAAGCTGGACAGCGCATAAACGCCTTTGAATATAAATGTTATAGACGAGTTCTAAGAATATCTTGGGTGAAGAAAAGAACAATTGCAGCAATACTTCAAGAGCTGAATATTGAGGAAGGTTGGCTATTAAAGGCGATAAAACAAAGAAAATTGAACAATAATGGAGGGGTATATGCCTGGGAAGAGAGGAAGAGGAAGGCAAAAGAGAAGATGGGTGCAGGATGTGGCGGATGATCTCCAGATGGGTGTATCGGACGCGGGACATCTTGCTTATGATCGAGAGGTTTTTCCGGAAGGTTGTTATGGGAGCAAGGTTCTGTAAAGGACATGCTACTGAATAATTGAATGAGGCAGGTATTGGGCGCGTTATGAGAAGAAATAAACTTAGTGACAACTAACAAGAGTTGAATTGAGCTGAGCTAAGAACCGACATTACTACACTCAGGACATTCCAATACGCGCTCTTTTCTCTCTTTCAACAGCCAGCGACGAGTCATACCACTATCTGATTGAAGGTTCTCATGGTCTTCCCTCTCAGTTTTGAGATACTTCCTGCACCTCTTCCGACCCTCCGCAATATCATTCTTTCCACATACGGTTTCTCAATCTATTCCCAGGTCTTCTCCAACTTGTTCCACCGCCGCTCGACCACCTCTCCATTGTCCATAGGTGCATTCCCTGCCAGCCTATTTCCTTATAATTCCTCGACACCCCCGCGGGGCAAGGCAAAAAATTTATAGCGTTCTAACATGTTACCTCTGAAGAGAGGAAAACCATTCCATACGAAAAATTCCTTTCTCCATCTTACTAAGGATACTCATTGAGTCCGCAATGAAGGCAATGTGTGTTGCAGTGGTCCCCTCTAACGATCAGAAGGCCGCTGTTACTGCTTCATACCTCACTTCACATGCTGGAGGTCGGAGTCTATTATATCAGATTATCCTTCTTGAAGCAACTTCCATTAGCTTTCGCGGTGAAACCCCAACCACCACATCTGTTTCTCACTACTGACCCATCGGTGTAGATCTCCGCGTCACCTTGATGTTGTTGCTCTGGATCAGTTGTTGAACCTCAAACTCTGTGCAGCCTGCTGCCCATTCCCTGCATTCACGACCCAGGGATACTATTACATTGTGCCAGACTGACATGTCTTCCGGTACTTTAACCCACTTTTCCCCCATATTGATGATCTTTATATCACACACTTTGCGTATAGTTATATCCGCCCGTTCCACCCTAGGATCTGCCTCGTACTCAGTCTATTTCCCTTGACCATATTTACGGCTTCATGCAGGGTGTGATACCTATCTGTAGCAACTCTCAAATACCATTTGGCTTTATAACTGTCCGCCATTGTTGGTGGCGCAAGGATATACTTCATGCAAATAATTGGTATGTCTTTTGTACACCCCAGGATAACCCGCATGGCAGCATTCTGTATACGCTCCAACCTTTCAAGCTGGCTCTTTGATACTGTCAGCAGCCCCAAACCATACTCGATTGAAATTATTAACTGCTGAAAGAGCCTGTAAAGCATCCCCCGCTATACCCTGGTTGCTGCCATCGCCCGCAATGCATTAAGTCCCTTACCAGCCTTTACTACCAAAGCCTCCACATGATCATTAAAAGACATACACCTGTCAAAGGTGATTCCCAAGTACTTCAATTTACTATCTCTACTAAGAGGACATGTATCCAATATAATACATGGACCAACTGCTTTCAAGGTTATCTAGGGAATATCTCACAACCGATGCCTTGTCAGGGTTTTTAAGGGACCCCTCGTCCCTGCACCACTCCTCCACTCTGATTACTGACATCTGTAAGTCTTCAGCCAAACACTCCCTGGCTGTTCATTGTCTGTACACCAGCACAGCATCTGCAAATTGCTATTTTCTACCAATTCCTGGTGTCTAAATTGCTGCGACTTTGCTGGTGTATACATTAAAGAGCACTGAGGACATGACAGATCCCTGTGGCAGCCCAGGTGTAATACTACAGTACGCTTGCCCGGATGATTGGTTGTAAGCGGATCGAATTTGCAATTGATATGGGATCCAAGGTCGACTCAGTTAAAAATAGTTATAAGGAAATGTCAAGGGAAGTAACAGCGCTTGGTTGATATTGACCACGTTAACCACAGAATGTCGACTCATCTTTAAAATTATGGAACTAGCATTGTTTGCTCAATGCGCCTAAAGGCGTGCAGACATATAATTTCCTTTAACGTTAACTTTAACATTTACTTCAATATTTACTTTAACATGTTCTTTAACTCAGCACTCGCTGACAAGAAGGAAATCAGTAAAAACCATGCTATGAACCTGTACTTTGCTTATATTCCTACAGCCTCGGGTGCACTGAAGAAGGCCGAACTATCACTTGTAAGTTGGCAAAAATGCAAGCAGATTCTATTTCAGCACCTCAGGGATGGAATGATGTGTGCTTGGAATCTTGATGGAGAAACTGGTGTTTGTAGTGGTGACAGTGGCGGAGGTCTAATAGTCAACAGCGAAGGTAAAACATGCATATTTACTTACCTTACTTATGTAAGCTTGAGTCTGTGGCGGAGGCGGTAACGAATGTGATTCGCAATCCCCCACACTATGTTTGAAATTAGCTGCAGGCGATTTGGAAGCAGACTGATGATGTTGAGTTTTAACAATTGTATGAGCGTAGGTCAGAAAACAACACGATTCTGTCTTGTAATTTAATGTTGGGGATGATTGCCACTTCCTATAAAGAGCATAAAACTAACTTTAACTATTATAAATAACGTCAGCTATACAAGCACACATGATTTGTCATTTCGGAAATTCTTTAACATTTACGGGAGTCAGCTACACAATCGCTCGATGGGCAGTTCTACATGCAGGTCAGATGGAGTGTGTCTTTGAATGAAAACAACAAGAGAAACGACTTGGATTCCAGTGCTGCATGCAATAAGATGATTTTGGGTGCAGTGACTTACATGACCAACAGTGTTTGTACCAAATCACAAAGAGGGGAATATGTATTGTGCTGTTTTTGCTATGGTCTTCCACGCACATCTAATCTAATTTCATACATAAACTTTTTTTTTGGGGTGCAGTGACCTACATGACCAACAGTGTTTGTACCAAATCACAAAGAGGGGAATATGTATTGTGCTGTTTTTGCTATGGTCTTCCACACACATCTAATCTAATTTCATACATAAACTTTTTTTTGGGGGGTGCAGTGACCTACATGACCAACAGTGTTTGTACCAAATCACAAAGAGGGGGATATGTATTGTGCTGTTTTTGCTATGGTCTTCCACACACATCTAATCTAATTTCATACATAAACTTTACTTTTGACCTAAGAAGATAATCACCTTATAGCTTTTGATTTGTGCAAATAATATCCTAAGTTCATACTGAAGAAAGGCGTTGAGTGGGTTAGTGTCTCGTGTAGCAAGTCACTTGTAGGTCTGTTGGATCTACTTCCAAATCAACTGCAGTTGACGAAAAACATTTACTGAAATCATATCAAAAGGGATGAAACTACCCATTCTTTTGCAAATACATTCTTTTGATTATGTGTGTTCTATATTTTAGCTTGAAGGATTTATCTAATTACTTTAGTTTATACTATTTGGTTTCTGCAGAATAGAACACCAGGTTCTCCTTCGGTAGACCCGGGTTCGAATCCTCGGTCAAGTGTCAATGTTTTCTGTCGGACTCGGGGGAAAAGGGGGGGGGGAGGGAATAAACCCCTAACCTGCACAGTTCGCGGCGACTGCACTAGCCAGGCGGCCATAATTCCGGATTCTCAATACCTCCCTCCCCCCTCCCGTCCTACACCGCAAGGTACTATAGGCAGTAGAAGACATTATAGTACATAACGAGATGCAGCTTAATATGCCAGGCAATAAATTTTGCAAACTTTTTTTGCGCTCGCTCGCTTTGAACTCAAGCATAGTCCATACACACTACGTCTACTAGTGCTGGACTGAATCTTGCGTGTGGATTAGCTTTCCCTATTAACAGTGTACCTCGCCATCAGGCAAACCCACTCCGACTTCAGAGGTACTTGTAATTTACATCCCAAAGTCAAGGGCGACAGGTCAACATTTTAGTCCAGCTGTCCGGTGTATCGTGCAATCTATTGTTTGTGTCTTGTTTATTCAAATTCAATGCAAGAAAACATTGTGTTGAAATACAGTATTCTGAACTATTACAGGTGCGTATACATTGCTTGGGATTGCTTCCTGGGTCCCACTCTTACTGTGTGGCAAGCCTAACATCCCTAGTGGGTATACCTACGTTCCTGACTTTTTAATCTGGACAAGTTCCACCATCCAACGGTACAGCAACAATGAGGCAGAAAGTCGCCTCCCGAGCAGACCCTGAGTCCAGTTTTGCAGAATTTGGCAGGCCATGTTTCAGCTGTTTGAATCACGCTGCTATTGTAGAAATGTAAACGTTGGTAATTATGAAGATAAAACTTTCAATTTAAGCATGAATAATGCGTTTTTTCTACCTGAAAATTATTCATTTAGAAAGTTAGGTGATTCTCTCTTTCCATGTGATCTTCAGTGAACGTGAGATAAACAAAGCATATAACATGCTTAAGAAATACCCATCCTCTTCTTTAGTCACAAAAGTACAATAACACCAAAGAAATATTGTGCACTTGTTCGTAAGTAGCCAACTAAAGGCACACGATACCATGGTGTTAGTTGAATAGCAACGAGCTGTGATATTATGTTTCTGGGTTGTTTTAAGTCTGAAGAAAACCATATTAAAACTGTATCAAATACCGAAACTGTATTGCCATGTTGTTTATTTCTTTGTGACCGGATACTTTACTACACGTTTCATGTATACACAAGAGAAAAACATATTAATCGTTACATTAAAACGCCTGCTAAGAAAAAACACGCATAATGAGTAGCAACATGTGTGAGTATTATAAATAATCTACGTAAGAGGCTGAAATATGAATTGTATTAATTAAGATTACATGATTAAAAATAGTAGACAAAGAGAACGTCTGTTAAGCTGAGATTACGTATGAGTGTGTGTGTGTGTGTGTAGTGTGAGTGTGTGTATGTGTGTGTGACACCAATGTTCAAACAGGCGTACACACAATCTGCCTATAATAACGCAATACTCACTGCTGCGTATGATAACATGGGTAAAGGACATTTCTCGTGTCCTGTAGTGTATGTGCTGTATTGTGGTAGCTCCATATTTGTATAGACCATTCGGCATTCCATTGATAATGTAGTAAAGTTGAATAACGAAGACACAAACAATAGATTGCACGATTTATTGCCTGGCATATTTCGCTGCATCTCGTCAGGTACATACTGCAGAATTCACACCGCGTTAAGTAAATTAACTTGATAAATCCATCAATCTGAAATATACACATGTTCGCACAGAGTGTCAGAACACATACCTCAATGGGTCGACAAGATACGACACACAGGCGATTCGAGCCTAGTGGGGCCGACACACCGGAAGCCTCCAGCGTCATCAACTGCTAGGCATATTCTCGTAAGCGGCCGTGCGATTAACAGAGACATTGCCTTTCGCGTGTTGTTTAACACACCAAATACTCGCTTGTTAAAGTTTGCAGAAGCAATAATGATCAATCAACGCAAGCCAGATTTGTGCAAACAGAAAGACATGTTAATCAGCTTAAAATTACCGTGGCAGACAATTGACATTACTGTGCGAACATGTGTATATGCCAGGCAATAAATCGTAAATCAATTGTTTGTGTCTTCGTTATTCAATTTCCCTACGGGAAAACATTGTTTTGAATGTGGTCAAGATCACATTGGGTGTCTTGTTTGCTCAGAGCATGTTCCTGTACTGACTTGCAGAATGGGTGAATAGGTGAAAAGGGAGGATGTTTATTTTTTAAAATTGTAATTGTGTTTGCCTAATGTTGATTAGAACAAATGGCCACTAGGACGACAGGCAAGTGGTCAGAGGATATGTTAATTTACAACTGAGGCAAAATAGGGATGTTATGAACAGATGGAAAAACGAGTGAAAACCTATATATAATACCTCACGGTGAAGCAAAGTGGTATGAGAATGACAATTACACAAATATAAACAATGTATGTATTATATGCATTATATGTATGCGCTATTGCGTAACGCCAAGATCACAGTATCCAAAACACTGATGAGACCAGATGTGCTATATCGCTCTGAAACCTGGAGTACAATTAAAGGAGACGAAGCCTTGTTACAAACCTTTGAGAACAAAGTCTTAAGACGCATCTTTGGGTTCATTAAGGATACACAAAGTGGAGAGTGGAAAAGAAGAAGCAACAAAGACATTTACGATCTGCTTAAGTCATCGCTAATCACTTGTATCATGAAGGCTAATAAACTGCAAAGACCTGTTGCATGTAGAAAGAATGGAAGATAATAGGGAAACAAAACTCGCTTACACTCAGGAAATAAATCACCGTAGACCCCGAGGTAAACTATGAAGACGGTGGAGAGATAATATACATATAGACCTACAAGCACTTGGAATCAGCAACTGGCAAGAGAAGGTCAACCAGAGAGACGAATGGAGACGGCTCGTATCTGCAGCAAAGAACATCAATGGCCCGGAATGCTGAAGAAGAAGAAGAAGAAAAAGAAGAAGAAGAAGAAGAAGAAGAAGAAGAAGAAGATATTGATTAGACAAATTATACATAGCCAGTGAAGAATTTTGAGACATGTCATGAGGAGGAATAGACAAGGAAACTACGAGGCAACTGAGAATGTTTTCCTGTAGTGAATTTAGCAAACTGATAGGAAACGAGCACGGGGTTGGCAGAGCAATAAATTCATGGATGCCTTATCCATATGACATAATCGAGACAAGAACATACACGTGAGTTAACACACCTGTGATCTTATGCGATGACGAACAACGATTGCCCACGTTTATCGTCACGGCACACGATGATTATGAGCACATTACACTTAATACTGAAAGTTCATATTGCTCGCGAGATCAGCGCTGTAACGAAGTATGTTTGTTTTTTTCAAAAAAAAAAAAGTTCTCCTTTTTCTTCGTTAACTTTTCGAGGGGAGTGAGACACACTTGTCTGTACACTTCATCGGCATGTAATAGTGTAAGGTTTGCTTTATCTAGACAGATTTTATCCAAGGTAACGGGCTATATCTACCCTCTGGTAGGTTTTCTTTACTAACATTTTTCTAAGTGTAAAAACCTTAGTAGTGTAGAGAGTCTGAAATCGCCAATTTTTTGTGGAGGTGGTGGGTTATATAAATAAACTGATTATCTATTTTCTTCCACAAAGTGTGATAACTCCTGGATGACTGTTATCGATTTTGCAGTCTATATGTTCGATTTTCTGACTGGACGCTGGTGTTGGTGGGCGTGGTGGACTTGTGGCTGTGGTAGTCAAGTAACCACTCGGGGGTGTAGGGGAGGGTACATCTAGTGACTTGGTAGTCCTCTGACCAAGCGGGATTAGTAATTAAGAGGTGATATATTGTCTTGGTAGTCTAGTGACATGGTGGTGTACAACATAAATCATTGAATAACAAACAAACGATCCAAAAAGGTATACGGAAATTTTAATAAAGAGAATATACATATAGACGGAAATTATATAAGGAGAGGTGTGGTGGTGACATTGTGCTAGTTTAGAAAAGTGACCGCTCGGGATGTATGATGGACAACATATGTATGTATAAATATATGAAATGGCGAGGCCTCAATAGCTTAAGAGGGGTGGGATGTCTTGGCGGGTGTTGTATAATGACCGGTGATTTATCTTCAAATGAAGACCGTAATATAAAAATGAAAATGACTTTTATTACGAGTTGTAGTGAATAATCACTATCATCATTACGGGTGTATATATACAGGTTAGGGTACAGGGATGTGCGAATAGCGCTAATGGTTGGGGTGACATAGGGTCAGTGGTTGGGAACGGGTGCAAAGAATCTTCAAATGTTAACTATATACAACACACACACACACACACACACACACACACACACACACACACACACACACACACACACATATGAAAACGAAATGAATGCTAAAGCAGAGGGAGACAGGGTTTCCCTATACTTGGGTGCTAGACAGAAAGAAATGCAACGTCGACTGCGTTAGGGCCACAGTTAAGAAGAGAGAGTAAACAAAAAGAAAAGAGTTTAAGCACCTCATACATTCCTCTCGCCGCTCAAGAAAGAGATAGGATAAGAAGAAGATGGTTACCAGGTTCGGGTCGACAGAGAATCAAAATATCTCACTTTTTGGTTCCAGGCAATGAATTACCACACAGGCAGTTCCAACCACAGCAATTATTCAACTCAAATAACAACCAAGTAACATACTGATATCAATTTTATTGCAAAAAAAATGAACCCTTTCAAAACCGAGATGATGCCAAAGAAATCAAAAACCCATAATTCTATCCGTAATTAGGAACCCAAATAGACTCCTGATACGACCATACTAACTCATAGCTGCAAATAAACAAACAAAATGCACTAAATTATAGACTCTGCCACCATTTGACATTCAGTTGCATCCACACATGGACTTCACAGGACAACCAGTACGACAATGGTGTATGTAAACAATGTCTTTTTGGCACAGACATAGACATGGACTGTGTAAATTCACACCAACCACACGATGCTTCAACTGGACAACAATGATACGAATAGGTTATAGGATATGCTCCACATAAAATATAAATGACAAAGCACACATATTCTACAGCAACCTATGCTTGCTACCAGCTCACCACATATCCCTAGTCTCACACCATATCCATCATCACAATCACCATAGTCATCATCACAATCATAATCACCATATGATCACTCTCACAGGGTCATGCTCACAACCATGTCACCATAATCACCACCACAATCATCAAATGATCACTTTCATCATAGCCATCATCACCCCAATCATCTTAGCGGACACCACTACATGATCAGCCTCAACATAGTCGTCACCTCAATCATATCACTATCACAATCCTCATCATCCTATGATCACTCTCACCATAGTCATCATGACAATCATAATCACCATCACAATCATCAAATGATCACTCTCACCCTAGTCATCACCACAATCATAATCACCATCACAATCCTCAAATGATCACTCTTACAAGGTCATGCTCACAACCATGTCACCATAATCACCACCACAATCATCAAATGATCACTTTCATCATAGCCATCATCATCCCAATCATCTTAGCTGAGATCACTACATAATGCCAAGGCTTCACCGCAACACCAATAAGTATCAAAATCAACACAGAGCACAACTGAGCTGCACCCGGCGTACAGCGCCTCTAACAGGACAACCCCATTTGAATATGTACACAGGACATAAATACGGGTCTATGCACCAACAGCAATCAAGCAGACATATAGGAATGCAACCCAACATGACATCACCAGGACACACGTCTTTGTACTGATGACAGCTAAAAAACATCAATACACCAAATGTACAGTTCTACACATGACACCAGCAACAATCAGGCCACATGCTATAACATAAATCACCGACAACAACTCAGACATATGCCATACATTGCCAAATAAAACCATCACAATATTACTCCCCACTATGATCAAGCTCACACAGTAATACCCCAGCACCTCTCGCTCTGGCTGGTCAGGAGACTATTTTTGCCTAGTTCACATGTGTCCAACCTGAGCAACACCGACCATTATCCCCACGAACACTATTATAATCATAAACCACCCTATCATATTTGTAGTGTTCAACCTGGCATCTTCATCACTGCCCACAGTCATGAATAATTATTACAATAGCTACATTTATCTAGGACAAAATAACAGTCATTGTCATCAAGCACCACATATCTATTGCTTCCAACCGTGCCACTCTACACCTCCGTACGCCAACAATCACTATAGTTCTAGCATTATTGAGTCATAATAAGTCCTCTGACTTCAAACACAATATAAAATCATGGAGGTGCCTCTCATCCCCTGACACCCTCCTTTACTTTTCATTACATGTGAGGCGTCTCAATATCTCAATACATTATAATATAAATACACCGGTCTTCCCCTTTGTTGTGGAAAATTAAATCATAAACACATCCGCAAAATGGTTTCAGTCAAACTTCATGTTCCTTATTGTAGACCAGACTGGTATAACCACCCAATGATGTACCTTGCCTCCCTCTGACTACAGTCCACCTGGAACAGCCCTGGTTACCCCAGGCCATTCAATCTACTGTTAATCTTCAACCTCACCATGCTACTATAATAATGGCATTATATTATATATATATATATATATATATATATATCCTTGAATATCAAGAAAACAGTAACAATGGTGATATCAAAGAAAATGGGGACGCCAAAATGTGACATAGAAATAGAAGGGGAAATTCTCAACCAAGTGGATAATTTTAAATACCTAGGGGCACTTATAACATCAGATGGAAGATGTACAAAAGAGATTAAGAGCAGAATAGGGCAGGCAAAGACAGCATTTCAGAAAATGAAGAGTATCTTATGCAATAAGTCGCTATCAATGAATGTAAGAAAGAGAGTACTAAAATGCTATATAGAACCAGTTTTGCTGTATGGCAGCGAATCTTGGAATGTAAATGAACAAATTAGGAAGAACTTAGAAGCAACAGAGATGTGGTTTTTAAGACGAATGTTGCGAATTCCTTGGACTGCCAGAGTAACTAACAACGATTGCCTGAAAGAGGCTAATGAAACTAGAACACTATATACAACAATAAGAAAGAGACAAACATCTTTCTTTGGTCATGTGATGAGAAGAGAGGCATTGGCGAACATCGTGACAACTGGAAAGATCGAGGGGAAGAGAGGCAGAGGCAGACCAAGAGAAATGATGCTGGACGGACTGAGACGGTGGCATGGAGGAATATCATCAGCAGAGTTGATCCAGAACACCAAAGACCGAGATCTGTGGAGAGCCATGCACGCCTACGCCAGCCGGCACGGCACTTGATGATGATGATCCTTGCACACCTAGTCTGGCCACCTTCATACAGGAATACCACCCAAATAGGATTAACCATAACCTCATATTTTATGCTACAGTGCTCCGTATAACAGTTGTCAGAACTTGGGCATCCTGGCTTCTCATACATTCTCTGTTCATGTTTATGCCATCATCATCATGTGCCACTTCTACAACATTCATTATAGGGATTATTTAAATGCATTATAAGAATCCAATCATAGTATTCACAACTGGAATTCTTCAACAACAACCTGTCCAGCCTACCTCAAACTTTTGTGGTCACAACAAAGTCACTCCCAGCCCACAACAACAGCGCAATCTTCAGGTGATTGTTCGTCTCAACACAGGAGGGGCAATAGTATTCCCTACATCTCTTCCTATAGTTTCTCTGCCTTTCTACTTGTTTGAATCCTGCTAAGCTACTTGGACATCTGAGCGGTCTCCTCTTGGGCACATCACTGCAAATCTCCACCTATCTTCTTGTTTACTTTTTCAACTTGCATTCAGCCATCTTGCCGAAGCCGGCGATCTTGCGCAGACCGTATGCGCGGTAGACAGTCAGGAGAGCTATTCACTGCTATATTCTGCTGGGAATGTACTCCCCGGTTTTCCTAAATGCTAGCAACTTGAATTTAATGGTCACACTCAGGAATTAGCTAGTAATTAATTATACTTTGCATATTGGGAGGGCAAACCTCTGTATATTATTACACTTTGCCTATCATGCGCCTTCTCCATTTTATAAAATTATTCAGTAGCATTGCAAATGTTAACTCTTTCTTAGATTTAGACCTAAGTATAGAGAATACATACCAGTCACAGCGATCAATACATTTGTAACATTGGTGATCTTATCACTCAAAGTGCCATTTGCGCCATTTCTCAGTGGCTTTAGCTAATTTCAAGATTCAGGCTTAGGCACCCTCTAGCTTCCAAATTTGGCTTAAAGAGGCCCCTTTTCTACCGATGCTTTCCCATGCATCCCGCGAGGGACTACCAATCAGTTTACAGCACGCTGCCTAGCCAATTTGCATGTTTAATCTGCATCTCTAACTTACATGACCCCTGCTACGTCCCCACCTGGGTTCAGAGTCCGCTGTGAGTGCATGTGTGTTCCCATAGCCGTAAATATGCCAGCTTTGGTATCTGCTATTGTTCCTAGACAGCCTCCGTTTTATTTCTGACCTGTTTGTAACTATAAATTCTCCGACATCTAGAGTTACTCACAGCCACTTGACAGTTCAGAACAGATTTACGTTATTTTTGGCTGAAAAACCTTAATCTAATTTCTGTCGGGGTAACCCAGGGTTTACCAGTTCGTTTCTCTCCCAAGGCCCTGAACTCCCTAACTGTTTTAACAATATCCTGGTCGATGAACTGTACTTCCAAATTCCACGACTGGTTTTGGTGGCATCACTATCTAGTGCCTTATTATCCCATTTTGTGACGCATCAGGCGTTCACAGACACACAGACACACACACACACACAGACACACACATATATATATATATATATATATATATATATATATATATATATATATATATAACACAATGTATGTATGTGTGTGTATGTATGTCCGTTCTTTATGCGTTCGTGAACGGTACATCCGATTGAGATGAAATTTTCTACACGTCTTCTTTTCATTCCTGTGCAACCAATTGTAATAGTTTCTTAGTGTACAATCATCTATTTACTTACTAAAATTTAATTTTGTAATTACATGACTCAACATAAAAAATAAAACAAGGGACATAACTTTTAGTAGCATTGCTATATCTTAAGTTAAGTCCCCTGGCTATAGATAGATAGATAGATAGATAGATAGATAGATATATAGATAGATAGATATATAGATAGATAGATAGATATATAGATAGATACATAGATACATAGATAGACAGACAGACAGACAGACAGACAGATCCCCGCCAGTGACTAGGCGAAGCCGGGTCGGGTTAGACAGACAGACAGACAGACAGACAGACAGTCGGGAACGGGAACTTCTATGACTACTTATATGAATTAAATGAGATGCTCCCCACCATGGACTGGGTGAAGCCGGGCCGGTCAGACAGACAGACAGACAGACAGACAGACAGACAGACAGATCCTCACCAGGGACTGGGCGAAGCCGGGACAGACAGAAAGACAGACAGACTGACAGATAGATAGATAGATAGATTGATAGATCCCCGCCAGGGCCTGGACGAAGCCGGGCCGGGTCAGCTAGTATATATATATATATATATATATATATATATATATATATACATTCATATATGCACATATATGCACACACACACACACACACAAACACACACACACACCAGTACAGAAACACATGGAGGGGGGGGGGGGGGGAAGAAGCCCTGAAGTTAATTACGAGGTATTGTAAACGAAATTCAACTATAGTATGTCCCACAAAGAATGCCTTCATTCACGATCAATTATTTTGAAGACTGTCTGTTGCATCGTTATGAAATTTTTCCAGCCGTCTTATATTTACCCCCACCCAAGGAATATGTCTTTGATAGGTCCAAAAACAACTTAAATCATCGAAAGCGGCGACATTTCTTTGATGTTTTGCTGAACAACTAGTGATTTCTCGCTAACAAATTTATGTTTACAGTAATGGAAGCCCCGCCAATTCAGATGACACACAAGGCGTATCGGGATTCGTATGGGAGTGGGTGCAATGAAAGAACTAGCTTAAAAGTCGACAGGGTCGGCTGCATTGCACCGGGCTTTTATCCCATATGGCTCAGTTTCTCAGAAATCGTAGCACAAAGCACGAACTCCGTAGCTCAGGCGACGACCCTCGGGAGTCTCCGAAAAAATGCACTCGTGAAATGAAGGAGGCGGCCGGAATCGAACATACAACCTTCGGAGCCCGAGTCAGACGGCTTGATCACTTCACCATGGAGAATCTCGAGAGGGGTGCAATGTGTAATATTAGTAAAGACAGAGAATTTACAGAGGCATGGGGTAAATAATTTATAAATTAACAGGAAAGTAGAAGGAATATATTTCTTACCTTATTTTTCATTTCCTTCTTGTTTCTTCAGCTGCTGGTTAATAAAGTGTACACAAGTATTCATGTTAGCTTTTTATATTGAGTCCGTGAAAGCTTCCAAATAGCTGTGCGTTAATGTGCGTATGGAGTGACCAGAAATGATACCGCAATTTAGTCATCATGTTTCCATTTTTAAGGATCTGTTTAGCTGTCTGTGTAGTTTGTTCACATGTACACATGGGTGACAGACCCGCTTTGAGTCTTCGTGAAAGATTGTCTACTCTGCTGTTTAGCTTTCAGAGACGGAACATGATTTTGCACTATGAAAATAGTTGTCAGTGTCTCTGTAGTGGGCTTTCTTCTTAACGACCAAGATGTTGGTCCTCTTTTTATTGAAGTTTATAGATTGATTCGTATGCACGTGTGTTGATCCCTAATTTGACAACGTGTTTGCTCTCACGTTTATTGTTATGCCACAATATGTCAGTTTCCACCGCAATATTACTCTTCTGTTGGTATTCAATGCGTTTGGTGTGTGTGTGTTTTTTCCCAATACAGTTGTTTGTCACTGCTGAGGGCTTGCGGAATTGAAAATTCATCACTGTGGAATACAAACTGTTGCCATTGACATTATTCTGATGCTGTAATGTTTAGGGCCTACAATTCGTCTGAATAGTTGGAGCAAAATATCCCAGTAAGTGTGTACGTAGATTAAGGTCTGCTATCTGCTCAGACCTTAATCTGTGTCGGACGATTCCAGTAGGTTGATGATTGCTCTCAGTTGCATAAAATTCAATCCACCCTTTCTCCAATAGTCCTCTTCCTCTTTCAACACATGGTCCTCACATTTTTTCCAGTAACTTTTATCAATATTTAATAGCGCGGACTGGGTTAGTATCTTGACGTCAGACAATTTGAATGTAGTATTGGCAGCTGCCACTTGTCCTTTAATTTTAGCCCACTCAAGTTCTATAGGGTTTAAATGAGAATGATACGGAGGAAGTCTCAAGCACCTATGGCTATGCTCTTCTATCAACTTGTCGATTTGAAATTTCTTGCATTTTTGCGCCATTTTTACAAGGAACAACAACTGTAGCTTGAACTATGTTTCTGGAGATTGAATATTTTCCCCCGGAGCCATATCATTTTTGCTTCCTTTGTGCCCGATGCCGTAGGTATTTTGTCTTCTTGGGCAACAACATTGTGATATGATGCATTGTCCATGATTAGACAAGACGGTCTATCAAGGGATGGAATTACTGTATTCTCGAGCCAATCTCTAAATACATTACCATTCATCTCATTATGATAATCCCTATTGTCTGTATGCTTTGATACGAACACGAGCCCAGAATTCTGTAGTAAGCCATTATGAGTACTACCAGCATAGGCTATGACCAAACGCTGTCTTTTACTACTGGGCACATAACGATTTATCTTTCCATCCATTGATTGCCATTCCTTTTCACTTGTGTGGTGCGCATTGATCCACGTCTCATCCAAATACACTATGTCATAATTTCTTTTGCACATTTCCCTTATTTCACGTAGTTATCTGCTTCTCAAGGCTCCTAAATGTGGTTGCTCGCAAAGAATATTTCTACAGCCCTTGTACTTTCAAAAAGTGAAGATAATGTCCTTATAATTTTCCACAAAGTTGTTTTGGATAGCTCTATGTTATTGTTATTTCTCAACCAAACCCTAAGTTTTCTTACAGTCACTGTTTCTTTGGAATCCAGCATTTTTATAATGCTGGATAATCCTGGATATAAAATCCAAAATTTTTATAATTTTAGGAGTCTCCGTGGCGAAGTCGTCAAGCCTTTTGACTCGGGCTCCAAAGATCGTGGGTTCGATTCCAGGCCGCATCCTTCGGTTCACGAGTAAAATTTTTCGGAGACTTCTGTGGGTCGTCGCTAGAGCTGCGGAGTTCGTGCTTTGTGCGATGCTTTTCGCGCTGCGGAAAGAGACCGAGCCATATGGGATAGAACCCGGTGCAATGAAGTCGACCCTGTCGACTTTTAAAAGCATTTTTATAATAGCTCGCCTTATGACATCTTTGTCAAAGCTGTCTACAATAATCTTTCTACCTACCGTTTTGTTATTGCGTGGCGGTTTAATTCCAGATTCTTGCACCCATCGACACAAACCCAATGCATGCACTGTTCTTTTTTCGAAATTTGTAATAGTATAGTGTACAACTTCATAGCGATTCTTGAAGTGTACAATTTCGCATTAAATCCCATTGAAAAATATTCACACATTTCAATGTTAGCGATAACTGGTAAGATTAAAAAAACAACAACAACATATTAATCAGGTTCTTTGAAATAACCCACATTTTGAGACACCTCTGAACAGTCCTTGTTTGAACAACGCGGGTAGTTGGCATAAGGCCAATCCCTTCAAAACACGTACAATATTCAACATTGAGCGCTGATTGTCTGGCTTTCGCTGTAATACATTTAAAATTATGAATTTCCTCTCAGACCCGTAAATTATATACCGCATATAAAAAAAAAAACTTTAAAATCTGCTGTAAAATCTCCAGAACAAACATTTTTTTTGTTGGGTGGACATAATGATAAGGTTATATACTAAATCTCATAATTTTCCCTCAGTTGGTTACTGAGATATGGATGTTTATATTGCGGCAAACAAATGTGGACATACTATAACTTGTAACTCTCTGTGTAGTGGTAGAATAAGTGTCGCTGACAATGACATGACGGTACGTGGGGTATCGATGTATTGACCATGTCTTATTTGGGCGGAAACACGCGCGTCTTGTGGTTAGTGAGAGAAATTGATCTTTGTTGAGCAACCTAATGTGTAGGTTTGATGGCCAAAATAACAGCAGAAAGTACATGCTTATTCTTCTAGTAATATTCTAGGTCTTAGGTTTACACAATAGTCATTAGGCTATCTGTTTAATTAATGCATGTAGTAATAGTATTGTTAGTAACAGAAGTTTCAGGGACATTAATATTAGTGGGGGAAAGTAGATTTAACAGCAGATACTAACAGTAAGAGAGAAGAGGTGTTAGTAGTAATAGTAGTCATCAGTATCAAGAGATTTGTCGACTGGAGTGGGCGAGCATACCTCTCCCCCAATTGTGATCTCCGACGGTGTATAATGTTTTATGGTGTACACCATCACGTCGCTAGACTATCAAGTCACTAGACCACCCCTTACTTACCATCCTAGCTTGGCCACTAGACTATCAAGTCACAAGAGTACCAAGTCAGTTGATGTACCCTCCCTTACACCACCGAGTGGTTACTAGACTACCACACCCACCAGATTTCCACACTCACTAGACCGCCACGGCAACCAATGCACGCGTCCAGAGAGAGAAATCGATAATGTAGATTGCACAATCGATAACGGTCATCCAGGAGTTAACTTTCTTTGTGGAGGAAAACCGATAATCAGTCCAGCGATCTTAGAAGTAGTGTGTATGGACTACGTTTAAGTTCAAAGCGAGCGCCCAAAAACATCCATTGGTTGTTGAAAAACATTTTAAGCTGTAGTCTGAACAAACAATACGTATGTGTTTGTGTACACATGTATGTTTATATGTTGTCATCTCTTTAACAATCTCCGAATACACTGAAATGAATTCACATATCATGCATTTATTAATAAACTCACCTGTGTCCACCAAACAACAGATCATTGTTTATGTTTTGTTTTAACGTTCAATCGCTTTGATCTTCAGGGTAGTCCATAAGTGTGTTACTAGGCTGATTTTTGTGTATGTTAACTGTCGCTATTACCAGTATTCCACGCATGGTTTCTGCATGGTTATAATTCGATAATCCTGAATTTTTTTTGTGTGGTCTTTGTCAGGCTTCGGCAAGGGAATCAGATAGCTGTGTAACCATTCCTCCTTGATGCTAGCACTCTCTACACTGTTGTTATACATGTCTGCTAGTTTCTCTAGCTCATTGTCGGTACACCTATTGATGTCGTCGTATCTTATACCTTCAGGCCCTGGAGCGCTGTTTTTGATCGTCGAAGTACATCCTTGATTTCTTTCACTGTCACTGTGTCTTCATCCGAAGTGTTGTGGGCCTTGCACCTGTCTGAGGTGACCTCCTTGGCCAGATTTCGGCCTCCCATGTCTGTCTGGTTGCTCTGCTCTAGATAGCGTTCAAAGAGGGCTTTGCCCTTGTCCTCGTCAGTCCTCTGCCAGATGAGGTCAGCACCTTGGAAGTCAGAAATGCTCTTATTCTTGACTACACCACTCATGCTTTTATGTAGTCGCCAGAACAATTTCAGTGACTTGTCTGTGCTTACTCTTTGACACACCTCTGCCCATTTTTCGCTTTTAACCACCTTGACCAGTTTTTTTAAATGCTTACTTTTGTGTGCATCTCTCTTTCTAAGTGCATGCAGGGACTAGGATGACCAGCTCTGTTCTTCTTGGCATTTTGCCATCTCCTTACAGCACTACGCTTATCCACCCAAGCCTTCTCCACCTCGAAATTCCACCAGCTGCCAGCTTTTTTTCCTGCCCTGAAGCTTTCTGCGCTTGTCACGTCTTATTTTACTCACCACATCTTGCCCTGTACTGTCATACTGGAAAGTCTTTACCTTTAGCTTCTGCTGCCTGGTTCTGCCTTTCTCCACCAATATGCTGCAAGGGTGGTGGTCGCTGCCGTGGTGTCCTAGGATACCCCATCTACACACTGTAGTGAGTGAAGGTGAAACCAGCGCCAGATCAATAGCACTGTCCTCATCGCCTGGACGGCTTGCTGTCCTGGTGACACAGCCACTGTTGATACAAACCAGGTCAATGGTTTCAAGTGCAGTCTCGAGCTCCTCCCCTGTGTATTGGAGGAAATGTTTCCCCATGATCTGCCTTTAGCGTTGAAGTCGCCACAGAAAATAACATTTCTCTCGTGACCTAATATGCCACTTAAGCACTGCCACTTCTGGGCGTCCATACTCGCATTGCGGGCATAAACATTAACCAACACGAATGGTATAGTGGAATGAACTCTCAACGCCTGTATTTGTATATCGTCACTGTCCCAACTGGACATGTCTAGCTCTGACGCCACCATGCTGTCGCGAACGAGAATCGCCATTCCCAGATGTCGTCTGTTGTAGAAACATTTGAAGCCGGCAATTCGGAGTAGCTGATCGCCCAGTCTCGTCTCCTGGAGTGCTACAATATCGTTCCTGTAAACCAGGGTTTCTAAAATAGAGCCCCGTTGTTTTACGCTGGCGCAGTTCCAATACAGAATACGGATATTCCTGAGTCCTAGACGGTGACACTTGAGTCTAAAACGTCTCAAACCACCATGGTTACCTTGCTTCTTTATGCCTGCGCGGCATCCACGCCGCCTCGTTAGGTTGAATGCTGACCGCTCGGAGAACACACGGTGTTCCGCCATGTTGAAAAACCGAATACACAGAAATACACAGAAACCACACACACTGCCAAAATTCACTCAAGGATTGCTTCGCTCGACGCACGAACTCCGTAGCATCCGCGCAGATCTTGAGTAGAAACTCCTGGTTGTACATCCTAGCACACAAATTACACGCAAGAGATGAATAAATCCATCTCCTACGCGAAAAAGTTATCGATCACAAAACAACCCGACCGTCCGTCGCCATCTTGAAACCGGAAATGTAGCCTTTGTGTTATCTCTAAATGTGTAGTGCTCCATGTAAGTAGCCTGCGTTTTATCTCTTAGTGTGTAGTGCTACATGTAAGTAGCCTTTGTGTTATCTCTTAGTGTTTAGTGCTACATGTAAGTAGCCTTTGTTTTATCTCTAAGCGTGTAACGATAAGTGTAAGTAGCCTGTGTGTTATCTCTTAGTGTGCAGTGCTACATGTAAGTAGCCTTTGTTATATCTCTTAGTGTTAGTGCTACATGTAAGTAGCCTGTGTTATCTCTAAGTGTGTAGTGCTACATGTAAGTAGCCTTTGTGTTATCTGTAAGTGTGTAACAATAAGTGTAAGTAGCATGTGTGTTATCCCTTAGTGTGTAGAGCTACATGTAAGTAGCCTTTGTTTTTATCTTTAAGCGTGTAACGATAAGTGTAAGTAGCCTGTGTGTTATCTCTTAGTGTGTAGTGCTACATGTAAGTAGCCTTTGTTTTATCTCTAAGCGTGTAACGATAAGTGTAAGTAGCGTGTGTGTTATCTCTTAGTGTGTAGTACATGTAAGTAGCCTGTGAGTTATCTCTAAGTGTGTAGAGCTGCACAGTAGCCAGTGTTTTATATCCAAGCATGTAGTGTTCTATGTAATTATCCTGTGACTTATTTCTAAGTGTGTAACGTTCAATTTAAGACGTCTGTATTTTATCAAGTGTGCAGTGTTTAATAAACGCATGCATTTTATCTCTAAAATTAGTGTTTATGTTTGTAAATATGTGTTTATCTCTAAGTGTGCAGTGGTTGATGTAAGTAGTCTGCGTTTTATATGTAAATGTGCAGCTTTTCACGTTTAAAGAATTTCTCGTCCTTAACTTACAAACAATGCAATATATACATTTTTTATTCGCATATCCTTTTTACAGGACATCGCTGTCAACATCAGTATCTTTCAGCTAATTGTTGATCTCTTGGCAAGATTACGCTCAATGGATATTCAAAATACACCGACAACAGAGTATCGTCTACTTTTTCGTCTGGGAGATACCGCCTGGTACGCCATCAATCCGCGTGGTCAACGAAATAATGGGACATTCCCAGTTTCCTGTTCAGGATTGAATAATCCTTCAATCAGTCATACAGCGCAAGCTCACAACACCAAGTTCTAGATACGAACACCAACTCAAACTAACGGGAAGAGACACTGAAACAACATAAGTAAGTACAACCAAGGTACCAACTTAATACCAACTGAAAAACAACTTAGAAACCAGATTACCCCAAGGTTCAAATCTACAACACTCTGAAAGCAGCCAGATTCACTCGAGATCTCTTAACCGAAACACCGCCAGAAGGCCATATGAAAGAAGCTAGCGGAGTAAATGCCTCTAAGAATGCAACAACACGAATCATTTGATTGTTGTGCGACTCCCAGTTGTGTGTTGGAAATAATATTCTTCAGTTCTTTGCCTGTAGCAGACCAATCCTGGACAACAGTCCAGATGAAACGAATGAATGACTCAACATCGTATGTTCTACACTGAAATAGAATGAATCATAACTCTTTGCTGGTCCAATGTCAACCTAAATGCTATGGGTTATAGACTCGCGACTTGGTGGGTGTAACATCTTTGTGAACATAATTAGGATTCTGATATCGAAAGCAGAGCAGCTGAATGGACGTCTACTTGGCACCGTGTATGTTGAGATGGGAAAGCACCTTCTGTAGAGCTTAAGTGGAAATTCCTGGAAGTAAGACCAACCAAGGCCTCAATTTCACAAAAGGCACCGAGCCTCTTTGCAACAGAGTATTCGAAAATTCTAGCTCCACGGAGGGGATATGTGCTTGTGTATAATTCTATTCTTGGATTATGGATTATAAATATTCACCAGCCAACTTCAGTGAACATAATGTAAGGAGAACATGACTGTGAGTACATTTATTTCTGCCCGGATAAATATGGACATTATTTGCTTCGCACTGGAGAAGAATAACCCACAGCAACACCTAATGAAAAATACTGTAATTAAATAATTAGTTTAATTATTAGTACTAGCAAAGCTTTTATATGTGTTTTTCCCCCAATGCCATGGATGTGTAAGGTCAGGAGCTTTTTGTTATTGAATAATAGAATCAACAGGTGGTTGTTGTTTGGTTGAGTACTCTGATACCATCTCATGATGTTTTAAATATGAGAATTGTAACTGGTGTCAAATACAATTGTTTATATGTTGGGTTTTTGAACATAGACCATTGTTTACTTTACTAATGTACAGTGGGTCAAAGATGTAGAACCTATTAGTGATTGTTGTGTTGTTTGTAATAACATTGGTGTTTTTTTTTCTGGGGACAATGTGGGTAATGTGTTTTTTTTTCCATATTGAAAATCATTCCCATGCCTGTTCAAGAAATTCAGTGTGGTCATTACAAATATCTATGTTATCCCAGATCTTGATTTAATGTCTGAACTATTTGTCCAAAAGTGTTGATGTTTACGTCAAGTCCAGTGTTGATATTTGTTCAACCGTGGTTGTTTATATGTTGTAAACAATCAATATCCTCTAACACTATAGTAAATAATGAGGTGATAAGTGGGAATGGAGAATTACGCACAAATGCAGTTATGAACAGGAGTGAAGTATTTTCCTTCTTGTGTTTATGGTAGAATTCCATGATCACCTTGCATTCTAGCAGTGACCAGAGAATCAACTAAATCCCCTAGACACTTTTAACAAAATATTCTCTTAGATTAAAATCCACATCCCCCATATGCATAAACTAAGTTATCGAGGCTGGTGTAGAGTGAGATGGGAGAGGAGACGGGGAGGGAGTGGGGATAGAGGCACGGTGTTTAACTAACTTGGCGGTTAACGAAAATTGTCAACTGTGACCTACGTCCGCGACATCTTTGCCTGTCCCAATTTTTACTTTTCACACTTTTAGAATATCGAGGACGACGGTAAACCTTACTGATCACATTCTTAGAATATCGAGGACGAATAATGCAATTATACAAGATCTGAATATGGAAGAAGACTGCTTCACGAGCAACAACATGTCTTGGAAACTGAAATATTTGGCAACATTGATCACTCACATGGGCGCTTCTCCATCCCCACTCCCATCCCGCTTGACTTTTGACCCGTTTAACAAACATCCGGTCTATATAATCCACTGACAGTCCAACGCGGGTCAGTCTCTCCAAGCAAGGATACAGATTCAGACAAGTACCTTTAATTAGTTTAATATTGCCATATAGTGTATTTCATGTAGTTATGGGTCGGTTTGTGTTTGTTTGTCCTGTGCTGACGAAGGCTTTGGCCGCAAAGTCCAATTTGTCTCTTGCAGTCGTGTTTCAGTAAAGCTCACAATCTACTCCTCATGTTTTGGTTATTCATTCATTGTGAAGGATATGCAACTTAAAATAACAAGTACTTCGCAAATTATTTTTCCTGAAAGAAGAGGACGTGGTCTAGCCGCATGAAGATAGAAACATGGCATTGCAGTCACCTTCACTATGAACATGCTCAAGGCAAAGGAACTGGCATACAATCGAGAATCTTTTCAGCATCAGTTATGCGAGCCACGTCCTGCAAAAATGCTGATTACTTGAGAACGCACCTCATCACAAAACTACACACAAACGATAGAAGAAATAAAGCACGATTATGTTGTACCTTACATTGTATTTAATTGTGCACAATTAGTATTAACCTGAGAGATACAGTTATTATGTTAAACTTGTGTTACAAGATCACCACTGGCAGCTGTGGCTTAGTGTCAAGAGGCGTTGATTGCGACCTCCTGTAACAGACATTCAACTAACTGTAACAAGCGCACTAGTATTAGGTATACATTGATTTCATTCCTCTCACGAACCATGTAGAGAGAAAGATGGCTCTCTGGTAGGCCATTACCACCACAAATCTATGATGGTCTTCTGGGAACGGTTTGTTGAGCGACTGATTCTCCAAAGTGCATGATTGCACGCTGAATCCAAGGTACATATGCGGAGACGCGCGTGAAAACAACAGGGTAGTTGGGCATTTTGCACCCGGTGCCGAAGCTGGCAATGCCGTATAGGGTGTAAGCTCCTGGAAAACATACAGCGTATAGAATTTGCAGTTAATGGAAATATGTTAATTCGTTTTAGTAAGAATGCCACAAGATCGTTTCTAAATAAAAAGAGGCAAGACTTCTTTTTCAGGTGCCTGGTCTGGAGTATGCATCAGCGATCATGACTATTTCCTCCCCCCCCCCTTTCCGCATATCCTATTACAGGACATCGTTCTCAATTTATGAGCGGCCGACTAACATATTCTGTAAGTAACGGGAGCGGTGAGAACCGCTACCGATTCTGGCGCAGCTGCGTTTGCTGACGTGGATAAACGGGATTACGGAGAAAACCGCTAACGCCTAGGCAAGGGAGACCGGCCATGACTATCTGCTGTGAGCATGTGCAATGTTAAGACCGTCACACGCTGTAAGCCTGAAAACATCGGGGAATATGCGGCCAATCTTACCTTTCCGTAGCAACAGTAACAAATGACGAGAGCTGGTATCTAGTTTTGTCCGACCGAGTGCATGCGCCCTTCTTGTCCGACCGAGCGCATGCGCCCTAACTGTTACACCACCGTGCGTGCAACTCATATGTGTCGTCTGATATTGTGATTAACTTGGTGTTGCTTATAATATTATTTGTTGTCAATCTGTTTACGTTTTCAACATCCATATCTCTGTGTCTTTCTCTGCATCTATGCCTTATAGTTTCAGACATAAAACTAATTTCTTTATACCACCTCTTGAGTTGATATGACCCATAAGTTCCATTGATCTCTTCCCCGCGGTGTTGATGAGCTATCTTCTAAGACCCATCTCTCAATATATCTGGGTGTGTTTTCTCTCTCGATATACTCAGCATGTTTCTCACTTTCGCACAGCTGTGCTTACTTCATCTTCCTCACACTATCCATTGTCCAGCATTCAACCCATACAAACGAATAGTTCACACATAAATGTTTAGGTAAGTGAATGTTCTACTCATGGTGATTCTGACAAGTCTATAATTACGTTGTAAACCGGTATAGACAATCTCAGAATGGTAGCATGTAGTTTCTAACGGTGTCAACACGTGGCAACATATTTCAGCTTTATGATAAGAATAGGTGTCAAACTGCTATATAGAGACGGTGGAAAGAACGCAGGCAATGAACTGCCTGGGAATACGGTTTGATCGAAGCCTTGCTTATAATGTGCACATAGACCAGGTGATAACAAAGGCCAAGCGGGGTTTGGCAGCGATGCGGGTGATGGCGGCAGCAAACTGTGAGCAGCGCCATCTATGTCTTCTGTACGAGGGGCTGGTCATGTCTGTTTTGGAGTATGCAATGGCAATCCTGACTCTCAGCCATACGCAGATAGAAAGGATGGAAAGGATACAGAATGAAGCAATGCGCATTATTCTTGGATGTACAAGAGATACAGCATGCAGGGCGATGCGCTACCTTCTTGATTTTCCAACCATTGAAGAGAGAATACAAGTTTGCAGGGCACGCGCCTACCTCAGAATTAACGCAAACACACAACATCCACTGCATAGTGAAATTAGGACGGTGAAGGGCAGCAGGTTAAAAAGAGGACGGTCGTGGATGGGTCAAGCCGAAGACATTCTTCAACAGGTGTGTTCACTTGAGGACTTAGAACCTGGCGAGGAGTGGGTGCAAGTGCCAACAGACTTCTGCACATCCTTTTCAGTTTGCATCCAACTAGATAGAAAATGCAGACAAGAAAATCCGGCTGCTGTTGAGGCTGAAGTACAAGCGTTGATTTTCGAGAATTCGCTAGACGGTGACGCGGTCATTATACAGATGGGTCGGTCGTCCGACATGTGAGAAGCTCATGGGCCTTTACAGCTCGGGCCGGAGGGAGAATTGTGAAGGAGGACTCTGGTGCTTTCACTGAAACCACAAGTAGCCTGACCATGGAAGTCATGGCAGTAAGTAAAGCAATAACATGGCTCGAGACACAGACATTCACTAGGGCTTGTTTCCTTAGCGACTCAATGAACATGATCAAGAGGATAGAGGAGGGGTCGATCCGAAGAGAGTGGTTGCTGCCTCTGAAGCGGTCTAGGCTGGCAAAGATTAGTTTCATCTTCGTGCCAGGTCATGCGGGAGTACAAGGAAATGAGCGGGCTGACAAGCTCGCAGGTGAGGCTACTGTGGAGGGCGGACGCGCCATGGACCAGGCTGACATTCTGAATGCTCTACGAGAAGTGAGACTTTTGCGAGAACCAAGTGATGACTGGGAATCTACAACAATGGCCAGACTGCGGGAGCAGCAAATTAAAAGAGGGGTGGCCAAACAAGAACACTACGCAGGAAGCCAAAGAAGATTGATAAACCAACACAGAACTGGCGTCGTTAGCCGCTACACGCTGCGGGATTTGCTGAGGAGGGGATCCGAGCACTTATGGACTGAATGGTTCGATGTGCAACGAGGATGATCTGTCGACTAACTAACTAACTAACTAACTATTTATCTGATACGAAGTTAACATTAAATGTTTACGGTCGGTTACCAGACAACACCTTGACAACACAAAATGAGCCGACTGTCTGTTATGGAATATCAATCTTCTCATGCAGATTTAAAACGTTGTTATTCTGTATTACATATTCTATATTAAAATGCAAAGAATACCATGGACAGCCAGAAAAACCAATGAACAAGTCCTTTAAGAAACAAACGAAGATCGTAAACTGATTAGAGACATTAGACGCAGACAGTCAAAATATTTTGGGCATGTTATGAGAAGAAATGAATTGGAGAACTTGGTGACAACTGGTAAGATCGAAGGGAACAGACCAAGAGGAAGACCTAGAAGCAAATACCTGGATGGCTTGGCCTCGTGGTATGGTCGAGACAGAAACACGGAGCTGATCCACGACTCTGGTGATCGAGTGAGATGGCAAAATATGACCGCCCACGTTTACCGGCATGGCACATGATGGATGGATGGAATTCTGTATTAATGCAATTGTGAATTAAATCCACGCCAGTGCAATGATATCATCGCTCTAAACCTTCAGTGAATTAAATCCACGCCAGTGCAATGATATCATCGCTCTAAACCTTCAGTGAATTAAATCCACACCAGTGCAATGATATCATCGCTCTAAACCTTCAATGAATAAAATCAAAAGTTTAGCCATCGGTAGGGAAGACATTTCTTACAGTGTTTTTGAAGTGCGTTATCTAATTTCCACAATGAATGTTCGAATTAATTTGAATGTTGCATTGGGCTGTTAAGTTCTGTCAACGCTTTGGGATGTCATTAGGAAATATCGCGTAGGTCTACTGACTAAAGAATTATAGCAACATTATGACAATGATTAACTCTTGAAGAAAATAATCAACAATTGCTGTAAATTCAATATCCCCCCAGACAGCTTCCAGTGATGTTCACATATTTAGTTAGCTAGAAGCTCACTTGTCAGTAGACGTGTTGGCAGTGATGAGGATGTTGAACATGAGGTATGAATGTTGCTGAGACATCACATGTACTTCAATGCTGTGGATTCGGAGATATACTGGATCAGCCTTGTATTGTGTATCAATCTTACGTTAATTATGTTGGGACATAAAGGAACATAGTGTAATACAACCTTTCAGTGGCCTGGTGGTCATTGTTGCGTGTATCTAACGATAACGATAATCACCACTATTCGGAATGTGCATGTAAAACACTCAAGTGAAAAGTCTTGTATTGGTCTATAAAAAATGGAACTAGAACCGTATAGCTCATATGCCGTAAGGCATGTACAATGTCCGTTACCTTTACTTGCGTTTTGAGAAATATACTAATCTAGTGCATGAGGTCGCCAGGTGGAATTCCAATATGCAATAAAAGAACCCTACCAAAATAAACATATTAATTTTTTTGGTGCCAAACATTTTACACATGATTTTGCATGAATAAGGCCTGCTAAATCCAAATATCACATTTATTTGTCTGCAGCAGCTCAACTTTTTTAGATACAAGCATTCGTGTATTTAATTAATGTTATTAAAGTAGTTTCTGTATAAGACAATGGGGAAAAAAACACTATTGGTGTGTAGACCATTACAAAATTTGGAATTCCAATGGTTTGGAGAGAGCACAATAAACACTATGATGACTGTTATTTCCGTGTTGTCAATAATAAGGAAATCAATGGGGGGGGGGGGGGGGGGGGAAACAAAATATTGAACAATTCAGATTTAGATTCTGGTAGACGACCTGTTCCACACGGGGATGACATACAAATTCCAACTTTCAGCCACTCACATTTCGGATTCACTGCTAGAAAATGAAATAGTAGTAACATTTTGAGCGACAAGTGAAAGTGATAATGATTTCGAAGATGATTTCCCATCTGCTCAACACTCGACCAGCGTGAACTGAATGATCTAATCCGAGATCTATATATCTTTAAGTGTCGCGAGAACAGGAAGCTTACTGCCAGAACAAAAGTCCTTGTCTATCAAGCCTGTGTCCTTAGTACTCTTCTTTATAGCAGTGAAACCTGGACAACTTACTCACGCCAAGAGAAACATTTAAACAGCTTTCATATGTGGTGTCAGCGAAGAATACTTGGTATTAAGAGGCAAGAAAAGATAACAAATACTGAAGTCTTGGAAAGATAAGGATGTGTGACGATATATTCCATGCTCAGTCTTCGTAGACTTTGATAGATAGGACACGTTAGGAGGATGGATGATGGTAGAATGCCAAAAGACATCTTTCTTGGTGAATTACAGGTGGGTAAGAGATCTCAGCTTCAGCCTCTACTACAATACAAAGATGTGTGTAATCGGGACATGATTGATACAGGCATTGATAATGCACATTGGGACCAAGTCGCCGCTGATCGTGTTGCATGGAGGGCAAGTATCAGAAATGGAATAACGAAAAAGGAGAAAATTATTGCAGATAAGTAACACATGCGAATTCCTTGGCCTGCCAGAGTAACTAACAACGACGCCTGATACAGACTAACTCCAATTCCAGTTTTCGAAAAAAAATAATTCCAAATTCGGTCTCGTCTAACCTGCTTTCTCAGCGGTGGTTATTGTTGAGAGCCGGGGTAATTGTGTTTTTAGCCTTGTTTCTTGTCTTGTGCGCTCTTACGAGTGAGTCCTCGTTCGGACCGGTTACATAAGCGTTTGTGTCTGTGACGTCAGCTGGGGGGGGGGGGGGGTTGGCGGCTATCATTTGTGCCCGTCTCCTCTTGTGGGTTTCTTTGTTAGTGTAGGTTCCTGGCTCGTCTGCATGACTGGTTGCAGTCCTTAAAAGGAGTTTTTATTTGGTCTTTTTGCCTCCTTTTTTATGTATTTTCTGTAGCAGCTTTTCGATGTTTTACTTTTCCTCCTTGCGCCCTTTTTCACATTCGATTTTGAGTTTCTGTTGCCTTTCGATTTCTTCCTCTGCGGTCAGCCATGGGATCATCTCTCCGTCTTCTAAATAGTACTCGTAGCCGGGTCCGTCCTCAGGTTCATAGTGTACCTCTGGGTATTCTACCGGTCTCCTGAGTTTCTTGGGCTTCTTGTTTTCTTTTTCTTCCCAGGACCTTCTGAATTCTTGGCGCCTGCGTTCCTCCAATCTTGCCGATTCTCGTAACTCCTCCAAGGTAGGTCCCCTGGGGCCTCTCCGTGCCGTCATCAGGGTGCTCATCTCGGGTTTCTTCGGATTGTCTGGCGGGATATTGGTTTCCCCTGTATGTCGGCGTCGTGGTTGGGCTGCTGGCTTTAGCTTGTGGTTCAGGCTCGGTCTCTTGGTTTTCGTCCTTGCGGTTTCTCTGTGGTTTCTTGTATGGCTTCTGTTGGTTTGTTTTGGAAAAGTTCCATTTCAGTTTTTTGCAGTTCTCTGCTCTGATTTAATGGTTTGTAGGATTTCTTCGTTCTCCTTCTTTATCAGTGCCATATGTTCCACTTCTTGCTTGATGTTTTGATGGATCTCCTTTATTTCAGCCAGCAGTTTCTCATTGTCGCTGGTCGGAGTCGGCGTCTAGCAGTGCCTTGACTTGCTTCTTCAACTCGTCTATCTGGTTTTGCAGTTGATCTCTTTCAGCTTGTGATATACCAGTGGCTGTCTCGCACCTCCGACTTGCTTCCTTGTACGGTGTCCTTGTGGTAATGGCGATCTTTAGAACGTCTCGGTGTTTTTGGAGGTACGGGCAGCCCAAGTATCTTGCTCCTATGCTTACCCAGGCAGTTGGCGCACTTTCTCTTGTTGTTGGGTGCTCGGAAGTCCGTGTCCAGCTTGGCCAGCGGACACTCCTTGAAAGCGTGGTGATCGGCGCAGTACCGGCAAGATTTCCGTCTTACTGCGACATGCTGCTCTGCTGTGGCGGCCCTCTGACATCTTGAACATTGATTGATTCTTGGGATGAATCTCTTTGGCTAGTTGTATTTTCTTGTGATTGATACTGTAGTCGGCATCTCGCTGCCCTCTGTCGTCACCACCGTCAACGTGGTGAGTATCTTTGAGTACGTCAGGATCCACTCCGCCTTCAAGATTCGGATGTTGAGATTTTCTTCTTGTAGCTGCTTCGTGATTTGTTTGTCTGATAGCTCCACTTGAATACGCTTTACAACCCATCTGACTGTTTTTGAGTCGGTGCTTCCGACTCTGGTGATTTTCTCCTTCTTCTCAGCTGTCTTGGCTTCTGTCTGTTGTAGGTTGTCATCGATCTTCCTCGTGGTGGCTTCAGGAGTAACTCTAGTTTCAGTTGTTTGTTGCAGCTCACATGAAAGTCCTCTCCGCCCGTCTTCTTTACGGCTTTGTCCTCTCCCACGCTGCCATATTGGATACCGCGTGTCTTTTGGTGTTCTTGCAACGTGCCATTTCCCCCCGTATCATTCTTCTTGAGTTGTTCAGGTGAATTGTCTTGATAGCGCTAGCAAATGAGAAATTAATGCAAAACTGATAAAGGCTAATGAAACTAGAACATTATACACAACAATAAGGAAAAGACAAACATCTTTCTTCGGTCATGTGATCAGAAGAGAGGCATTGGAGAACATCATGACAACTGGAAAGATCGAGGGAAAGAGAGGCAGAGGCAGACCAAGAGAAATGATGCTAGATTGATTGTGATTATTGTATGGAGGAATACTATCAGCAGAGTTGATCCAGAACACCAACGACCGAGATCTGTGGAGAGCCATGAACGCCTACGCCAGCTGGCAGGGCACTTGATGATGATGAAGTCACACACCGAGTGTGTGAGACGTAATATGGTGCATGTTGGTGAAAATGACCATGTGTTCACATGCATCCACTGTGGCCGAATATTTACAGCGCGAATTGGCATTAACAGTCACATTCGCTACCGCAATGGGTTGTAGTTATTAAGCCTTTTTATAGCATAATGCACCAAACTATCATCAGTCAAGACGGCAAGGTGCCAATGTAAATTCATTACGCTACTTTATTATGTGTTTAACCTTTTTCTGTAGTATGTAAGTGATGAGGAACATCGAAATATGCCAGTCAGTAAATAGTGCAATATACTGGATATACCCTCATTCTAAAGTCAGTAATTAACAGGAACGTCTACATGACTTGGTCGCGTTGGGCTTATGCTGCTAGACTCATATATTTATAGACCATTCAAAAGTAGGTGGATGATGCAACTATTGTCATTTTTATCGCCTTTGATTTCGCAGACATTTCCTGATACCAAATTGTTGGCTGGGTCCACTTGGGTGATCAATAAAAAAAAAATCTGCATCGATGTGGATTCAAACCTATGGCCGGCGGGTGAACATCTAGCCACTACTCCACCGCTGCTTCCAAATCAGATGATAGGATTATAATATTAATTTTGTGTCCCTAGAAAAATCAGAGATTAGGGTAATAATATTAATTGTTTGGTCATCGACAAACAACACACACTGATTAAAGCAATACCAGGAGACAATCTGTAACTAACGACTAAAAATGAGAGAATAATAAGGCGCTTGTCATGGCGCTCGTATAATTTGACAATATAACGTAGAAAACAATTAGAGACCTAAAGATTAGACATATTACGGCATATTCAAATACTTATATATAGACGGAGTAAACAGTAGCGCAGTCCATGACAGGTAATACAAAACTAATATTACACTGAACAGTTGACTATATGCATGTTTTTAGAACTGAACGTATGGTGCGCACGAACCGTGTAGTGTAATCAACGTAAAGAAGCGAGTTTCAGTTAGAAAATGGGAAGTGATAAAATCTTGTGTTAGAGATAAGCTGCAATTAAAGAATTAGTAAGCGCTGGTCAAGTGTTATCCTAGATCAGGGATCAGCAAACTACAGCCCGCGGGCAGTATCCAGCTCGCGACATCAGTTCATCAGGCCCGCCGACGGTGCTCGAATTTGCTTGAAAAAACGTATGGAACACGAGGCGTTGTGATAAAATTTAAATGTAAATTTTATGTTTAGAATGCTAGGAGATCTTCACACGTGTGGAGACATCCTGGCTGCTATGTGCTTTATATTTATTATTTACTAGATTACAGCAGAGCTATTAGCAGTGCTGTAGATAACCCCATGTTATTAGCTTACGGAAGCAATCATTTGTTTGTTTCAGTATTCCATCCATCATGATACATGACGCGGTACCGCGTGGAGGCGGTCGATAGTTTTGCAATCTCACTTCGCTCACAGTAGTGTCTGGGAATACAGTTCTCCGTGTGTTCAATATACCTCGGACCATGAGCCATGTGGCCAATCCATCCATGTATTTACTTTCTCGTCTTCCCCTTGGTCTCTTTCCACTGATACGATCATGCCAAAATGAATAAAATAAGCCATTAGAAAATATAAAAAGTAACGTAAATGAAAAATAAAAGTGCTAAAATAGATAAGATAAGGGCACAGAGAAAAGCAGAAAGAGTGAAGAAGAGAAAAATCAGTAATAAAGTTAATAAAAGTGGAAAAAGAAATAGAGTTTAATAAATGAAAAGAAAAATGTAGTAGCAGACAAAATGAAAATGCATAAAAAAGAAAACAAAAAAGTTGTGCACTGCGAGTTCTCCCATCAGTTCTTCTCGAATAACCATAGCAAAAAAAAGAGTAAACACTTTGACTGTCTACGTATAATAACGCTAATCAGTTCTTACGATACTTACATCTATGTTATCTGAGGAAGGACGCTGCTGCATAGTGGTTTGTCTGTCGTCATGGTATGCTTTGCATTTCCTCCGAAAGCGGCCCATGATTTTCCACAGGTCCACACGCACCCCATAAATCAGCTGTTATTTTTAGCGTTGACTGCTTTGGAGGGGAGGGATTGTCCACAGCTTCACCTCGCATCACACAACATGACTACAGGTCTATGTAACGACTCAACACTTACCTTTTTTACTGCATTCACAAGACATCGTTCAATGATATCTTTTTATTGCGTCAGTATGTTTTTTCATCTTGCAAAAGGCTGAAGCTTCACGCAATGAGCAATATCTGTTATAAATCTCATTGCAAGGCAAACGAGCAGACCTCTCCCATCTCCAGCTGTATCAATGACTGTGTCGAGAGATAACAGTATCAGCCTTCACTAACTTGTTTTAAAATATGCGCCCATGCTACTACGTGTCTCACATCTTGACGTGGTATTTCCATTCTCTATCTCCATGACGACCAGAATCTGTAGTCTCCTAATCTTCAGGACATTCTAGCTAAAACCCATCAAGTTGTTCCCGTACTGTGTGCAATCACGCGCATGCTCCTAAGGTTTGCAGAGTCTCTAGTTCATGGGTGTCGTGACAGATACCAAGAGTGTATCATCTGCCGTATCATATAAGTTGATTGATTTATGTATCTTCCGACGTCGCCAATATGTTGACTGATCCTTCTCATAGTCTTGTATATATCTTAGAGATATTTATTACTGTGTGCACAGAGGAAACAGATCTGGAGACATTACAGCGCATGTTACTGTCTCACAGCACACCTCTTTAATAGGCTGTACCTTGACTACATCGTATCTCAATTCTGTTCTGAGCAGACGTGTGATTTTCGATTGATATGGTATATTTATTATAGCAAGTGTAGAGTCGTTTCCATCAATTTGTAGATTTTTATTCAGCATCCCTATATCACGTCCGACTAATGTTTCACTTATGCGAAAGCCTTGTGTCAATAAATCATAAAAGATGATAGCGAGGTTGCATTTTTACTTCTATAGAACGCATCAATAAGTCTTGCATTTCTCACTAATGATACATCAATACGACTACCTTTTACCGACTAGGCCCTTGTTGTGAAACTTCTATAACACGTCACATTGTTCTTGACCTCCGATTTCAGGTTGTATTTACATTCCCAACTCTTAGCAGTGATAATTCTCAGCTAGAATCATTCTGTGTGATCGTGCTCATTATACTAATTAGTTCGATGTATGATCACATTCTAAGATGGCATCCTGAATATTCTTCGGATTGCCCTCAAATAAGAATTTTACACATGTTTTAATCAGGAGGTATACTACTCCGATTATCGCGTAATATTGCATCAGCAGATCATCTGGTGACAGTTTGGTCCACTATTCACATATTCTCTAAAGGCATGATGTGAGTTCTACTGTCGTATGTATCTGTACCCGGGTCTTGCCAGTTTTCATCCATATGGTTAAGAGCTAGTGCTGAACTCTTCTATCTCAAATATATAATATATACAGTATTACGCAAGTAATTATTTATAGAGGATCTATAGTGTTTATTTTAACACGGAACTCCGTGCGAAGAGAGTTATTAGACTATAGTTTACGCACAGCTGTATACCCGTGTTTGATACACGGTCTTCGGGCGATATGGAAGCAGACCACACTGTGTGCTGATTTTATATAAATTAATTAGATATGAGATATGAGTTCCGACAGTCGTATCTAGACAAACGCAATGCATAATTACTAAGACAGTAACATCTTGGAAATGAAATTTTATACATAACGAGCGCTCACAATGTTGGGTAAAAGGATCATCCTGTAATAAAAAAGCATATAGACAACGTAATGGTGTACTATAGTTTATCCGTGTTAACAATTGGGATTTAGGAGAAGATAAATCGTCTCTAGTGACTATAATGAGTGATGTATAACTATGAGATACGTGCCATGGCATACGATAAATCGATGTGTTTCATTTCCGTAATTGCCATAGGGTTATAATCTAAGCAACTAGTTGCAATATCAATACTGTATAGTTATCCTCTGAATAGGCAACCACGTTATATATAGACATATAATACCAACATGTCTGCTACCACATTAACAACGTTTACGCCACAACTGTAAAACTTATCAAAAATTTTCCGCCATTAATTTTCTTGTTAAAAACCTAGCTTTTTGTTTAGCACATGAATCCATTTGAAGTATCAGTTTATGTTATTTATAAATGCGGTCGCAAAACTCGTTGTTCACGCTCCACCACACATCGTCTATATATAACGTTAAATTGTACACTTCCTCTGAGCGTACCCACATAACACCGTTCTATTTCTGTTGTATTTGCTTTGTTGTATAAACCAATTGGTTCATGGACGAGGGCTAATCGTTAAAGTAAGTTCCATATGAATGAGGGAAACTATAGTACTGTCTGCACGTTTCAGATTAGTATATGGAGATACCTATCCGACAAAATCTTGACGATCCTTATCCCCTGATGTATCTATGCGGCCTCTTCATTTACGTTCATAGTTTCATAAAAAGTGCGTAGGCTAATAGACGGTGCAAATATCAGTATTCCTCAATTTTCAGTAGATAATATAGTTCTATACTAATCTAATATGTATAGATTTCTTATTTGTGCCATGATTTAACAGCTCTTATTGAAAAAAGATTTGCTTTAGTTTGTAGAGGGTATGAATTTTATGTAGTGCTTAAATCGAGTATCATCATAAAGGAAGGTGTTAAGGGGTACCTAGGAGGATTTATAATGCGTGTGCCCTGAGGGTAGTGCCAAAAGTTCCGGTGCCCCCAGAGTGATTGTCACAGAATGCCGTGGAGATATTAGTACGGAGATGTTAACAATTACGCGGTAGACTGACTGAACAAACTAGTTTCGAGAAGGCAATCGACAATTAGCCAAAATGCCCAGCAATTTATCAGATTCACAGGTTACCGATGCTCATCCTCTAAAAACCGTGTAACGTTTCCTTATTTCACTTTCCAGTCAAAGGGAAAAAAAAAAACAAGATGATATCTCAAGACGTAATATTTTACGCCACTAGGGGAGAAGAGGAATTATGCCTTGTTCTGGTAATGGTATGCGATATGTTGGTCCCAAAGTACCTATGATCCTCAGTCATACACTAGGCAAGACCTTCCTAGAACTGGGCTGCCAATGGGGAACTAGTGGAATTGTTCTAGTTCCGGCTGTCGGCAGAAATAGCCGATGTGGCTGCAGTTTCTGTCGAAGTACACATATATATAGTATACTACCGCAGTGTCAACATATAGACATTGAAGACTGTAAATTAGACATAATTATGACGTATCCGGCATAGGTTTGGACCGGATTTCTTAGTATTCTATCTTCTAACAGCTTGACATCTGAAGCATAAAAAAGGTAAACAGTGCTAACCGAGGAAGCTGATTACCGATCCGTTTCCTATATTTTGGTTCGAAAACGGAGATCATGCCGAGGAATTTTGCTAACTGGCATGTATGATCAATAGTTAGGCCCGGATTGTCAAAGTCGAGGTCCTGCAAGTTACTACTCCCGCCAACACGAGACTATGTTGACCTGGACACCAATTTCAGTACAGGCCGCAGTTTTCCAAAAAAAACAAGTGCTAGTATTACATATAACTATAACTGTGGTAAAAGTGCGAGTGTTTTGCTATAGTGTCATATGCGGGCTCCAAGACGTTTGCTGTTGAAAATAGGAGTTAGACCTGAGTCAGATATACTGTTGAGCGTGCAGCCTACTGGGTAAGGGGAAGTCGCCTTTGAACTCAGGCGTGATCGACCCAAGACCAGAAGTTCGGTGACACGGGCGTACTAAAGCTTATCGTGTAAGAGTCCTCTCGAACAACGAGGGAATAATAATCGTGCCGGTCAAGACTACATCTCATGGGACTAGTCCGCGTTCGGAAGTCGACGAGGGCATTATGTGAGCTATCCCATCAGCGTGTGTCGAAGTTGCGCGTCTTTTCGGCTCGTGCGACTGCTGGTATTTGTCATTTGGCCTTTCTCCTGACACTTTAATATCTGCGCAGGATCATCACATTACAGGCATACTAAATCACACTATATCTTACCGTAGGAGATTTCCTGTTAGGAGCACAACGGGACAGGTTAAAGAGGAGAAATGAATATATGATAAAGCGGG
>JACEFZ010027277.1:0-17622 GCA_014155875.1 Cepaea nemoralis | reverse complement strand
TTTAGGAAACCAGGAGGGGAGGGTGTGTGTCAAAGACTGAAACATAGAGGCCGGAGGTCTGCCTCAAGATAGAAGACCACCGGGAAGAGTGGTCAACCTCAAGTAGATTAGAAGTAATACAGTGCCCCGATATAAGGGCAGGGTAGGTGATAGAATGGGGGACTATTAACTAGTTCTTTCATGAGACACGGAGACGTCGACCAGATAGTTAGCACTCTGGTCACGACAGAATCACGCCTACGTGATAGCCACGATTGCCACTCAATAGGAGACAGCTAATATAAGCGTGCCGAATGTAACGGCACGCAAAAAGCCGAAGGACGCATCAAGGTCCTTCCGCGTGCTGTGTAGCCACGCGAGTAGGAAAGTCAGACTGGGGACTGACTTCGTAGCGAGCAGATCGTTTAGTGTTGATAGGCGTTTTGTGTAGCCAAATAGATAGAGATTAGCAATAGGGTTAGGAAACTAGTGATAGGCAATTCTGTGGCTTTGTGTGTGATTTGATAGCGACTGTTTTGTAATTGTAAAGAGCCAACGGCAATAAAATGTATAATTCATTTCCTCTCACACGACTTGCAAGTTTCTTGTGTGGTGTTTGGAGAAGTAATCCGATGATGCCTGAAACATTGGTTGTTGACAATCTTCTTACGCAGACTGAGCACGTATAGACATGTCCCTAGTACTCTGACACCTGTGTTGGATGACATAATATGGCAGTCTATCAAAAGACTAGATATCTTTTCATGTGGCCTCTTTACATTTTCAAAGTGGAATACAGTATTAGACGTTAATGTGACGGTTTGAGAGAGGATGAAGAAATATACACGCCGTTCATTAATATTTTACACTATTCACTTTTCTTTCAGGACCAATACAGACTTCTCTACAATGTGTTGCTGCAGTACAGTGAGAACGCCACTGAGTACTCAAACATTGGCAGCAGGGCGCCCTAGTACAGTGAGAACGCTGCTGAGTACTCCAACATTGTCAGCAGGGCGCCCAAGTACAGTGACAATGCCACTGAGTACCCAAACATTGCTAGCCGGGCGTCTTAGTACAGCGACAACGCAACTAAATACTCAGACATTGACAGCAGGTGCCCTATTGCAGTGACAACTCCACAAAGTACTCAAACATTGGCAGTAGGGTGCCTTAGTACAGATTTGTGTCTTTCGTCGTGAATTCAGATCAACTCAGTTACTGCTACCATCAATCCTTGGCCAACAACTTCTGCAAACACTGATAACATAATGTACCGACCCGAGATTCGTTACAAACTAAATATTCACACATGTTACTACAGTATCCCGAGCATCCCAGCGAGTACTGTAACATTATATAGCATAGTGACAGCTTCACCAAGCAATCCCACGTTGATAGCTCAAACTCCTAGACCATTTACCGTTGCCCATTCAACGTGGACTTTTACCTTCGTAATGATCTTAATCTTGACATCGTGTCAAGAATAGGTCATCAGATGAGCTGTACCTCTGGGTCTTCAGATGTCCACACGTATAGTTGTATGAGTTAAGTTGACTTCTACCATCGCGATGATCTTAATCTTCACGTCGTTTCAAGGATATGGCATCAATTGAGCTGTACCTCTGGGTCTTCAAGTGTCCACACTTATAGTTAGATGTTAGTCGCGGTTCTAACTTCACGACAACGCGTCGTCCCCATAATGCTCCGTTCCTTTGCCAATGATCATCACACAAAATGCTCCTCACTGCCCCATGTGAAATGTTGGACAGACAGGAGTCTCTACAAACCAACAGCCCGCACAGGTATACTATCCAAAAGACCGCTGCCAGAATGTCAACACAGAAGTCCGCCATGAGAAATACAGTTCATCGTCGATGGAAGCGGTAGTCACTAGACAACCAGCATGAACACATTACTTCATAAGGCAACCCAGTTAGTAGAACAGTCGGCAGGCCGACATTTTCAGAACATGCACTTCACGATACAAACAACCATGGAGAGATGTAAAAGCACGTCACATTAAATCAACAGATCAAAGTGTCGTCCACGCAATTAACTCTGGACGATGGAACCATACTTATAGTTTTATATAATGTTTTACTTTCATTCCATGTAATTGTGTCTTTCTTGCAGTTGTATATATTTTACTTTCATTCCATGTAATTGTGTCTTTCTTGCAGTTGTATATATTTACACTGCTATATGCTTGTGAAACATGGACTGTTTATCAGCGACACGCTAGGAAATTAAACCACTTCCACACAGTCTGCCTAAGGAAGCTATTGAAGATTAAATGGCAAGACAAGATCCACAACACTAAAGTTCTCGAAAGAGCGTCCATGCCCAGTATCCACACTCTACTAATGAAAAATCAGATTCGCTGGGCTGGTCACTTAACTCGTATGCCAGATCACAGGCTTCCTAAACAAATTTTTTTACGGCGAGCTGCGTTGTGGTAAACGCTCCCAGGGCGGCCAGAGGAAACACTTTAAAGACACTCTGAAAATCTCACTGAACGCTTTCGGAATTCATTATGACACTTGGGAGACTGCTGCCAAAGACGGAAATTCATGGCGTACATCATTACGCAAGGGTGCAGTCACGTGTGAAGCAACCAGGACTGCAAGAGCTATGAAGAAAAGGCTGGACAGAAAAACCACTGCAGGAGATTCTCCTCCTGGAATGTCAAGCATTCTATGCCCACATTGTCAACGAATATTTCGAGCCAAAATAGGCCTTTTCAGCCATCTTATAATTCACTCCACTGGATCAAATGAATGGTCATCATCATTCTTGATGGACAAACAACAACATATATTTTACTTTCATTCCATGTAATTGTCTCTTTCTTATAGTTTTGTATATTTTACTTTTATTCCGTGTAATTGTCTCTTTCTTACAGTTGAATATATTTTAATTTCATCCCATGCAATTGTCTCTTTCTTATTGTTGTATATAATATTTTACTTTCATTCCATGCAATTGTTTCTGTCTTATTGCTGTATATAATGTTTCACTTTCATTAGCCTCTTTCAGACATTCGTAATATTCTTGCATTACGCAACAAAACCAACCAAACAATAATGTATATACCTACAATATTCGTAATATACAAGATGCAACATAATAGTGGGATATGTTTTTTTTTTATGTGTATTGAACGCATGCCTGATTGATAGAAGTATCTTAATCTATTATCATGTGCCACAACAGTAAGCGTGGGGGTTAATGGTTCATTATCTCATACGTAATGACATCTGCATGGGTGGCTCTGTGCTAAGGGGTGAAAGAAGTGACTAGGGTTCGTAGCGAAGGTTGGCGGGCGGTGTTTGGTGCAGGAGAACCTGGCATATGATACCACAACATCTAGTCTGACAATGGTGGTGGAGGAAGTCACGGCGGCGTTCTGCTAACTGGAGGACAAACAGCACACGCATGTCGTGACTGTAACGGACGTGCAAAGTGTGATGAGAAATGTGACGACCGGCATGCTTCGGGTAGAGTGGCAGACTTCCATTTAACAATCACAGATAGAGAGCATCTGTTGGATGGTTCCCCAGGACATGCTGGTGTGGTGGGAAACGAGCGGGAGGACAGATTGGATGTGTCTGCACCACTCGGCGGGATATTGGTGCATGATAGAGTAAGTGTTGTCGGAGCCTTGTATGGAATCTTGTGTATAATGCAGAACAGGTAATCATCACGGCTTGGACAGAACTGTGATGTCGGGAGTAACCAGGGCATCTGGCCGACACTCAGGACTCCGAGAAAGGCCAGACAGAACCTTAATCAGACTGCTACTGGTACCCTTCGGTCTCCCTGGTCGAGGAGTTAACAGCTTTCTCCGTAACCCCGAATACTGTCGTGGTTGACGTGAGCGCACTAGAATTAGAAGTGGTTCGAGTCGCGCCAGTGACTTATGAGAGTATGGAGCCGGTCGCTCAGAAAGTCGTGGCGTGCTGATGAGCGTAATCTAGCCTAGGAATCAACATACAGCTGAAAGATGCTGATATTAACCGCAATATCCTGAAACAGGATAGAAACGCGAAAAAAAAACTGGTACCATTACAATTGGGACTCTTCGTTGGCTGTTGGAGATGACGGCGGAGCACTTTGGAAATGTTCCGAGTGCTGTGATGTCGGTTCTTGACTCAACCCAACACGTACTCACATCATGAGTACATTCCTCGTTTTGTTTTAATAATATATTTTTGTTCGCATATCCTTTACAGGCTATCACTGTCAACATCAGCATCTTTCAGCTGATTGTTGATTTCTTGGCAAGATTACGCTCAGTAGTTTGCCATTGCTTTCTGAGCGGCCGGCTCACATACCCTGTAAGTTATCAACGCGGCGAGAACCGCTGCCGATTCTCGCGCAGGTTACGTTCCTCACGAGGACATACGGGATTACGGAGAAATACGTCAACCCCTAGGCCATGGAGACCGGCAATATATTACCCCCTATGTTAAAGTGATATTATGCTCACGTCCGTTGATGTAATAACACAGTGCTTACTGACATTGTCATTCTGACACCTAGTCTATCCAACTGCTGCCATGACACATGCTTCACGGCTCTCCGTTAGTTACATACCGTGGCAGTAACATGGTCTGTGTACCTGGCACATTTACATAATGTGTATGCGTGTAATATTCTCTTATGTCCCACCTCTCGTGTCTCGTGATTACATCGTTTACTAATTTCTCTTAAATTCTATGACTGTCAGATTAGATCATGATCATCATGTGCTATGCCTATAAGCGTGGGCAGGCTGGTTTCGCCATCTCACTCAATCACCAGAGTCGTGGATCAGCTCCGTATTCTTGTCTCGGCCATGCCATATGATCAAGGCATTCAGATTTACTTCTCTGCCTTCAAATTGTTCTTTTCCCTGCAATCTTGCCAGTTGTCATCAAGTTCTCCAATTTATTTCTTCTCATAACGTGGCTACATTATGTTCACTGCCAATGTCTAAGTTTCTAATCAGTTTACGGTTTTCATTTGTGTCTTGTAGGACTTGCTCATTGTTTTTTTTTTTTTTTTTTGCTGTCCATGGTATTCTTTATATATTCTACAGCCATCAGATGTTTGCCAGCCAGTTTGCTCATTGTCCACGCTTCACATTCATAGAACAGTACATGTTCTATGTAGCACGTCAGCACTCTTTGTACATGCGAACATTATTGTTTCTAACGTTCATTTTCTCCTTTGTCTACAATATTCTCAACATTCTTCTTTAACGACAATGCACACACATTTGCTGCATGTGGTATCTGTGTGACTGCTTAGCACTCACAGACATATAGATGAACACACGGTAAAGAAAAGGGCCAATATAGGAGGTGAATAGAGAGCAAAAGTCGCTGCCATGTGCCAGCGGGGTAAGTAGAGAGTATGATGATGATAATTGAAACAGATTAGAGGACTGATCAACTGTTGCTATAGAGACGAAGATCCGTAAATGTGGTTCTCGCAGCAGTAACGATAACCACGTCTCAATTTAATGTAAACCCATCTTATGTTATTATAATGGATTATCTGCCTTACATTAAATTCCTTATCTCTAGACTAAGAGGTTCAACTTTCGTCGCTATTACACACACGGAGTTAAAGCAAATATGATTGTACATTTAACAGCATGAAAATAAATAATCCACACAAATATAAATGCACAAAGATATAAATTTAAAGAGTTTCTCGTACGAGTTGGCAACCTTGATGTACAGGTAGGGCGTGTGCGAGCTCAGATGTTTAAGTGCCAAATTAGTAAATGCGAAACCAAACATTTAGGCACTTTCTAACCGAGAAACAACAACAACAACAACAACAACAAAACTTTGTTTTGAAAGGGTTAAGAATTGGGCACGCAGGCCCGTCTAACATTCTGCCCTTTTATCACTCTCTTTCATACATTATACCATTCACACGTCATTCAAGGCTAACTGGAAACAGCAACAATATAAAATATATGCATTATAAAGGCATGTTGAAAAAATTAAAAATAAATACTACACGACTCAGTAATAGTAATAACTGGTGTGGTATTTATTAGTTACGTGGAATATACTGGACTACCAAAAGGGGACTGGCTGTTATACTAGGGTTTTATTATATTATTACTTCTATTATTAAGGGGGAAGGTAATCCGTACTGAGATAGTGTTCAAATAATTTGCGATTATATGTATAGGGATTGATGATGTCTTTTATTTCATCTGGAAGATTGTTCCACAGCTGAGCTGCAGAGTACGTTAAGCTTGTTTTGTATAAGTCTATCCTAGGCTTCGGAAGGTGTAATAAATTTAATCGTTTACTGTGTCTAGCATTATATTCAAACAATGGCCAAAGGTAGTTTGGGGCATTCCGATGTAGGATTTTGTGAATTAGTTTGGCCTTATTGAAAAGCAGACGTTTGCGGAGTGGTAGTAACTGAAGGCGTTTATGCAGGCTAGGATTTTCAGTTAAATGTTTGCTATAAATTAATCTCATGGCCCGTTTCTGGAGTGAGTAAAGTCGCTTGGTGCTTGAATTGGAACAACCGTCCCAGATTGTAGAGCAGTAGTCAAAATGTGTCTGTATGTGTGACGTATAGAATATTTTCCTTGTGTCCTCATCAAGGAAATTTTTAATTTTGGAGAGTTGGTAGACTTTTTTCGCTGTTTGTTTAGTGAGCGCTTGAACGTGAGGATTAAAGGTTAGGTTTCTATCAATGATGAGGCCTAATGTTTTGTGCTCAGTTACACTTTCTACTGGCATGTTATCGATGTGAAGTTGAAGTGATCTGTGTGAATTTAGAGTCTGAAGTCTTTGTCTTGTTGTTAATAACATAGATTTTGTTTTAGTGATGTTAATTTGCATACGGTTCGCATAGCTCCACCTAACTACATTATTTAATTCTTGTTGCAAAGACGACTCCAGCAAATTACTGCTTTCAGCGTTTGTATACACTGTACAGTCGTCTGCAAATAGATCGCAGGACGACGAAAGATGCAAAGGTAGATCATTAATATATATGGCGAATAATAGAGGGCCAAGAATAGAGCCTTGCGGTACTCCAGTATTGAAGGTAGTGGTTTGGGACAGAGATTTATTGCATGAAACTACTTGCTTTCTGTTTGACAGAAAAGATGTTATTAGCGTCACAACATTAGGGCCAATTTTCATTGTCTCTAGTTTTTTAATTAAAATGGCATGGTCTATCATATCAAATGCTTTTCTGAAATCGATAAACACAGCTCCACATAGATTGTTGTTATTTATATTATGGTGCCAATTTTCTATCATGTTTGTTAGGGCCGTATGGCAAGAATATTTTGGTCGAAATCCTGATTGACTGTCAACTATAAGCTTGTTGCTATCTAAATACTGTAATGTTACCTTATGGATGTGTTTTTCTAGTGGTTTTGATAGTGATGATAGTAAAGAAATGGGTCTATAATTGTTCGGGAGACCATTGTCCAATGAACCAGATTTAAGGAGAGGATACACTTTAGCGATTTTGAGAGCTGATGGAAAGTGACCTTTGGTGATACACTGATTATATACATAGGTTAGTGATACACAGATCACTGGCGCAGCACAGCGGAGAATCCGACTGCTGATTCCATCTAACCCAGATGAGTTTGTGTTTTTTAGTTTACTGAGGTAAATGAGTACTTCAGTGACTGTCATTAGCGGTATGTCAGAAAGGATATCTCGGGGGCATCTAGTCTGGCAAAACGATGACAGTAAAGATAAGTTGCAAGGAGAATTTGGTATTGTAGCCTTCAACTGATCTATGTCATTCTGAAAAAAGTTACTGAATTGGTCGCATGAAATAGGATTTGATGGTGATGAATTTGAGTAGTTATGCTTGTTTGTCAAGGTGTTAATTGCCTTCCATATGTCCTTACTATTTGTTTTATCCATGACTAAGTTCTTAAAGTAATTTTTCTTTTCTTTTCGTATGGTATATTGAACTTTGTTTCTAAGAGTACGGTATGTGCTGAGATCCCTCTTTTTATGTGCCTTATCTCTGTCTCTCATAATTTCAAGAATTTCCTGGGTGATCCAAGGTGGTTTGACGTGATGTTTTACTCGAACTTCCTTGATTGGCACATGTCTATCAAACACATCAATAAAGATCTTCATCCAGGATTCCAGAGCATCATCTGGGTCTGGAAGCTGATAAACATTGTTTAGAGGTGAACTGAGCAAGTCCTGTAAAAATGCGTTTTGGTTGAAATTTTTGTAGCTTCTGTATTTTACAGTTATGTGTTTATGTTTAGGAGTTTTAATTCCTTTTTTAGACCATGTGCAGCATATTGGGTAGTGATCGCTCATTGCACAATTGGGCACGGTGTATTCTATGATGTTGTCCGAGCAAGTTACATAAATGTGATCTATAAGTGTTGAAGATGAGTTTGTTACTCTAGTATCTTGTTTTACTATTTGTTGGAAGTTGTATGATGCAATTATATTTCCCCAGATTATATGGGATTTGTTGGTGTCAATGTTAAAGTCTCCGAGTAGTATAATTTCCTTCCCGGAAGCGAAAACCACATCCATCATGGTAGTGAAGTTTTCGTACCAAACGTATCCAGCCCTGGGATTTCGATAGAGGTAGCCAATTATCAGGGGTGTGATGTTTCGAAGTTTTAACTCCAACCAAATACATTCTATTTCGCAAGTTTCAAAGTCTAGCCTACGGTGAACATTTAGTAGATTAGAAACATAGGCTACTATGCCTGTCTCTTGTTTCCTACAGGGATCTCTTCTAAACACTTTGTACCCTTTAATAGAGATGTCCTCATCTGAAATGTTTTCATTTAGTCTACTTTCACTAAGGCCGAATACATGGAAATTTTGATTAAGAATAGAAGATAACTCTGGCAGCTTGTTGAATAAGTTACATATGTTTAAGTGTCCAAAATGTATTCCTGATTTATTGAGCCAATGTTGCCACTTCTCAGACATTTCACCCAAGAAGTAAGTGTAAATTAGTCAAAATTAGGTAAAAATACAAGATCATAAAAATACACAATTACATTAATTGCAAAATACCAGTAATAGAAATCGATATGTAAATTACAATATTATAACGATATAACTAATGAGACCAACAAGTATAGTGCAAATACAGAACAAAAAGAATTAAAGCGTATGAACATACAATTACGTAGCTCGAACTACTTCGCAAGCTATGTAACCAGCTGCTATCAGAAAGAATGAATAAATGACTATACAAGTCAATGTTCCTGTTTAAAGTTGGGTATCTCACACGGGAGATAAAACTCTAAATAGTAAGCAGTTAAAGTTCAAGGAGGAAGCTCTTTTTCTGGTATATTGCGTATACGGCTCAGTGTTTAATACATATCCTATCTTACAGGTCTGTATTGTAGAGACATCATAAAAGCTTGATTCAGTGCGGCCGGACTAAATTGCATCAAGTGTAGCAGTTCTGGATTCCAATGATGCGGAACCTGTTGTTGTCTGATATGTGACCCATTTTTGGCGTAAAGTTCTGGACCCCAATGATGCGGAACTTCCTGCTGTCTGCTAGGTGGCCCATTTGTGGCGTGAGGGGGATGTGTCAAAGTGGTATTACTGCCGTGTGTGTGTGTGCCGATATTTGCAACGCAGGCTCCTTGCATGGGAGGGCAGGAAAACTATTGTGGTAGTTATCTCCTTCCCGTGCTAAGATGGGGGTAGGAAGGATGGGTTGGTTTATTCTTGGTAGCATGTGTGATTCTTGAGTGGCCGGAGGTCGGGGGTCAGATGTCAGCAGACGTTTACCTGGTGAAATGGGGGAGTTTCGGCTGGCCTGGGTTGGCCTAGGTTCTTCAGAATTTATCATTTGTGTGTTGGTCAGGTTTTTTGCCCTTTCAGGATATTTAATGTTCTTTGCAAGAAGACTAGTTCCTAATGTTGTTGTGTGTATTTGGTCTCTATACAATCGTTTCCTTGGTGCTCCTGTCTGTGATGTGAAGAAGGGTGTGTTGTTGATAAAGTGTACACGATACCGATTGCAAAAAGTCTCTAGGGTGTTATTGTTTATGTCGGCCAATCGACGTTGAGAGCCATAACTTGGTGGTATGATGGAGGAGAAAAAAACTGTAGAATTTGGGAAAGTGTAACGTAGTAAGTCAAGTAGTGTTCTTAACTGAGAAATTGTTATACTTTGGTTTTTCATAGTGTCTTGTATTCCTGTATGAATCGTTGTTTTTCTTATGGCTGTATTAACCTCCAGTTTACGTATACTGTTTGTTAGTCTTTCTACTCCTGCACCTGGAAGCTGAATTGTTGCGGCTTTGTCGGTGTCTGATATGGACATGCGGTCGCTGTAAATTCCTCCAATCAAAGAGTCGCCAATTATCAAGTGGGTGCAGTCAGCCGGTGTTTTCTGTGTATGTTGGGTTCTGACACGTCTTGCACGCTGTTTCTGCCATTGGTGACAATCCAGCTGTAGTCTGTCTTCTTGCATATTATCAGATGTTTCTTGAATGTGAGCGTATTCTCTCGGCAATGCTCTGTCGTCCAGGCTGTTGTTTGATAGTTGCTCTTGTAATGCTTCAAATCTATTGCTGACCTTTACTTCGATAGGATATGTTGAGTGCTGTCGAGCAACATTTTCTATTTGCTGATGTGTTTTGGTTGACTGAGTAATTGACGCGCCTACGACTGGTTCTGTTACTTCTAGACTATCTGCGTGTGCTGCCAGGTCAGTAGCGGGCGAGCGTTGTAACGTCTCAACGGTGTGTTTTAGTTTCACATTTTCTTCTCTCAGGAGAGTCACCTCTGACTTGAGGTTGTTATAGTCACTAATGATCGTGGCGATCTTGTTTGTGTTGTCAGAGGCGGCATCAGCTAGATATAACTCTACATGAATAGACGAGGGTAAGTTAATAAGTAAGTCACAAATGGCTGTAGAAAAATAACTAAAGATGATAACAACTTGAAACCAGTTTATTTGTATACATGCATTCTCCCTTTATTTCTCATCATAATTTCCACTAATATTAATGCACTTATTCCATCGTTATATCAGTCCTCCCTAACCGGCTGCATAGAACTGCGTGCTCTGATTTAATTTACGTGACATCTCACAAAACTGTGTGACTTATTTATTGACTCGCCCTCGTAACTTTTTCTAGCCAGCTATGCACCGCTTTGCGGGGCAACATTTGTCAGCATAAACAGGAAATCCACCTTTGCGGAAGACATTTCTCGAATGACGCCGAAGTTGAATGTGAAGTGAAAACGTGGTTTAGAAAGCAAATCAAGCAGTTCTATGTAGCCGGTTTGGGAGGACTGATAAAACGATGGAACAAGTGCATCAATGTTGGTGGAAATTATGTTGAGAAATAAAGAGACAATGCATGTATACAAATAAACGGGTTTCAATTGTTATCATCTTTAGTTATTATTCTACAGCCATTTGTGACTTACTTATTAACTTACCCTCGTATATTGCCGTCTTGACAGACGATAGTTTATTACATTATGCTTTAAATAGGCATAATAATTACTACCCATGGCGGTGGCGAATGTGACTGATCAGACCAAGTAGCGCTGTAACTGTTCTTCCACACTGGATGCATGTGAACACATGGTCATTTCCACCATCACGCACCATCTGACGTCTCACGTGCTCAGTATGTGACCTATCTGTAATCATTTTCTCCTTTGTCTTTATTCCATTTCTGATAGTTGCCCTCCATGCAACACGTTCAGCGGCGACGTGCTCCCAATGTGCATTATCAATGCCTGTATCAATCATGTCCTGCTTACACACAACTTTGTATCGTAGTAGAGGCCGACCCCGAGATCTCTTACCCATCTGTAATTCACCAAACAAATATGTCCTTTGGTATTTACCATCATCCATCCTCCTAAGATGTCCTATCCATCTAAGTCTACGAAGACTGAGCTTGGAATACACCGTCACACAATCTGATCTTTCCAATACTTCAGTATTTGTGATTTTGTTTTGCCATTTAATACCAAGTATTATTCATGCTTTGAAATAATAATAACTTACATTATGCTGACGACACCGTCTTAGTAGCAACAAGGCAGAATGATCTATCCTTGACAGTCAGAAAAAGAGTTCTTGTATGTTACACAGAACCAGTTTTAACATACGGCTGCGAGTCCTGGACAATTAGTAAACAGGTGGAAAAATCCCCGGAAGCCTTGGAGATTTGGTTTTATAGAAGAATGCTGAAAATTCTTGGACAGTCAAAAAGAGCAGTCAGGACGTTTTAAGAGAAGCTAAGTCACAAAGACAACTTATCAGAAACATCGGAAGGAAGCAGTCACCGTGTTTTAGTGACATTATGAGAAAACAACACCTGGAACATGTCGTGACAACCGGAAAGATATGCGGAAAGAGAGATAGAGGAAGACAGCGTGAAACGATTATTGACAGTTTTGTGTCATGGCACGGAACAGAGTCAACACACGAATCGATCCAAGTCGTCGGAGATCGTAATTTGTGGAGAGGCATGATCGCCCACTCCAGCGGACGAGGCACCGGAAGATGATGACAAGGATGATGACGACAATGATGACGATATTGATGATGATTCACTGAAACAAATTAATATCGTACACTGATTAGAGAAATTAGGCGTTATATTTACACAGTCAACATTTTTTGGGCATGTTATGAGAATAAATAAATTGGAGAACTTGGTGACAACTGGCAAAATATAGGGAAAAGATAGCAAGGGGAAGACAGAGAAGTAAATACCTGGATGGCTTGGCCACGTGGCATGTTCGAGACAAGAACACTGATCTGATCTACGACTCTGATGATGGAGTGAAATAGCGAATCATGACCGCCCACACTTATCGGCATGGCACATGATGGATGGATTATTCGCAGACACCGCATATGAAAGCTGTTCGTTTCTCGTGGTGTAAGTTGACCAGGTCTCACTGCCATAAAGAAGAGTACTAAGGATACAGACTTGATAGACAAGAACTTTATTTATAAATATAAGTTACTGTATCTTGTGTGTGGACTTGGCACGACTGTGGTTGAGCACCCAAAGAGCTCACGGCCAATCAGAACTGCAGAACTTGGTGGAGTATTGATACATGACAAGGCAGACGTGGCTGCGGCTTCGTGGGAGCACGTGCACACATCGGAGGAACAAATGGATTACAATGGTCTGGCAAGAATGATACAGCGAGGAGTGACGAGGGGATCTGGCCGACGCTCAACGCTCAGAGGAAAGGCGAGACGGACATATAATCAGATTGCTACTGGTACTATTGGTGTTGAAACTCTTCGCTGGCTGCTGAGGATGGGGACAGAGCGCTTATGGGAATGCCCCGAATGCTGTGATATCGATTCCTAAATCAATCAATCAATCAATCAATCAGAATCAAAATTGCCCTGTGCCGATACAGTTTTGTAAGTAAGTCACTCTACCACCGGCAAGCCGGTCTCCGTGGCGAAGATTTTACGGACGGGGTTCGTGATCCCGCATAATTATCTTCGAAACACTGCTGCACGAGATTTGGCAGCAGACTACGTTGCGCTGGTTTTTCCTGAAATGGTATGGGTGACGGTCGTTCAGAAAGCAAAGGCAAACTACTGAACGTAAACTTGCCAAGACATCAACAACAGCAAAAAATTTTACTGTTGACTGCAAATGTCCTGTAAAGGATATGCTACTAACTTAACCGCCGGCAAAGCTCGCATTTTCTAAACTTCAGAACATCTTATGAAGCAAATAAATCCTTAAAATTTGATGTTTTTTGTTTCCCTCATATCCTTTACAGGCTATCACTGTCAACATCGGCATCTTTCAGCTGATTGTTGATTTCTTGGCAAGATTACGCTCAGTAGTTTGCCATTACTTTCTGAGCGACCGGTTCTCATACCCCATAAGTTACCATACGTACTCACGCACGTCACGTTACTCACGAGAGTATACGCCTAGACCAGGGAGACCGGCTCATTGGATGCTAGAAGCCCTAAAAATCACCCTTGCATATTACATAGACCCAGTTTTAGAATATGGCTGTGAACCATAGATAATTAGTCTCATCTCATCTCATTTTGTTCCTCTTGTAACCTGCGGTGTCGAGGTGAAGTGTAAACAGCGGGAGAGAGCCCGATTATGGGCTTCATATATCGATATTCCCATGGACGCTGCTATTCCCTCCGTCCAACGTTTACGTGGTCGGCCTCTTCCTCTGTTTCCATCTGGTCTGTACATCATTGCTTGTTGTGGTATGCTGTTGACTGGTAACTTACTTGCATGGCCAAACCATTTGACTTGCTGCTTTCTAATAAAATCTAGTGTTGCTTTAACCCCCACTTTAGTCCTGATTTCTTCATTTCTGATCGTATCTCTTCTTGATACGTTGAGTATTCTTCTCAGGAAATTAATTTCTGTTGTTGTGATTTTTCTTTTCTCTTTTTCTGTCATTGTCCAGGTTTGGCATTGGTAGCATAGAGTTGGTAGGAAGATTGTGTTGTAAAGTGCTTTCTTAGTAGTTATTTATACATGTTTGTTCTTTAGTATTGGTGCCATTTGTCCAATGAGTTGATTTGCCTTATTGCACTTATTTTCGATTTCGTCTTCTGATCTGCCATGTGATGATAATTAGTAAACAAGCAAAATAAACAATTCGTAATCTTCAGAGATGTGGGTGTTTTTTTCATCTTGAATATTCCATGCACAGCCAGAATGAGCATTCTAAATGGATTGAAAGGGACTAAGACACAAAGACAGTTTATCACAAATATCAGACAGAGGCTAAGATACACAGACAACTTTTCACAAACATCAGAAAGAGGCTAAGATACACAGACAACTTTTCACAAACATCAGAAAGAGGCTAAGATACACAGACAACTTGTCACAAACATTAGAAAGAGGCTAAGATACACAGACAACTTTTCACAAACATCAGAAAGAAGCTAACGCACAAAGAGATCCTGTCACAAACATCAGAAATAGGTTAAGACACATAGACAGTTTATCACAAACATCAGAAATAGGTTAAGACACATAGACAGTTTATCACAAACATCAGAAATAGGTTAAGACACATAGACAGTTTATCACAAACATCAGAAATAGGTTAAGACACATAGACAGTTTATCACAAACATCAGAAATAGGTTAAGACACATAGACAGTTTATCACAAACATCAGAAATAGGTTAAGACACATAGACAGTTTATCACAAACATCAGAAATAGGTTAAGACACATAGACAGTTTATCACAAACATCAGAAATAGGTTAAGACACATAGACAGTTTATCACAAACATCAGAAATAGGTTAAGACACATAGACAGTTTATCACAAACATCAGACATAGGTTAAGACACATAGACAGTTTATCACAAACATCAGAAAGAGGGTGAGACACAAAGACAGCTTATCACAAACATCAGAAAGAAGCTAAGACACAAAGATAATTTAACACAAACACCAGAAAGAGGTTAAAATACAAAGACAGCTTATCATAAACATCAGCAAGATGATAAAACACAAAGACAACCTATCACAAACATCAGCAAGATGATAAAACACAAAGTCAACTTATCACAAACATCAGAAAGAGGCATTTGCCATTTCTGCTCAAATTACAAAAAGATAATTACTGGAACAGTTTGTGACAACTGGAAATGTTTGTGGAAAGAGAGACAGTGGAAAAACAGCGTTAGGAGAGTCTTGACGGCCTTGAGTTAAGACACGGAAACGTGTTGGTACATGAATTGATCCACGACTTATGATCACCTAGGCCAGTCGGTAAAGAACTAAGTGATTAGTCAACCTCAGTTGTAAATTATCCGCTGCTGAGACAACGTTTCGCCTCATCTCATCTCATCTCATCTCATACCGTGCGGTGTCAGGGTGAAATATAGGCAGCGGGAGAGTGTCCGTTTATGGGCTTCGTGTATCGAGATTCCAAGAATTCTGCTATTCGCTCTGTCCATCGTTTACGTGGTCGGCCTCTTCTTCTGGTTCCATTTGGTCTGTACATCATTGCTTGCTGTGGTATACTGTTAGTTGTTAACCCTGTTATATGACCGAACCATTTAACTTGTTGTCTAATGAAATCTAGCGGTTCTATAACCCCCACTGTAGTCCTGCATTCATAATTTCTGATGTCTAAACGTCGAAATGGTTACATTTCTAAATGGTTAAATGTTTAAATGGTTAATGTGTCTAAATAGTTAAATGTATAAATGTCCAAATGTGTAAATGGCTAAATGATTAAATGTCTAAATGTCTAAAAGGTTAAATGTATAAATGTCTACATGGTTAAATGCCTAAATGTCTAAAAGTCGAAATGTCTAAATGGTTCAATGTCTAAATGTTTAAATGTCTTAATGTCGAAATTTCCAAATATCTAAATGAGGAAAACAAGAAAAAAGGCTAACAATCTGAGTGATTCTGCTGTAAACACATTTGCAGCCACGATGATGCTATGGAGATCGTGCACTGAGCAGAAAAGCTCCCTGTGCTGTCAATGAGGGAAGACTGGACCACTTATGAAGACATCAGTGCACAATTAAAGTGATTCTTCACAAATGAAATCAAAGAAAACCAGTCCTACCCCAACCACTTCTCCACTGCCCTTTATCTCTGACTAGCGTTTCTAGGTCGGTCACCGTGGCTGAGAGGTACTGAACGCAGTCTCACAACCCAGAGATATTGATATGTATTAACTCGTACTGTTAACTCGTACTGTAGCAGAAATAAGTCATGCTAGCGAAATCCGCCTGCGAATCATCATGTAAAGAATAGAACGTAAGTTAGAATATGAATTACAGGAAGTACCCACAGGTTTCAAAAGGGTAGAGGAACCAGGGACAACATGAGAACCTTCTGTGAGAAATGCAGATAGTACAATATAGATTTTCATACTTGCTTCATAGCAGGCCTCCCTGATCGAGGGGTTAGCAGCTTTCTCCGTAACCCCGAATACTCTCGTGGTTGACGTGAGCGCACGAGAATTGGAAGCGGTTCGAGTCGCGCCAGTGACTTATGAGAGTATGGAGCCGGTCGCTCATAAAGTCGTTGCGTGCTGATGAGCGTAATCTAGCCTAGGGATCAACATACAACTGAAAGATGCTGATGTTGACCTCAATATCCTGAAACAGGATGGAAACGCGGGGAAAAAAAATACTTGCTTCATAGACTGCATCCCACCCTGCAAGTGTATACATACAACTCTACAAGTGTATACATCCCACCCTACAAGTGTACACATCCCACCCTACAAGTGTACACATCCCACCCTACAAGTGTACACATCCCACCCTACAAGTGTACACATCCCACCCTACAAGTGTATACATACAACTCTACAAGTGTACACATCCCACCCTGCAAGTGTATACATACAACTCTACAAGTGTACACATCCCACCCTACAAGTGTACACATCCCACCCTACAAGTGTACACATCCCACCCTACAAGTGAATACATACAACTCTACAAGAGTACACATCCCATCCTGCAAGTGTACACATCCCACCCTACAAGTGTATACATACAACTCTACAAGTGTACACATCCCACCCTACAAGTGTATACATACAACTCTACAAGTGTACACATCCCACCCTACAAGTGTATACATACAACGCTAAAGTACCTCCCACCCACATGTATA
>JACEFZ010027276.1:0-54002 GCA_014155875.1 Cepaea nemoralis | reverse complement strand
TACATAACACACAACACCAACTCTCAACTACAGAACTCACATAAAAACACAACGCCAACTCTCAACTACAGAACTCACATAAACACACACCACCAACTCTCTACTACAGAACTCACATAAACACACAACACCAACTCTCTACTACAGAACTCACATAAACACACAACACCAACTCTCAACTACAGAACTCACATAAACACACAACGCCAACTCTCAACTACAGAACTCAGAGATCATTTAAACACACAACACCAACTCTCAACCACATTACTCGGGGATCACATAAACACACAATACCAACTTTCAGCCACAGAACTCAGGGATCACATAAACACACAACACCAACTCTCAACCACAGAACTCAGAGATTACAGAAACATACAACACCAACTCTCAACCACAGAACTCAGAGATCACATAAACACACACCACCAACTCTCAACCACAGAACTCAGGGATCACATAAACACACAGCACCAACTCTCAACCACACAACACCAACTCTCAACCACAGAACTCAGAGATCACATAAACACACAACACCAACTCTCAACAACAGAACTCAGAGATCACATAAACACACAACACCAACTCTCAGAGATCGTATGAACACATTTATTTACCAGTATCATTTATGTATTGTTTCTAAGAAAATTACAATAAAGATTTCTCATTAACATGTCAGCTTTGTAAAATACACCCATTCATTTCCAATTATAGCAAATTAATGCAGTTTTACAGTAACCAAACGCATACAGTAACGTGTACCAAAAGCACAATTTAATGTGTTATGTGCAAAAAGCACATATTATTGTAGAACAGTGAGGAAACATTTCACGTTAATGTTTTTATATCATCAAAAGCATACATTAATGAGGTTTATTGTTCAGCCAGATGTAGTAATATTTTTTTTTAATATACCTTCAAATATACATTTATGTGTTTTTATATGCAAACATAATAAACTAATGTAGCTTTTATAAAATTAAAACACACTAAGGTAGATTAATTAGCAAACATCATACATGAATGCAGTTTTATATCAAGAAAACATACATTAATGCAATTTAATATAATAAAACCATGCATTAATGCAATTTTATATAATAAAATCATACATTAATGCAATTTTATATAACAAAATCATGCATTGATGTAATTTTATATAATAAAAACATAATGCAATGTTATATAATAAAAACATACATTAATGCAGTTTGATGTGTAAATTTCCCACATTAATGTAGATTTATTTTCAAGCAGAATAGATTAATTTAAAATCCTATAAAATTAAAAGAGAATGTAGCAGTTTAAATTCAACCAAAATTAACTTAAAGTAACCTACAGTAATGCAGCTTTTATTTATAAACAATACATTAATAAAGTTTAAACTCATGGCAACTTATATCAATGTAGTTTTACCTGCAAATATTATACTTTTATGTGGTTCTATCTGCAACCAGCCTCCCACCCAACCAACCAATTTCCCACCCAGACCCCTCAGTTTAAATTACCAAGCCTCTCTCTCAAACAGCGCACAACCACAGACTGCCTCAGAAGTCGGTCAGAACTTACCCATGCCCACCTTTCAATTTACCACTTTGTATAATTTCCCCCAAATAAGACATCTGTATAATTTCCCCAAATATGACATCTGTATAATTTCCCCAAATAAGACATCTGTATAATTTCCCCAAATAAGACATCTGTATAATTTCCCCAAATAAGACATCTGTATAATTTCCCCAAATAAGACATCTGTATAATTTCCCCAAATAAGACACCGTTTTGATAACTCATACTCCTAAATATTTATTAGAAACACTTTTTCAAATACAACAAAGAAATGAAAGAAAGAAAAACTGAATACAGATGATAGATTCAACAAGGAAAGATAAATGAACTTTGTTCAGTCCCTGACAGATGATACTTCAGAACTGTCTATCCCAACGTTTGTGTACTTTCTAGTAACATTCCTGGAGTCTTATTAAATTCAAATAAAACAACCAATTGACACAGCTAGTTGAAGTAACAATCTTTAATTAATGAATTTAAATAAAACAATAAAGGGACAGAACTAGCTAAAGTAACAATCTTTGAGAATTAATGAATTCAAATAAAACAACCAAGGAACAGAACTAGTTGAAGTATCAATCTTAGAGTCTTAATGAGTTAAATGCTGACTATTATTTGGGATGTCAAACGTGTCCCATTGAAAAATTATCCATCTCGTGGCAACAGAGTTAATGGAAAGTCAGGTATTGAAAGTGCTATGCAGACCAAACTTTTTAAAAAAATGTGTGACCAGATAGTGAGCAAAAGCATGCACTCAAAATCTTTCTTTGCTTCAAGCCAATGTGCCCTCTAACAAAGCAAAGTTTGTACAGCTAGAAACCAAGGTACTGAATATTGAGACTGTTCCACAGTTCCACTATTCTCTGGAGTTGGTTCCATCAGACTGTTTTCTATTTCCAAATCTTTAAAAAACAGGTGAAAGAAAATCATTTTGGCAGTGATGAAGAAGTCATGCAGGCATGTAGTATCTGATTTATTTGAAAACTGGGTGATTTATTTCCAAGATATTTTCAATTGTCAATGCAGAGGTAGCAATAGTGTGTCAATTGAAGTTGTGGCTTGAAAGAAAATGAATAAACACAATACAAAAACTGCAGTCTGTGTTACATTTCCCTCATTGTCAGGGTAAAGATGCAGTCAACTCCTAGTAAAATAATATGATCTTAGAACTAGTTAAAGAAATGTGGGATAGAATGAACTGAAGAACTAGTTTAAAGTAAAATGGGATAGAATAAACTGAAGAACTAGTTAAAGAAACATAGAATAGAATAACGAAGAAACCGAAAGAAATAGGGATAAAAAACTTAATTTTAACGGAAAAGGAAAAAGAAAAGTTTAAAAAGAAACTGTAAAATAATGAATAAAGGATGGTAAAAACGGGGGGTGGGGAAGTAAAGAAACAAGGGGCAAAACAAACTAATGCCATGCAAAAAAAAAAAAAAAAATAAAAAACCCTTAAAACCTAAGAATATAAAATAACATTTTAATTGACAAAATAATGTCCTAAAATATAAATAAGGAAGGTGATTAATTATAAATAGAACAAAACAAATAACATAGTCAAAAAAAATAAAAAAAAAAAATAAAACTAACACAGAAAAATATTTATATTGATAACTTGTTATATAAGTTTGGTTTTATTCTTCTTTGTACACATCCCAATTCGATTTGAATAAATGTCAAGAAAACTCAGTCAATATGAGCTTACTGACATCTCTATAGAGGTTGTCCCTGAAGTGGAGATAAAGTAGGCCAAAATACTTTTCTTTGTTCCGCATATGTTGGACACTGTTACAAAATATTGTTAGATGTCGTTGTACCTGATCCACAGTTACATTCAACAGTATCTCTTTAGTTTATTAAACACATGCTATTTCTTCTTCTTCTTCGTTCATACACAATTTTTGATTTGAATGTAAATGTGTTGCGCTTGTTTTACAGCAGAGCTGCAATATTTGTGCGCTTCGGTCGACAAATCAAACTCTTCAGGCGTTTGTTAACCAGATTAACCCTCCTGGATCTGGTATTTTGGCCTGTTATGTCCTGTGCAGAGTCTGAAGATTGTAACTTGTTCTCTTCAGTTGAATTGGTAATATGTATTATGTTTCTGGTAGCCTGGATGCTCTGATTCCCACATGGTTCTATAACTGCTTCATATAAACCCATCAACCTTACTACAGGTTATGTCAATATCAGGCTGAGGTTGCCTTCCACCTTCCTTGGCTAATCTGTGGGCTTGGTCAATTCCAGGTATTTGAATAATGAAGACAAAAACTATTACACAATCATTACCAGGTATATTTTGCTAATCTCATCAGATGCATACTGCAGAAAAGAGTTCAACATATAATGAATTAACATAATGAATTCTTTCATCTAAAACACATAAACAAATCCATACTGTCATATATTTCACTGTCACCAATTTTGTTATATTTGTGTGTTCATTATTCACATTCACAATTTGTCACCAATGTTGTTGTGTGTGTCTTCATTATTCACATTCACAATTCATCACCACTGTTGTTGTTGTGTGTGTGTATGTCTTCATTATTCCACATTCACAATCTGTCACCATTGTTGTTGTTGTGTGTGTGTCTTCATTATTCACATTCACATGACACCAATGTTGTTGTGTTTGTCTTCATTATTCACATTCACAATCTGTCACCAATGTTATCATGTGTGTGTCTTCATTATTCACATTCACAATTGGAAAACATTATTTTGATTTACTACGGGAAGTTTCTTCAATCTAATGGGAAGTTTGCCAAAGCAACAGCCATTTACAGCGTACTGATGATTATTTTAAAATCCAAGAGATCTTTAACTTGTAACTGTCTTAGTTCTGGCATGAAAATTGTGTGTATGTGTGTGTCTTCATTATTCAAGTCATAACGACAAAACGTTTTGATTTCCAGGTACATTGCAATATCAGCGTATTCAGTTTGAAGAATGGTATGGTCTCTTCATCATGTCACAACCACAAACACAGCTTTGTGACTGCAAATTAACCTATCCTTGGAAGTAATGTGGGTGGTTTTCCCTTGACTTCCACATCCAGAGAGGATAGTTACATCTTATAGTTATTCTACTGCAGCAACTTACTATAATCTTTCAGGAATTTTGCCAATGCAGCAGCCAATTCTAGTTTATTATTTACAAATCCAAGAGATCTTTAATTCCTTACTGTCCTGGATCTGGCATGAATATAGCCAGATTTATTATTGACAGTTTGTAAATTTCTTACACTGGATGTCAGGGTATTAATGAGTTATAATAAGGAACAGAGACACAATTCTGAATCACAAATTTTACACAAATTATACATAATTAAAACATAATAAAATAGTTATAAATTTAAAAAAACTGAACATAAAATATAGTTGAAGAACTAACAATAAACATTTTAACGACATTGTGATTACAAAATTGTACACAAATTATACATAATGACAACATAATATAATCATTATAAATTTTAAAAAATTGAACATAAAACACTGTTAAAGAGAAACAAATGAAACATTAAATAAATAATAAGTCTGAAAACTTAAATACATGTATAAAAGTTTCCATACAGGTTCGTCAATGAAAAGCACCAAATTAAATAATTTTACAAACAAAATTTCTGTGTAAATGCCACAAAAAGAAATAAATGAGATTGTTAATAAACAAAACATAGGAGTTTACATATTTATACAAGTCTCCACAAGTCAGACAGAAAAATTCTGCTTATTTTTCAAAAATTTAGTGTTGAATATTTAAGAACAAACCAAATGGCTTGGTCATATATTAACACTATTACAAGCCGGCGCCCCACAGACACCTCTTGTCCTTAGACAACAGAGAGAGAGAGAGAGAGAGAGAGAGAGAGAGAGAGAGAGAGCAAGAGGCTAGCTCCCGCGATTGATGGAATCACTGAGGCTGAGAATACCATCAGACAGAAATCAAACCTCTCATCAACATCTCATTGTACGATGTACGACTGTGTGAGTCAGGTATTGTGTATTATTGTGTGTGAAGGTGTGTATGTGTTGGTTATGAGTGTATAGGAAGGAGTGTATGTGATGTGTATGCCTTGATGTATGTATGAATGAGGATATATGGGCAGAGAGAGAGAGAGAGAGAGAGACGAGAGAGAGAGAGAGAGAGAGAGAGAGAGAGAGAGAGAGAGAGAGAGAGAGAGAGAGAGAGAGAGGAAGAGAGAGAGAGAAGAGAGAGAGAGAGAGAGAGATTTATTGCTCTTTCTAGAGATCTTTAGTGCTCGTTCTATCCAATCAAGGTCTTCTCATGATTCAACTATAAAACCACATCTTCACAGCTTCCACATAAATCTTCACTTGTCTCCTAATTGTCCTTGATTTGTTTCCATACATTGGGACTGGCTAAATCTTTAGGAACTCTTTTCCTCACATAAACAGACAAAGATAATTGCAGAAAATATTCACCTTGTAAAATGCTGCCTTTGTATAGGCTATTATTCATTTAACTTACTTTATACGTCTTCCATCTGCTGTTATAAAAGATCCTACATACTGAAATATACTGACTTGTTTCCTTAAAGATCCTACTGAAATACATTGACTTGTTTCATTAAAGATCCTACATACTGAAATACATTGACTTGTTTCATTAAAGATCCTACATACTGAAATACATTGACTTGTTTCATTAAAGATCCTACATACTGAAATACACTGACTTGTTTCATTAAAGATCCTACATACTGAAATACATTGACTTGTTTCATTAAAGATCCTACATACTGAAATACACTGACTTGTTTCATTAAAGATCCTAATTACTTAAATACACTGACTTGTTTCATTAAAGATCCTAATTACTTAAATACGTTGACTTGTTTCATTAAAGATCCTAATTACTTAAATACGTTTGACTTGTTTCTTTAAAAGGACCCTTACATACGAAATACATGGATTTGGGTTTCATTAAAGATCCTACATACTGAAATACACTGACTTGTTTCATTAAAGATTCTACATACTTAAATACACTGACTTGTTTCATTAAAGATTCTACATACTGAAATACTTTGACTTGTTTCATTAAAGATCCTACATACTGAAATACATTGACTGTTTCATTAAAATTTACATACTTAAATACACTGACTTGTTTCATTAAAGATTCTACATACTTAAATACACTGACTTTTCATTAAAGATTCTACATACTTAAATACACTGACTTGTTTTTAAAGATTCACATACTTAAATACACTGACTTGTTTCTTTAAAATTTCTACATACTTAAATACACTGACTTTTTTCATTAAAGATTCTACATATTTAAAATACACTGACTTGTTCATTAAAGATTCACATACTTAAATACAATGATTGTTTCATTAAAGATTCACATACTTAATACACTGACTTGTTTCATTAAAGATTCTACATACTTAAATACACTGACTTGTTTCATTAAAGATTCTACATATTTAAAATACACTGACTTGTTTCATTAAAGATCCTAATTACTTAAATAAAATGACTTGGTTCATTAAAGACCCAATATTAAATACACTGACTTGTTCATTAAAGATTCTACATACAAAAAATCACTGACTTTTTCATTAAAGATTCTACATACTTAAATACACTGACTTGTTTCATTAAAGATTCTACATACTTAAAAATACTTTTTTCATTAAAGATTTACATACTTAAATACACTGACTTTTTCATTAAAGATTCTACATACTAAATACACTGACTTGTTTCATTAAAAGATCCTAATTACTTAAATACACTGACTTGTTTCATTAAAGATCCTAATTATTTAAATACACTGACTTGTTCATTAAAGATCCTAATTACTTAAATACACTGACTTGTTTCATTAAAGATCCTAATTACTTAAATACACTGACTTGTTTCATTAAAGATTCTACATACTTAAATACACTGACTTGTTTCATTAAAGATTCTACATACTTAAATACACTGACTTGTTTCATTAAAGATTCTACATACTTAAATACACTGACTTGTTTCATTAAAGATCCTAATTACTTAAATACACTGACTTGTTTCATTAAAGATCCTAATTATTTAAAATACACTGATTGTTTCTTTAAAAAGATCCTAATTACTTAAATACACTGACTTGTTTCATTAAAGATCCTAATTACTTAAATACACTGACTTGTTTCATTAAAGATTCTACATACTGAAATACATGGACTTGTTTCATTAAAGATCCTAATTACTTAAATACACTGACTTGTTTCATTAAAGACCCAATTACTTAAATACATGACTTGTTTCATTAAAGATCCTAATTACTTAAATCCTGACTTTTTTCATTAAAGATCCTAATTACTTAAATCACTGACTTTTTTCATTAAAGATCCTAATTACTTAAATACACTGACTTGTTTCATTAAAGATTCTACATACTGAAATACATGGACTTGTTTCATTAAAGATCCTAATTACTTAAATACACTGACTTGTTTCATTAAAGATTCTACATACTTAAATACACTGACTTGTTTCATTAAAGATCCTAATTACTTAAATACACTGACTTGCTTCAGAGTATGAATGCTGTCATTCTTTCACACAGGTGTGTGTTTATGTGAATATAGGTGAGTATACATGTGTGTTAGTGTGGGTATAGGGGTGTATGTATGGTTGTGTGTGAGCGCAGAGTATGTGCATATGAGTATGGATGCACATGTGTATGTGTGGGTGCAAGTGTTTGTGTGGTGTCTGTGAATATGGGTGTATATATGTGTGTTAGTGTGGGTATAGGGGTGTGTGTGTGTGGCTAGAGTAGACAAACATCCGGAAAGTATACCATTCATCCATTCATTCTGTAGCATGTCCTATGCAGAACCTCGCTCCCATAACAACCTTCTGGAAAACTTCTCGGTCATAAGCAAAATGTCCTATGACTTCTTTTTCTGTGTTTGTCAGTCCTGCGTCTGATACACCCATCTGGAGATCATCTGCCACATCCTGCACCCATCTTCTCTTTGGCCTTCCTCTTCCTCTCTTCCAGGCATATACCCCTCCACTACTGTTCTCTCCAAACTTTCATGACATTTCAAGTAACCAAAATATGTCAATTTTCTTTGTTTTATCATCTTTAATAGTCAACCTTCTTCAATATACAGATCTTGTTGTATGGATCCATTTGTTCTTTTCTGTATCCAAGATATTCTAAGAACCTGTCTATAACATTTATATTCAAAGGCATGTATGCGCTGTTCAGCTTGTTTAGTAAGTGTCCAAGTATCACAGGCTTATGTTGCATTGAGAAAGATGCATGCTCTTAAAAATCTAATTTTTATACTTCTATCTGTCCCATTCCACAATTTACTCAGTTGTTCTGGTTTTTGTAGAGCAAAAGATATTTGTCTTTTACTTTCTGCCATTGTGTCACCAGTTTGGCATCATTCAAAGACATCAGCACATGAATAGGTCACCAGAAATTAGAAAACAATGGATGTGAAGGAACATGATCACCCAAGCCAATCAGCAAGATGATCATTACAACATGAACCAACAAAAATATAAAGACACTGCAACATGGGAAATAAATAAATAATTTGTGCTTTGGTGAATAACACAACTGTATGGACAACACTTTGGACTATTCATCCACAATGTAATTAATGTTACATATACAATCAATCTTTGGGAACACAATGTAATTAATGTTACATATACAATCAATCTTCGGGAACACAATGTAATTAATGTTACATATACAATCAATCTTTGGGAACACAATTTATGATGGAGAATCAATGCCACTGTACTAGGGACAAGCTCATAAATGCTTAGGCTCTCTCAGCTGTTAAAGCAGAGTATGAGTATTACAGTGCTCACTTACAACACCCACTTGTCTCCCTGTGGAACTCATCATCATCCATTGCTTTGCCGGCTGGTGTGGGCGATCTTGCTTCTCCACAAATTACGATTTTCGAAGTCATGGATCACTTTGTATGTTGACTCCCTTACGTGTCATGGCACAAGACTGTCAAGAATTTTCTCACGCTGTCTTCCTCGATCTCTCTTTCCGCAAACCTTTCCAGCTGTCACAACATGTACCTGTTTTTGTCTTCTCATAATGTGGCCACAAAACAATGACTGCCTCTTTCTCGTGTTGTGATAAGTTGTCTTTGTGACTCAGCTTCCCTTAAAACGTCCTGATTACTCATTTTGGCTGTTCAATGAATTTTTAGCATTCTTCTATCAAACCACATCTCCAAGGCTTCCGGGGATTTTTTCGCCTGTATTGAAAAACTCTGGAATGAGAGTTGAGAAACATGAAACCTTGTCTTCAAGAATCCGAATAAGCACACAATATAACTAGGAAGTTCCTTTACAGTGAACCACAAGGAGGTCCAAGCAGACATTTCCACCAAAGTCCATATCAACAAACGCTTGCCTGCCTGTCCACTGGCCTGAGGTTCAATCCGTCCCGGGGTGGATTTGGATTTTATAACTAACCTGGTTCCCAGGTTGACACAGCCTGAAATTGGTACCAAACAATGTCTTGGATAGCAAAGATGGCCGGCGTGAGACTGCCCACATCACCCACTGTGTGCTGATTGGTCTAAACAATGTGAGTCACCTGATGGCCAGGACACTGGTAATAAGGAAAGCTAATTCACGTGCAAAATTCAGTGCTACTAGAAGTAGTGTGTATGGACTTTGAGTTCAAAGTAAATGAACGAGAGCAAAAATCATTTTTAAATACCATCTAAAACCACACAGAGAGCTCAGCTTTCAAATCACCTATGGCTGTTTTCCAACACTCGGCTCATTATGTCAGATAATTACGAAACTGTGTCTTACTATTCCTAAAAACACAGTTCTGGTTTTAAATAAAGCAGTATATTCTTTTTAAAATGACATTTAAAAAACAGTATCCAGTTAACACAGCTAAAATACAAACATTACCAGCAAAGTAAACAAAAATGCTGATGTTGCAGATAGAAAAACAGGTTAACACAAACATTCTGGGAAATAAAAACCTGGCGTATATTATCTTGGGTAAATACAGAAGTGGCACTGATCAAATACAGCCACGTCAGAGTTAATAAAAGAACACCCTGATTGTTCTTTATAAACACTATGCAAGCAGAAATCATTCACAAGGTTGAAGATAATTGGACAATGAAATAAACAAATTCATTCAGCAGTCTTGTGTGAAAGCGTGAGTTATAATATCACAATGAGAATAATTCAGGCCAGGGACAGAAAAGTTGTAAAATGTGTCAGTAAACAGCGAAAATATTGTTTACATGCCTCACTAAGACATCAAACACACTCTCATACTGTCTTTTCATCCACCCATCTGTATCTATCTGTTTTTCTTTTTCTCTGCCCATCCATCTCTGTGTTTGCCTACCAAACTCTCTCCTCTCTCTCTCCCCTCTCTCTCTCTCTCTCTCTCTCTCTCTCTCTCTCTCTCTCTCTCTCTCTCTCTCTCTCTCTCATCTTATTTTCTACCAATCTTTCTCTCCCCTCTCTCTCTACAACTCCAAAAAAAAGATCACAGAAACACTAGAAAACAAAAATACCTCTACACAATCCAGAAATATGATTAGTATCAACATCACAAACATCTTCATCCTTTCACAATTTGTATATGAATTATGATCCTACTCCGCCCCCTAATCCTGTCTCACAATCTCCATTCCATGTTTTTAATTTCACATAGATGATAACTTGACAAAACCATTCAAGCTATGGCATTCACTTAGAAGATGACAAGCATGGTAATTACACACAACCAAGATCACATAGAAGCAAAAGTCAAGTTCATGCATTGCCAGCTCTTCTCTGTTCCGCTCACAACACATTTCACTAATTTGGAGGAAAAAACAGACAAATCTTGCTGGTAATATAAATATATATATATGAAAACATCTGTGTATGGTCCCTGTAGTGATCATCTCATAAAAAATACACATACCACAACCAAAAGATTTCATAACTTCTCTAGAACTGTTTACTAGTTTCATATTCTATTGAATACCAATATACATTTGGTGACTACAAATCTCTCAGTGTTGCATTCTTCTTCTTCTTCTGCTGTTTTCTTCTCATCCTTTTTCTTCTCTGCCTCCATTGACCTCAGTGAAGTGTTGTGAGGGAGATGTAAAGATCTGCTATGCACTCTTTCTAATGCTCTTTGTAAACTGGTATACATTTCTCTAATGTTGTTCTTGATACCATCACTCCATCTTTTATGTGGTTTGCCCCTTGCTCTGCATCCAATATATTTCTTCAGTGTGGGTCTTTGTGACAGATGGTACTAGAGCATTCTTGCGAGGTGGCCAAACCATTTCATCTGTTTGGCTTTAATGCGCTGCATGACTTGTTTCAGACATAGTTGTCTGCTAATTTCTCGTTCCTAATTCTACTTCTCACGATTATTTCCGCAGCTCTACCATTTAATGTTTTTCTTTAATGCAGTGCATGACTGGTTTCAGACCTAGTTTTCTCATTTCTCATTCCTAATTCTATCTCTCACGGTTACTTCCGCACCACTTCTAAAGCTATCCCATCTCTGCACTCATGACTACATTACATCCCCCAGATATCATCTTGGGCACCTCCATGCAGACAGTTCAATCTTCTATCGACTTGCTGGGCCTGTCACAGATTCATCTTTAACTGCACGTTTCTCCCCACGAATACTTATATAGACTATTTATCACATCCATTCATTAAACAAATGTGTTTTTAAAAACAAGTCCAGTAGCAGGGACCTGCTGTACGGTTGTGTGAAGTGTTTTTTGTTCATATTCTTTACAGGATGTAGCAGTCAACCCCAGCATTTTTTGGCTATTCGTGATCATTTAGCAAGTTTAGGCTCAGTAGTTTGCCATTGCTTTCTGAACGACCGGCACCCATACCATTTCATAGAAAACTAACATAAGGCGGTCTGTTGCCAAATCACCCACAGCTGTGTTTCAAACGCGGGTATGTGGGATGAAGAACTGCGTCCGTAACCCCTTCACCACGGGGTGGTAGGACAATCATATTTCTGAAGGCCTGAGCGCATGAAAGACCAGGTGAGGAGTCCTCATTGAAGAAGAGTTGGGTCATATCCTTGGATGTGTCAGAAACAGATCAGAGATAATATCTTAAGAGTTTGTAGTCTTTTGTCCATTGTCTCATGGGACGATCCAAAAAAATCCCCCCTTGAAAAAAAGAGTTGGGGGTTTAAAGGGAAATGACAACCTCAAAATGAACTTGTACATGAATATTCAAAGGGAGATAAATACCGTGCACCAAAGATAAATGCACTCTCCCTCTTCAAGAGTTAATATAACAATATTTTCTAATGATATATGTTTTCTAATGTTCGTCTCATTCTTAAAGTTGTACATAATATTCAAGATTAATAAATTATTACATAAGATTATATGAAGACATGCAAAGGCAAGTCTGACATGGGACAGCCTTTATGTTTTACAGACTAACGGAAATTGTTCATTGTGCTTCCAAACATTCATATGAAATTGATAAATCAGATACTTGCTGACTTTATCATGTTTATGCTTTCACCTTATCTTGAGATAAGTTTCAAATGACGATAACATTTCCATTTTCTCATAATCTACAGTTTAAATGAAGATGGAACTTATTACAAACATTCACATGTTCATGAATCAGATGTTTGCTGATTTTATCATGATTTCACCTTACATTAAGATAAGTTTTACATGATAATACAATGTTCATCTCCTCATAATCTACACTCTAAATAAACTGTTCAAGTTTAGCAAACTTACAAATCTTTAGAAGATTTCAAATGACAATACAATGTTCATCTCCTCATAATCTACACTAAAATGAAACTGTTCAAATTTAGCAAACTTACAAATCTTTAGAAAATTTCAATTAACAATACAATGTTCATTTAATCATAATCTTACATTAAAATTGACTTTTATCAAGATTGACAAAAGTACACATGTTTAGATTATTTTCAAAGTTCAATAAAATGTTAAGTTCCTAATAATCCCCATTCTACATAAAATTCTTCAAATTTAATAAACTTATAATAATAAAAGTGTGATTCAAATTATCAACAGTTTACAGGGAAAAGGTGTATGTGTACAGCGATACAAAAGCCATGACTCAAGATTTTATCAACTTCTCCAAACAACTTGGAATTCTCAAGTGAACAACCAGTCTGTCTCAAAACATTCCCTGGTGTATACCTCACTTAACTTGAAATTGCTAACCTTCCAAACTTGAACATTTAGTCCAACACATCCTTGAAATGTTCATTTTATCCAAATCTACAGATTACGTGAGACTGTTCAACAAACATCCAACAATCATTTATAGATGTTCAGTGAATTATAATCTTCACTTAACCTGAAATTGTTCACCAACACTTCTAAACATGAACATCAGGTCACTGCTTTCATAAAATGTTCATTCTATCAAAATCTAGCAGACTACTTGAAATTGTTCAACAAATATCCAACAACCATGCATAAATGTTCATTGTATTATAATCTTCACTTAAATTGAAATTGTTCATCAACACTTCTAAAAATGAACATTAAGTCCACTACTTAAAAAAAAAAATATTCATTTTGTCAAAATCTAACTGTTACTTGGGATTATTCAATAAATATATGACAATCATATATAAATGTTCATTGGATTATAATCTTCACTTAACCTGAAATTGTTCATATTCAATAAATATATGACAATCATATATAAATGTTCATTGGATTATAATCTTCACTTAACCTGAAATTGTTCAGACAACATCCAAAACTTTAATAAAATGTTCATGTTATCAAAATCTACCTACTACTTGAGATTGTTCAACAAATATCCAACAATCATATACAAAACTATAAACGTTATTACAATCTACAGCCTACTATTCACACATCCAACAAAACCATATACAACATGCCCAACACATGACAAACTATCCGCATGAACCCCAGTAACTACGTAGAGCTTGACACCCCTGTTCATGCTATGAGGTGCACGGGTTATATGGTGTGATTTACAAAGTAAAGGACACCTCTTACACATCTTAAAGCTCATTGGGTTTATGGAGTAATATCCGTATCTTTAGACCCACTGATGATTAGTGGGTGATGTTATTATCCCATTGGTCGCCTCCACTTCCTTGGACATTTCCTAGTACCCATTTACGGCTAGACCAGCTTGGCAGCCCAGGTCAATTACAAATATCCGAACCTTGAGGTTTGAGTTGAGTTAGTCAAGAGCTGACATCATTACATTCTGGTCATTCCCATAAGCGCTCTGTCCTCATCTTAAACAGCCAGCGAAGAGTCCCAATACTAATAGTGCCCTTTGCAATCTAATTATATGTTCATCTTGCTTTACCTCTGAGTGACGACTGTCAACCAGATCCTCTGACCACCCCTTGCTGCCGCATTCTCTCTAGACCATGATAGAATTCTTTCTTCTGCATTAATCCCTTTCTTCCAGAGGGCCTTCACTACATCTGCCTTAACATGCATCAAATCACCCCTTAATGATACAGCACCAGCCAATCTGTCTGCCTGTTCATTTCTAACCATACCAGAGTGTCCTGGAGAAAAGATCCAGCAAATGCTCACAACCCGCGACCTCTGAATCGAAGCAAGCCATTCTGCACGAAGCATGCCAGGCTTCACCTTTGTCAGCATGCTTTGTGGGTCAGTATATCATGTCATGCATATACAGTGTGTTCTCCAACCAGCAGAAAACTGCAGTAACTGCCTCCACCTCCATTCTCAGACTTGAGGCTGTGGTGTCCACCTTGAGGATGCGAACACACAATCACCGGGCTGGCAAGCCAGCATGTTAGCCATAGTGCTTATGTGGCTTCCATGAAGTTGCAGACTCCCATAAAATTTCAGTTTTTCATATTTTTTTTAATACAATGGTATGGGTACCGGTCGTTCAGAAAGCAATGGCTAACTACTGAACGTAAACTTGCCTAGGGATCACAAACAGCGAAAAAATGCTGGGGCTGATTGCGACATCCCCTAAAAGATATGCAACTAATTTTTTTTTTAACACACAATAAAATGTGTCAAGAAGTATTTTACTGCTATGGATCTGTGATGTACCCACCATCATGTGCCATGCCGATAAGCGTGGGCGGTCATGTTTCGCCATCTCACACGATCACCAGAGTCGTGGATTGTCTCTGTGTTCTTGTCTCAATCATACCACGTGGCCAAGCCATCAAGGTACTAAAGGCCGTCATTATTTTGTTGGCCTGAATGCACAGAGGAATAGGTGGTGAATCTTTCCCTCACTTTAGCAAGCCACGAGCCCAGGCAATGGTCCCGCATCAGACGATTCTCATGAGATTACCGGTGCAGTTTCAAATCAACGCCGCTAGCATGCCCGCTCTCATATTCTACAAGCTACCTGACATTCTTCAACACGCTTCTCAAATAATCTCAACATGACATTCACGATTCCATCAAATGTTCATTTTCATACAAATGAATTCTCTTAGTGAATTGAAACACAGAAGCCAAAATGCAATAAATCCTGCAACATATTGTTTGAGGCTTCTGTGCTTAAATGTTCACTTTCTCATACTCGACGGACTACATGGAAAAGTTTAATAAAGTTCTCAATGATACTCAGCAATAAAATATCAAGGAATATTTGAACACTGATTTAACTGCCAATAACTTCGAGAGGAAACGTGGACAAATTAACAACAATACAGAGGAGAAACCCCCTGGCACTAGAAACAACAGTTTACAACAAGGACAAAACAGAAATGATAAATATATTAGTTTTATTGGCAGCCACACAAGCAGGCATATTTTATTTATTTTTGTTATCTTTTTTTGAATTTCTGATGAAGACTGAGCATCAGTGGATTTGGTGACAGAGAAATTTGATATGCTTCAAACAATGGGTAATTATTTTTTTTTTCTGTGAAATATCCTCTTTCTGTGAAATATCCTCTTTCTGTGAAATGTCCCTTGCAACGAAAGCTCTATATTTATAAATTGCTCATTTTAGACAGATATTCTTATTTCTGAAATATCTATTTTAGTGAGAGATAAATCTCTTCTGTGCAATAAGTTAGTTGCATATCCTTTACAGGATACCTCTGTTAACCCCAGCATTTAGTTTTTTGCTGTTTATAATTTCTTGGCAAGTTTACCATCAGTAGTTGCCATTATTTTCTGAACAACCGACAGCCATTCCATCAAAATTAATTAAGACGGTCTGCTTCAAAATTATCTGCAGCTGATTCTGAACCCTCGTCTCGGTATGTTGGGGAATTGTCAAATGCATTCACTGCCCCTGACCACAACGCCAGCTTTCTGAGGCTAGACAATCGACAATTCAACTCAAATATATTTTTCATGAAATATTTTAAGCGTTTTTTGGATGAAATATCTGCTGGCTGCCATTTATAAAACTAATATATAACATTTAATCTGTAATGTGTATCTAGAACAGTGTAAAATCAATATGAATGGACTACACCTTTATGTACATTTGCTGCTAGACAAAATTATGACTAAACATGATGAACTATGGGCTGTGAGGCTACGGCTATGTCGACGTGTTTATTCTGTGAGACAATCATCTATTTAATGTCAAGAGAAAGAATAAAAGGAGGTGATTATAGAAAAGCTGTTGCTTACTTTTGACTATAAGGCTCGGAAACATGAACCAGAAGGTAAACAATATTGCTTCATTAAACTTGAGATAGGACTTCCGATGTGGAAACGATCTCTTCCACTGGTGGATTGTCCACAGCCGCATCTTCAAGATACATGCTGCGTCTGTGTCTTTCCTGCAAGGCATGAAGAATAGAAAAGCCTCTGTGACTGGCTTCAATGATACAGGCATCAGCTTCTTCATCCAGAACATCATGTTTTGATTTTGAAGGGCTGGAGACTTTGGAGGACGACGCAGAACTGGAAGACTTCTGGGACTTTGGAGATTTGGGGCTGGCACATGTGGAGGGAGTCTGGTTGTCACTCTGGCCCAGAATGTCCAAACCATCATCAGGGGTGGCTAACTCTGAGGCAACATGACTCCCGTCACGGGTTGATAGCCCAGAATCTTCAGAGTTATCCTCGGCACTGTATGTGGATTTACTTTTGGGAACTTCTTCGGAAGTTGGTTTTTGTCCATGGTCTTGGTTTCCATTGACTTGAATAACAGAATTGCTCATGGATACAATCTTGCTGGTCATGTAATTAATCCTCTGAGCTAAGGAGTCCATGAAAGCATTGGTCTTATCATCCTGAGACGGAAACATCTTCTTCCTTTCTTCCTCCTCTCCATTTCCTGTCACTCCATCTTTATCTGGGCTGGGCGAGCCCTGTTTGGAGTAACTCTTCCATGGGAAAACAGAATTTAAATTTTTGGTAGCAACTTCATTCACGCTGCGTTTTGTGTACCGAATCTTTGGGTCAGATCTGGAGGAGATGCCGAGGGCTGGAATTGTCGGCATGGGGGCAGAAAGGATATCCCTGTTCTTGGCATGGCTGGATAAACTCTGTGGGCAGACAAATCAGTAAAATAACTTTACACAGAGTTATATATCCTGGTTATTTGTACTAATTTCTTAATTTTTTTTTTTTAAACGCAAGCGTTGTCCATGCTGAACTGATTTTTTTTTGTGAGTCAGATTTCCCTAGTACCAGATAAGGCAGACGTGATTGCGGCCTTGTGGGAGCACGTGTACACCTCGGAGGAGCAAATGGATCACCATGGTCTGGCAAGAATGCGACAGCGAGGAGTGGCGAGGGGATCTGGCCGATGCTCGACGCTTAGAGGAAAGGCGAGACGGACATATAATCAGATTGCTACTGGTACTATTGGGGTTGGAACTTTCGCTGGCTTCTGAGGATGGGGACGGAGCGCTTATGGGAATGCCCCGAATGCTGTGATGTCGGCTCCTAAATCAATCAATCAATCAATCAAATCCCTAGTACCAGTGTTCATCACCATCAGGCAAACCCACTCAGATTTCTGAGGGACTTGTGATTTACATCCGCAAGTCAAGGACGAGAGGTTCATGTTTTAATCAAACCGACCAGTCTAGGGATTGAACCTGCTAACTCGTCAACAGTACATTGGAAGTTTAAGAGGGAGCGATCTTATCCCTTTATCTAAGCTGACTACCACTAACTTCTTCATGTGCACATCCTTCAACAGGGACACCAAGTTCAAAATAAGAATTTCATACCGGACAGGTCCAGAGATGGGAACCATATGAAGAGAGACACAAACCTGTTGCCTTGTAGGTAGACTGGGGACAGTCAAAGGCTAGAGACCATACGAAGAGAGACACATAAAACTTGCTGCCTTGTAGTCTGACTGGGTACAGTCAAAGGCTAGGAACCAGAAGAAGACACAAACCTGTTGCCTTGTAATTAGACTGGGGACTGTCAAAGGCTAGAGAGACACACAAAACTTGCTGCCTTATAGGTAGACTGGGTACAGTCAAAGGCTAGGGACCAAAGAGAGACACACAAAACTTGCTGCCTTGTAGTTAGACTGGGTACAGTCAAAGGCTAGAGACCAGACGAAGAGAGACACATAAAACTTGCTGCCTTGTAGTTAGACTGGGTACAGTCAAAGGCTAGGAACCAGAAGAAGACACAAACCTGTTGCCTTGTAGTTAGAGTGGGGACTGTCAAAGGCTAGAGAGACACACAAAGACTTGCTGCCTTGTAGTTAGACTGGGAACTATCAAAGGCTAGGGACCAAAGAGAGACACACAAAACTTGATGCCTTGTAGGTAGACTGGGGACTGTCAAAGGCTAGGGACCAGATGAAGAGAGACACACAAAACTTGCTGCCTTGTAGTTAGACTGGGGACTGTCAAAGGCTAGGGACCAAGACAAAGAGAGACACACAAAACTTGCTGCCTTGTAGATAGACTGGAGATAGTCAAAGGCTAGGGACCAGACAAAGAGAGACACACAAAACTTGCTGCCTTGTAGATAGACTGGAGATAGTCAAAGGCTAGGGAAAGCAAACTCCAAAACAATGTTGGGTGTACTGAACCATAGGTTTGACAAAACAGTTCAGCGCAGTTCACCTTATGATGCCAAACTTTCACTGAAATGGACACATCCCAAATGTATAACACTTACAGAGACTGTCAATATATAATTGACACAATGAGACACTGCATGCTGTCAGGCGAATGCCAATATTTCACTGACACAGTGAGACACCATCTGCTGTCATAAGTGGCACTATGAGAGACAGGCAGCTTGATAGAGATCCCATTTGGCAAGTCCCTAAGCACTAAAAATGATATCAGATCATCATTTATCCTTGAACTTTGGGCATAATCACAAGAACAGTAGTAATGCTTAAAAATTAGTCCCCTATTCTACCAAGAGAAATTATGCTGGATGGGTTAATATGGAGGCATGGAAGAATATTGTCAGCAGAGTCAATCCTGAACACCAAAGACCAAGATCTGTGGAGAGACATGAACGCCTATGCCAGCTGGCAGAGCACTTGATGATGATGATTCTATCTTGTTCATTGTTAGGGATTGTAAGGCTTCATGATGAAGTGGTTAAGACCTATGCCTCACATTATGATGGTCGTGTGTTCATTATCCGGACCGAGTCATTCAGAGCACGAGTGCAGTTTTCCCGGAGACTCCTGGGGGGTCATCTCTGCAGCTGTGGAGTTCATGCTTTGGGCAATGCTCTCAGCGACGTTATGCAGAGAGAAAACTGAACTAGATGAGGGATAACGCCTGTGCAATGAATTCAACCATCTGAACTTTACTTTTACTTAGTAAAAGAATCGGCGGCACTAGGTGTAAGACTGGATGGCTTGGCCATATGGCATGGTTGAGACAAGACCACAGAGCTGATCCACGACTCTGGAGATCATGTAAGACTGGATGGCTTGGCCATATGGCATGGTCGGAGACAAGACCACAGAGCTGATCCACAGACTCTGGAGATCATGTAAGAATTGGATGGCTTGGCCATATGGCATGGTTGAGACAAGACCACAGAGCTGATCCACGACTCTGGAGATCATGTAAGACTGGATGGCTTGGCCATATGGCATGGTTGGGACAAGACCACAGAGCTGATCCACAACTCTGGAGATCATGTAAAATTGGATGGCTTGGCCATATGGCATGGTCGAGACAAGACAACAGAGCTGATCCACGACTCTGGAGATCATGTAAAATTGGATGGCTTGGCCATATGGCATGGTTGAGACAAGAACAGAGAGCTGATCCACAACTCTGGAGATCATGTAAAATTGGATGGCTTGGCCATATGGCATGGTCGAGACAAGAACAGAGAGCTGATCCACGACGCTGGAGATCATGTAAAATTGGATGGCTTGGCCATATGGCATGGTCGAGACAAGAACAGAGAGCTGATCCACAACTCTGGAGATCATGTAAGACTGGATGGCTTGGCCATATGGCATGGTTGAGACAAGATCTCAGAGCTGATCCACAACTCTGGAGATCATGTAAGACTGGATGGCTTGGCCATATGGCATGGTTGAGACAAGAACAGAGAGCTGATCCACAACTCTGGAGATCATGTAAGACTGGATGGCTTGGCCATATGGCATGGTTGAGACAAGATCTCAGAGCTGATCCACAACTCTGGAGATCATGTAAGACTGGATGGGTTGGCCATATGGCATGGTTGAGACAAGAACAGAGAGCTGATCCACAACTCTGGAGATCATGTAAAATTGGATGGCATGGTTGAGACAAGACCACAGAGCTGATCCACAACTCTGGAGATCATGTAAAATTGGATGGCTTGGCCATATGGCATGGTTGAGACAAGAACAGAGAGCTGATCCACAACTCTGGAGATCATGTAAAATTGGATGGCATGGTTGAGACAAGACCACAGAGCTGATCCACAACTCTGGAGATCATGTAAAATTGGATGGCTTGGCCATATGGCATGGTTGAGACAAGAACAGAGAGCTGATCCACAACTCTGGAGATCATGTAAAATTGGATGGCTTGGCCATATGGCATGGTCGAGACAAGACCACAGAGCTGATCCACAACTCTGGAGATCATGTAAAATTGGATGGCTTGGCCATATGGCATGGTTGAGACAAGAACAGAGAGCTGATCCACAACTCTGGAGATCATGTAAAATTGGATGGCTTGGCCATATGGCATGGTCGAGACAAGAACAGAGAGCTGATCCACGACGCTGGAGATCATGTAAAATTGGATGGCTTGGCCATATGGCATGGTCGAGACAAGACCACAGAGCTGATCCACGATTGGTGATCGTATGAGATGGTGAAACATGACCATCCACACTTATCAGCATGGCACATGATAATGGTGTAAGACTGTATGTGTCTGACATAGAGTCACCATTCTCACAAAGAGGAGGTGAGGAGAAAGATCTTCACCACACCAATCATACAATGCCTCAGCCAATCACTTAGACACCATATAGTCTCCTCTTCCTTCACTCCAGCTCAGCTGCGTGACATGCAACATCAAGATTGCATGCAACACTTCGTTCAGGTGACCCACATGACAATTTTAAGCGTGGTCAATTATACCATGTAATTTATGTCTAGCTCCCTAGCTATGTCAATTTTGAATTTCCACCTCAATGCAGATTTAAACATATGACTACTGGGCCAGCAGGCAAGTACCTTAGCCGGTACACTGCCATGGCTTGAGAAATTCATGTATGTGTGCCTGTTGGGTGGGGTGGGGGATGTGTGTGTGTGTGTGTGTGTGGGGGGGGGGGGGGGGGGGGGGGGGGGGGGGGGGGGGGGGGGGGGGGGGGGGGGGGGGGGGGGGGTGTGGTGGGGGGGGGGGGGGGGGGGGGGGGGGGGAGGATTGTGTTGTGGGTGGGGGGGAACATGTGTGTGGGGGGGGGGGGGGGATCTGTGGTGGTGATGTGTGTTTGGGGACAGTCAAAGGCTAGAGACCATACGAAGAGAAACACATAAAACTTGCTGCCTTGTAGTCTGACTGGGGGTACAGTCAAAGGCTAGGAACCAGAAGAAGACACAACCTGTTGCCTTGTAATTAGACTGGGGACTGTCAAAGGCTAGAGAGACACACAAACTTGCTGCCTTATAGGTAGACTGGGTACAGTCAAAGGCTAGGGACCAAAGAGAGACACACAAAACTTGCTGCCTTGTAGTAGTAGACTGGGTACAGTCAAAGGCTAGAGACCAGACGAAGAGAGACACATAAAACTTGCTGCCTTGTAGTTAGACTGGGTACAGTCAAAGGCTAGGAACCAGAAGAAGACACAAACCTGTTGCCTGTAGTTAGAGTGGGGACTGTCAAAGGCTAGAGAGACACACAAGACTTGCTGCCTTGTAGTTAGACTGGGAACTATCAAAGGCTAGGGACCAAAGAGAGACACACAAAACTTGATGCCTTGTAGGTAGACTGGGGACTGTCAAAGGCTAGGGACCAGATGAAGAGAGACACAAAACTTGCTGCCTTGTAGTTAGACTGGGGACTGTCAAGGCTAGGGACCAAGACAAAGAGAGACACACAAAACTTGCTGCTTGTAGATAGACTGGAGATAGTCAAAGGCTAAGGACCAGACAAAGAGACACACAAAACTTGCTGCCTTGTAGATAGACTGGAGATAGTCAAAGGCTAGGGAAAGCAAACTCCAAAACAATGTTGGGTGTACTGAACCATAGGTTTGACAAAACAGTTCAGCGCAGTTCACCTTATGATGCCAAACTTTCACTGAAATGGACACATCCCAAATGTATAACACTTACAGAGACTGTCAATATATAATTGACACAATGAGACACTGCATGCTGTCAGGCGAATGCCAATATTTCACTGACACAGTGAGACACCATCTGCTGTCATAAGTGGCACTATGAGAGACAGGCAGCTTGATAGAGATCCCATTTGGCAAGTCCCTAAGCACTAAAAATGATATCAGATCATCATTTATCTTGAACTTGGGCATAATCACAAGAACAGTAGTATTGCTGAAAAATTAGTCCCTATTCTACCAAGAGAAATTATGCTGGATGGGTAATATGGAGGCATGGAAGAATATTGTCAGCAGAGTCAATCCTGAACACAAAGACCAAGATCTGTGGAGAGACATGAACGCCTATGCCAGCTGGCAGAGCACTTGATGATGATGATTCTATCTTGTTCATTGTTAGGGATTGTAAGGCTTCATGATGAAGTGGTTAAGACCTATGCCTCACATTATGATGGTCGTGTGTTCATTATCCGGACCGAGTCATTCAGAGCACGAGTGCAGTTTTCCCGGAGACTCCTGGGGGGGTCATCTCTGCAGCTGTGGAGTTCATGCTTTGGGCAATGCTCTCTGCGACGTTATACAGAGAGAAAACTGAACTAGATGAGGGATAACGCCTGTGCAATGAATTCAACAATCTGAACTGTACTTTTACTTAGTAAAAGAATCGGCGGCACTAGGTGTAAGACTGGATGGCTTGGCCATATGGCATGGTTGGGACAAGACCACAGAGCTGATCCACAACTCTGGAGATCATGTAAAATTGGATGGCTTGGCCATATGGCATGGTCGGGACAAGACCACAGAGCTGATCCACAACTCTGGAGATCATGTAAAATTGGATGGCTTGGCCATATGGCATGGTTGGGACAAGACCACAGAGCTGATCCACAACTCTGGAGATCATGTAAAATTGGATGGCTTGGCCATATGGCATGGTTGGGACAAGACCACAGAGCTGATCCACAACTCTGGAGATCATGTAAAATTGGATGGCTTGGCCATATGGCATGGTCGAGACAAGACAACAGAGCTGATCCACGACTCTGGAGATCATGTAAAATTGGATGGCTTGGCCATATGGCATGGTTGAGACAAGAACAGAGAGCTGATCCACAACTCTGGAGATCATGTAAATTGGATGGCTTGGCCATATGGCATGGTCGAGACAAGAACAGAGAGCTGATCCACGACGCTGGAGATCATGTAAAATTGGATGGCTTGGCCATATGGCATGGTCGAGACAAGAACAGAGAGCTGATCCACAACTCTGAGATCATGTAAGACTGGATGGCTTGGCCATATGGCATGGTTGAGACAAGATCTCAGAGCTGATCCACAACTCTGGAGATCATGTAAGACTGGATGGCTTGGCCATATGGCATGGTTGAGACAAGAACAGAGAGCTGATCCACAACTCTGGAGATCATGTAAGACTGGATGGCTTGGCCATATGGCATGGTTGAGACAAGATCTCAGAGCTGATCCACAACTCTGGAGATCATGTAAGATTGGATGGGTTGGCCATATGGCATGGTTGAGACAAGAACAGAGAGCTGATCCACAACTCTGGAGATCATGTAAAATTGGATGGCATGGTTGAGACAAGACCACAGAGCTGATCCACAACTCTGGAGATCATGTAAAATTGGATGGCTTGGCCATATGGCATGGTTGAGACAAGAACAGAGAGCTGATCCACAACTCTGGAGATCATGTAAAATTGGATGGCATGGTTGAGACAAGACCACAGAGCTGATCCACAACTCTGGAGATCATGTAAAATTGGATGGCTTGGCCATATGGCATGGTGAGAAACAAGAACAGAGAGCTGATCACAACTCTGGAGATCATGTAAAATTGGATGGCTTGGGCCATATGGCATGGTCGAGACAAGACCACAGAGCTGATCCACAACTCTGGAGTCATGTAAAAATTGGATGGCTTGGCCATATGGCATGGTTGAGACAAGAACAGAGAGCTGATCCACAACTCTGGAGATCATGTAAAATTGGATGGCTTGGCCATATGGCATGGTCGAGACAAGAACAGAGAGCTGATCCACGACGCTGGAGATCATGTAAAATTGGATGGCTTGGCCATATGGCATGGTCGAGACAAGACCACAGAGCTGATCCACGATTGGTGATCGTATGAGATGGTGAAACATGACCATCCACACTATCAGCATGGCACATGATAATGGTGTAAGACTGTATGTGTCTGACATAGAGTCACCATTCTCACAAAGAGGAGGTGAGTAGAAAGATCTTCACCACACCAATCATACAATACCTCAGCCAATCACTTAGACACCATATAGTCTCCTCTTCTGTCACTCCAGCCCAGCTGTGTGACATGCAACATCAAGATTGCATGCAACACTTCGTTCAGGTGACCCACATGACAATTTTAAGCTGGGTCAATTACACCATGTAATTTATGTCTAGCTCCCTAGCTATGTCAATTTTGAATTTCCACCTCAATGCAGATTTAAACATATGACTACTGGGCCAGCAGGCAAGTACCTTAGCCGGTACACTGCCATGGCTTGAGAAATTCATGTATGTGTGCCTGTGTGGGTGGGGTGGGGGGGATGTGTGTGTGTGTGTGTGTGTGTGTGTGTGTGGGTGGGGGGGGGGGGGGGGAATGTGTGTGTGTGGTGGGGGGGGACATGTGTGTGGTTTGGGGAATCTGTGGTGGGTGAGATGTCTGTGTGTTTGGGGAGATGTGTATATTGGGGGTGGGGGGTGTGTGTGGGATGTGTTGGTGGGGGGATGGGTAGATGGGTGGGGAATGTATGTGTGCCCGGGGTTGTGTGTGTGGTTGGGTGGGGGATGTGTGGGTGGATGGGGGATGGGTGGTTGGAGTATGTGTCTCATAACATGGTAATATGCATTGTTTATGTTTACAACATTCATTTGACAATATTTTTTCCTATGTGAATGTATTATGCATTACTGATGAACGAAAGATGAGTGATTGGAAGGGCCGAATGTAAGAAGGGGCCTGCGTACCCAAATTGTTACCCTTTGAAAATAAAGTCTGTTCGTTCGTTCGTTTGTTCCAAAACCTGACTGAGGCAAATCCCCTCCAGGCAGTTAAAAAATAAAAGGACTCATTTCTAAGCCTTGAGGTGTGTTCGATGCCCATATTTTAACCGAACAATCAGCACTGGGTGAATGATGTGGTCACCTTCACTTGCCTGGACACCCTAGTACCCATTTTCCCCTCTGCCGTGCGTCCACCTTGACGAGGTAGAGGGGCTTGTGCGTTCCAATGACCCCAAGAGCTATGCCGACGGTAGCACAGCTACTGGTAGGGTCACCCATGTCGGACAGGTCAAGGGAGAGGGACCAGACAAAGTGACGCACAAACCTGCTGCCTTGTAGGTAGACTGGGGACAGTCAAAGGCTAGGGAAAGCATCCCGAACAAATGCTTGTCGAAATCGGATGTACTGAGCCATAGGCTTGACAAAGAAGTGCAACGTAACTTTATCATTTCATGATGCCACAGATGAAAATAAATCGTTATGGTGCTAATCCCGTGAAGTCCCATCAGGCGGTGATAGTGCCGGGCCCCCTGCCTCGAGGGGGTCCACCCATGACTACTGGTGGTCACCTTCCCCTGTGCTGTGGAGTCAAGGCACAGAGGAGTAGGTTAAGAGCTATTGACCAAACACCCAGGACACTCAACATACTACAATGGAATGCAGAAGGAGTTTATAACAAGAAAGCCTCCCTAACACAGCGTCTTCATAAAGATGGAATAGATGTGGCATGCATTCAAGAGACACACCTCAACGCCAATCGCACATTTTCAGTCAAGGGATATCAGGCCACACGTTTCGACCGCGAAGGACACAAAGGAGGAGTTGTAATACTTACACGAAATACAATACCTTGCAGCGAAGTATCTGTGATCTCTGACAACCAAACGGAAATTATAGGTGTTGATATAATGATAAAGGACGTGAAAATAAGAATTTACAATCTGTATAGCCCGGCAGATAAGGATCTTACACTCTCAAACATGAAAATAACTGACACAAATTGCATTGTTGTCGGAGACTTTAATAGCCGTTCAGAAAGATGGGGATACCCAGATACTGACAAAAGAGGAGATGAAGTGGAGGACTGGGAAATAGACTCAAATCTCCATCTACTCAACAAAGCGGATGACTCACCGAGCTTCTACTCCAGAAGATGGATTACCACTTCTACTCCAGACTTAGCTTTCTGCACAGGAGACATCCTCCACAAAATCGATCGCCATGTACTTGACCAATTAGCAGGTAGTGACCACAGACCAATCAAGCTTGTAATAAATATGGAGTATGTTCCACAGGAGCAAAAGCCTTTGCCCCGCTGGAATTACAAACGAGCAGATTGGGACAGATTTGCCATACTAACAGACAAATATTGTGAAAACATAAATACACGATATGGCAACATGAAGCAAATGGTGGAAAATATAAACAGAGCAATAATACAGGCGGCCACTGAGTCTATTCCAAGAGGAGCGAGAAAAAATTACAAACCATACTGGACTGAGGAACTACAAATTTTGGAGGACAAAGTTGAAGATGCTAGGAAGACCGCAGAGAGAGAACAAACAACTGAAGCGAACATCTCTCTCAAAGCCATCTCAGCAAAATATAAAAGTACAGTAAATCAAACAACAAGAGATTGTTGGAGAAAAAAAAACAGAAAACCTGAATTTTGACAGGGATGGAAACAAACTATGGAAACTAGTGAAAGCCATGAACAATGAAGGACCTAGAAACAAACAAATAACAATTAAACAAGGAAATGCCTTGCTTACAGGAAAAAAGGCTGCAAATGCACTAATGGAACACTATGCCAGTGCAAACCACATTGATATTACAGCCGAACAGAAGAAAGCAATCAAAGATAAACAGATACATCATAGATATACAGAGACAGCAGCAGAATATATGATGGCAAATCTAACAATGGAAGAAATGGAACAGGCAATGAATACCCTAAAAAAGAAGACATCACCAGGAAAGGATGGAATCACAAATGAAATGCTAATAGGACTAGGCACTAAGGCAAAAAAGAAACTACTAGCAGTCCTAAATTACAGCTGGAAGAGGGGAATAGTCCCACAGGCATGGAAGGAAGCTATACTAATACCAGTCCCAAAGAAAGGAAAAGACCTGGAAGAACCAAATGGCTATCGACCTATCAGTCTTCTTAGCTGTGTAGGAAAATTAATGGAACGCATTATCAATGGCAGGCTAACATGGCATCTGGAAGAAAACCAACTCTTAACACCTCACCAAGCAGGATTCAGAAAGTACAGATCCACTGAAGATCAAATAACCTATATAGCTCAGGAAATAGAGGATGCCTTCCAAGAGAAAAAGCACACACTAGCGGTCTGGATAGATTTAGAAAAAGCATTTGATAAAGTATGGAAGGAAGGACTGAAAGTAAAACTGCAAAAAATGCATGTTTGTGGGAAAATGTACAAATGGATCAGCCACTACCTTGAGAACAGAACTGCCAGGACAAAAGTACAAGGACAAACCAGCAAAATGATGCTGTTGGAGCAAGGTGTCCCCCAAGGAGGAGTTCTTTCACCAACATTATTCCTAGCATATATAAACGACATCACGGAAAATTTTCCAGCCAGAGTACACACATCATCCTTTGCAGATGACCTAGCCATATGGACATCTGAAGAATATATTAGTACAGCTAACAGCAGAATACAGCAAGCCCTATTAGCGCTAGAGGACTGGTCAAAATCATGGCTAGTGAAGATAAGTGAGGAGAAAACAACATGCACAGTGTTCTCCCTCTCAACTAAAACTCAGCAACCTAAGCTGGTATTGAATGGAAAAATGTTGCGCCATGAAGAAAATCCAAACTATCTAGGAGTCACCTTTGATCGTCGCCTGACATGGAAGACACAGGTTGAGAAAAATCGAACAAGAGCAAGGCAAAGAATGGCAATCATGAAAAAGCTTGCTGGTACAACGTGGGGAGCAGATGAGAAAGTTCTCAAGAAGTTATATACTGGACGGGTGAGGCCAGTACTGGAATATGGCATTGCAGCTTGGGCAACAGCAGCTAAGTCAAACTTTAACAAAATAAGTAGAGTCCAAAATCAAGGAATGCGAATCATAACTGGAAGCCTGAAGACAACGCCTATTAATGAATTAGAAAAGATCACTTGTTTACAACCAATGCAGGATAGAAGAGATAGCAGAGCCCAGCAACAAGCTGAAAAATTTAGAAGATTGACAGACCACCCTATGTATAAAAGGTTTAGTGGTTTTGGAAAGGGAAGACTGAAGCGTAGCAACTTTGTAGAAACTGCAAAACGAAAGATTAGGGCAGATCCCATACTTAACATATCAACAGTCAAACCCATTTACAATGCAGACAAGTTCCCAGCTTGGAGACAGCAGCAACTGCCTGAGATGATAGAAAACATTCCTGGTATTGAGAAAAAGAACACTCAGCATGAAACCGAAAGAAGAGAAATAACCCTAAACTACATAAAAGAACATTACCCAAGCAGCAATTGGACCCATGCATATACAGATGGATCAGCCAAAAATTCAGTAGAGAATGGAGGAGGAGGAATTCTCCTAAATTTAAAAAATGGAGTGAAAAAAAACACATTCAGTGGCAACTGGAAAGTTTTCAAGTAACTTCAAAGCGGAGGTAGAGGCTCTGAAAACTGCAGCAGAAATGCTCTTGATGGAGGAAAATAAAGAGACGCAAATAGCTATCTTTACAGATGCAAAGTCAGCTGTCTCAATACTGAAGAGCAATAACAGCACAGAAATAGCTGACCTAAGAGCAGCACTCCATGGTCTATGCCAGAAATCACAAAAAGTTGTAATACAGTGGATCCCATCACATTGCAGTATACCTGGAAATGAAGAGGCTGACAGACTGGCAAAAGAGGGCGGACGACTACCACAGCCTGACATAGACATAACCTATAATGAGGCAAAGAGGTTGATAAAAAGCACTTATAGAACCAATGGGAATCAGAGCATCCAGGCCACCAGAAGGATGATGCATATTACAAACTCGACCGAAGAGAACAAGTAGCAATCTTCAGACTCCGCACAGGACACAACAGGTTGAAATACCACTTGTTCAACAAACTAAAGATAGGAGATACAGATGAATGTAATTGTGGAACTGGTAAAATGACAGCTAAACATTTGCTGCAAGAGTGCCCAATATATGCAGAACAGAGAAAGATATTTTGGCCCACACCTGCTTCATTCGAGGACAAGCTCTATGGAAATATCAACAAGCTCAAGTCGACTGCAGCTTACTTTAACTGTATTCAGGTTGACATTTAAATGTACATGAAGAAGTATTTAGACTGCCACACTTCATACCACAGGCATGTCGGTTACACAAGCCTCCCAGAGGCATGAAATGGAATATTGCTTGGATAGCAAATCCATTACGTGGAAAGTCCGAATCAAAAGCTCACTGTGTGGGCTTCAAAAAAGGTGGAAAAAGTGTCCTAGTGGCACAAAATGGAATATTGCTTGGATAGCAAATCCATTACGTGGAAAGTCCGAATCGAAAGCTCACTGTGTGGATGTCATCTGCAAACTGCATTCTTCTGGCTTCTGGAAGAACAGCCTATGGTGAACGGAAGGCCCAATATACGGAAGTGAGGCTAAGCAGCCATGTGCAGGACGTGACGATTCCTTGGGTGAGCCCAGTACCAGAGCGCTGTGTGATGGCTCTGCAATTATGGAAGCCTCCTTGGATGGCGGGGAATGCCCATGGTCTGCCCCTGCCTTCCCTTGAGGGCCGACCAGGATGCCTTTGGCTGTTCTATATGGGCCAGCTGGGATGGGAGATAACACAACAGTGAGAGTCTAACGTCCTAAGAAACCCCCGGGAAGGTTAACCCGGTCAACAAATGCCCGCAGAAGTCGGATGTGTCGGCCTAACGGCGCAAGAACGCAGCTCTGCTGTAAACAGGCACAACGCAATCACGTCTGAAAAAAAAACTCCGGATGAACGAAGAAGAAGAAGAAAAAGAAAAGTACCCATTTCAAACCAGGTCGACCAGCAAGTCGAGGTCAAGTTTTACAAACCTGCCTCGATGGAGATTCAAGCACATAACTCCTGAGATGACAGGCAAGCATCTCCGGGCAATATTTCATTATAATAAAAGATGTACCAAAACACAATGCGGAGAATGTACATTACATTATCTCTGGAGCTATTGCTGTGTCTAAAGATGCCTGAGCATTGAACGAGTGTGCAAACAAGAGAGAAGCATTTTCTACCTTCTCCAGGAAATATTTAATCATAATAAAACATATGTGCCAAAAAACCACGCAGAGAATGTCCATGACATTACCTCTAGAGCTCTTGCCGTGTCTAAAGATGCCTGTGCGTTGAACGAGTGTGCAGACGACAGAGAAGCATTTTCCACCTTCTCCATGTCACTCCAGAGTTTCACAGCACTCTCTAGCATTTCTCTGACATCCTCACTCTTTGCTCTGTCTGAAGCCATCTCTCCTCTCTGTAAAACAAGACATTATAGCGGTCAACATGGACGAAAGGATAAGAGCACTTGTTCTTAAACTTCTAGTGTGCTTATGCCAAGGTAGCGAGTGATCGTTATTATCTATGTGTCTTCCCCTTGCTCTATTCCCATCATGTCTGCCAGTTGTCACTAGGTCTTCAAGTTATTTCTCCTCACCTACTATCTACATCTGATTTCTCAATCAATTTTGTGGTTTTCATTTGTTTCTTGAAGTACTGTTGCATTTGTTTTTCTGTTTGCCAATAATGCCTGCTGGGTATGCACCTCTAGGTGGTAGATTACCCGGACAATAAAGAGGTGGTTGGGCGTAGGTGAGACCAGGTGGAGAAAGCGGTGGAACAGACTGAGAACCTACATGTGGACAGAATGATATGGCCGGGGTTCTTGAAGAATCTCAAAACTGAAAGGGAAGACCAGGAGAACTTTCAATCAGATGGCAGTTGGAACAATTAGCGGTATGGCCGTTCACTGGCTGTTGAACGAGGGGACGGAGCGCGTGTATGAATGTCCTGAGTGTAGTGATATCGGATCTTAGCTCAACATCGACAACATCAACCTGCAGGGTAAGGGTTGCTCATACATGGATGTGTTGTGAAGTCAAGAACAGAGATGGTGAACATCTCCCTGTGGAGCGTCAACAACTGTAGAATTTAATCACCATGCTCAGCTTTCAAATGATGGCGGTGTGTTCTCTTCACATTAATATTATTATTCTGTTCTTCTTCTATTCCATGATGTGAGTCGTTGGTGATCATGTCTGTCCACAGCCTCCTGTCTCATGTACTGCCAATCTTCATATAGTCCATGCCGTGTGGCGTTGGTTATCATGTCTGTCCACAGCCTTCTGTCTCATGTCCTGTCAATCTTCTTATAGTCCATGCTGCGTGGCACTGGTGATCATGTCTGTCCACAGCCTCCTGTCTCATGTACTGCCAATCTTCATATAGTCCATGCCGTGAGGCGTTGGTTATCATGTCTGTCCACAGCCTTCTGTCTCATGTGCTGTCAATCTTCTTATAGTCCATGCTGCGTGGCACTGGTGATCATATCTGTCCACAGCCTTCTGTCTCGTGTACTGCCAGTCTTCATATAGTCGATGCCGTGTGGCTTTGGTGATCATGCCTGTCCACAGCCTTCAGTCTCATGTGCTGTCAATCTTCTTATAGTCCATGCTGTGTGGCTTTGGTGATCATGCCTGTCCACAGCCTCCTGAATCGTGTACTGCCAATCATTTTTGATTCTGAGATAAGCATGGCCGAATGGATAAGAGGGCTCGCTCTTAAACATGCAGTGTGCTGACACTGAAGTAAGGGGTTCAACTTAAATTGCGTTCAATATTACAAAAGGATAGATCCTGGGGAATGTTTTCATAAAAGGTCTATGGCTAAGCAGCTAGATAATAGGATAGATCCAGGGGAATGTCTTCATAGAGGTCTATGGCTAGGCAGCTAGACAAAAGGATAGATCCACATCTATGGCTAGGGAGATAGACAAAAGGATAGATCCAGGTATATTGCTAGGGAGCAAGACAAGAGGATAGATCTGTCTATGGCTAGGCAGCTAGACAAAAGGGTAGATCCAGGACTATGGCTAGGGAGCTAGACAATATGATAGATCCAGGACTATGGCTAGGGAGCTAGACAATATGATAGATCCAGGTCTATGGCTAGGCAGCTAGACAATATGATAGATCCAGGACTATGGCTAGGCAGCTAGACAATATGATAGATCCAGGACTATGGCTAGAGAGCTAGACAATATGATAGATCCAGGACTATGGCTAGGGAGCTAGACAATATGATAGATCCAGGACTATGGCTAGGGAGCTAGACAATATGATAGATCCAGGACTATGGCTAGGGAGCTAGACAAAAGGGTAGATCCAGGACTATGGCTAGGGAGCTAGACAAAAGGGTAGATCCAGGACTATGGCTAGGGAGCTAGACAAAAGGATAGATCCAGGACTATGGCTAGGGAGCTAGACAATATGATAGATCCAGGACTATGGCTAGGGAGCTAGACAAAAGGGTAGATCCAGGACTATGGCTAGGGAGCAAGACAAGAGGGTAGATCCAGGACTATCGCTAGGGAGCTAGACAATATGATAGATCCAGGACTATGGCTAGGGAGCTAGACAATATGATAGATCCAGGACTATGGCTAGGGAGCTAGACAATATGATAGATCCAGGACTATGGCTAGGGAGCTAGACAAAAGGTTAGATCCAGGACTATGGCTAGGGAGCTAGACAATATGATAGATCCAGGACTATGGCTAGGGAGCTAGACAATATGATAGATCCAGGACTATGGCTAGGGAGCTAGACAAAAGGTTAGATCCAGGACTATGGCTAGGGAGCTAGACAAAAGGTTAGATCCAGGACTATGGCTAGGGAGCTAGACAATATGATAGATCCAGGACTATGGCTAGGGAGCTAGACAAAAGGTTAGATCCAGGACTATGGCTAGGGAGCTAGACAATATGATAGATCCAGGACTATGGCTAGGGAGCTAGACAAAAGGTTAGATCCAGGACTATGGCTAGGGAGCTAGACAATATGATAGATCCAGGACTATGGCTAGGGAGCTAGACAATATGATAGATCCAGGACTATGGCTAGGGAGCTAGACAATATGATAGATCCAGGATATGGCTAGGGAGCTAGACAAAGGTTAGATCCAGGACTATGGCTAGGGAGCTAGACAATATGATAGATCCAGGACTATGGCTAGGGAGCTAGACAATATGATAGATCCAGGTCTATGGCTAGGGAGCTAGACAATATGATAGATCCAGGACTATGGCTAGGGATCTAGACAATATGATAGATCCAGGACTATGGCTAGGGAGCTAGACACTATGATAGATCCAGGACTATGGCTAGGCAGCTAGACAATATGATAGATCCAGGACTATGCTAGGGAGCTAGACAATATGATAGATCAGGACTATGGCTAGGGCAGCTAGAACATAGGTTAGATCCAGGACTATGGCTAGGGAGCTAGACAATATGATAGATCCAGGACTATGGCTAGGGAGCTAGACAATATGATAGATCCAGGACTATGGCTAGGGAGCTAGACAATATGATAGATCCAGGACTATGGCTAGGCAGCTAGACAAATGTTAGATCCAGGACTATGGCTAGGGAGCTAGACAATATGATAGATCCAGGACTATGGCTAGGGAAGCTAGACAATATGAATAGATCGAGGACTATGGCTAGGGAGCTAGACAATAATGATAGATCCTAGGACTATGGCTCGGCAGCTAGACAATATGATAGATCCAGGTACTATGGCTAGGGAGCTAGACATAATGATAGATCCAGGACTATGGCTAGGGCAGCTAGACAATATGATAGATCCAGGACTATGGCTAGGCAGCTAGGACAATATGATCAGATCCAGGACTATGGCTAGGGAGCTAGACAATATGATAGATCCAGGACTATGGCTAGGGAGCTAGACAATATGATAGATCCAGGACTATGGCTAGGGAGCTAGACAAAAGGATAGATCCAGGACTATGGCTAGGGAGCTAGACAATATGATAGATCCAGGTCTATGGCTAGGGAGCTAGACAATATGATAGATCCAGGACTATGGCTAGGCAGCTAGACAAAATGGTAGATCCAGGACTATGGCTAGGCAGCTAGACAAAAGGGTAGATCCAGGTCTATGGCTAGGGAGCTAGACAAAAGGGTAGATCCAGGTCTATGGCTAGGGAGCTAGACAAAAGGGTAGATCCAGGACTATGGCTAGGCAGCTAGACAATATGATAGATCCAGGACTATGGCTAGGGAGCTAGACAATATGATAGATCCAGGACTATGGCTAGGGAGCTAGACAAAAGGGTAGATCCAGGACTATGGCTAGGCAGCTAGACAATATGATAGATCCAGGACTATGGTTAGGGAGCTAGACAATATGATAGATCCAGGACTATGGCTAGGGAGCTAGACAATATGATAGATCCAGGACTATGGCTAGGGAGCTAGACAAAAGGGTAGATCCAGGACTATGGCTAGGGAGCTAGACAATATGATAGATCCAGGACTATGGCTAGGCAGCTAGACAATATGATAGATCCAGGACTATGGCTAGGGAGCTATACAAAAGGGTAGATCCAGGACTATGGCTAGGGAGCTAGACAAAAGGTTAGATCCAGGACTATGGCTAGGGAGCTAGACAATATGATAGATCCAGGACTATGGCTAGGGAGCTAGACAATATGATAGATCCAGGACTATGGCTAGGCAGCTAGACAATATGATAGATCCAGGACTATGGCTAGGGAACTAGACCAAAGGGTAGATCCAGGACTATGGCTAGGCAGCTAGACAATATGATAGATCCAGGACTATGGCTAGGCAGCTAGACAATATGATAGATCCAGGACTATGGCTAGGCAGCTAGACAATATGATAGATCCAGGACTATGGCTAGGAGCTAGACAATATGATAGATCCAGGACTATGGCTAGGGAGCTAGACAATATGATAGATCCAGGTACTATGCGCTAGGAGCTAGACAATATGAGTTAGATCCAGGACTATGGCTATGGCAGCTAGACAATATGATAGATCCAGGACTATGGCTAGGGAGCTAGACAATATGATAGATCCAGGACTATGGCTAGGAGCTAGACAATATGATAGATCCAGAGTACTATGGCTAGGAGCTAGACAAAAGGGATAGATCCAGGACTATGGCTAGGGAGCTAGACAATATGATAGATCAGGGACTATGGCTAGGGAGCTAGACAATATGATAGATCCAGGTCTATGGCTAGGGAGCTAGACAAAAGGGTAGATCCAGGACTATGGCTAGGCAGCTAGACAATATGATAGATCCAGGACTATGGCTAGGGAGCTAGACAATATGATAGATCCAGGACTATGGCTAGGGAGCTAGACAAAAGGGTAGATCCAGGACTATGGCTAGGGAGCTAGACAATATGATAGATCCAGGACTATGGCTAGGCAGCTAGACAATATGATAGATCCAGGACTATGGCTAGGGAGCTATACAAAAGGGTAGATCCAGGACTATGGCTAGGGAGCTAGACAAAAGGTTAGATCCAGGACTATGGCTAGGGAGCTAGACAATATGATAGATCCAGGACTATGGCTAGGGAGCTAGACAATATGATAGATCCAGGACTATGGCTAGGCAGCTAGACAATATGATAGATCCAGGACTATGGCTAGGGAGCTAGACCAAAGGGTAGATCCAGGACTATGGCTAGGCAGCTAGACAATATGATAGATCCAGGACTATGGCTAGGCAGCTAGACAATATGATAGATCCAGGACTATGGCTAGGCAGCTAGACAATATGATAGATCCAGGACTATGGCTAGGGAGCTAGACAATATGATAGATCCAGGACTATGGCTAGGGAGCTAGACAATATGATAGATCCAGGTCTATGGCTAGGGAGCTAGACAAAAGGGTAGATCCAGGACTATGGCTAGGCAGCTAGACAATATGATAGATCCAGGACTATGGCTAGGGAGCTAGACAATATGATAGATCCAGGACTATGGCTAGGCAGCTAGACAATATGATAGATCCAGGTCTATGGCTAGGGAGCTAGACAAAAGGGTAGATCCAGGACTATGGCTAGGCAGCTAGACAATATGATAGATCCAGGACTATGGCTAGGGAGCTAGACAATATGATAGATCCAGGTCTATGGCTAGGGAGCTAGACAAAAGGGTAGATCCAGGACTATGGCTAGGCAGCTAGACAATATGATAGATCCAGGACTATGGCTAGGGAGCTAGACAATATGATAGATCGAGGACTATGGCTAGGGAGCTAGACAAAAGGATAGATCCAGGACTATGGCTAGGGAGCTAGACAATATGATAGATCCAGAACTATGGCTAGGGAGCTAGACAAAAGGATAGATCCAGGACTATGGCTAGGGAGCTAGACAATATGATAGATCCAGGACTATGGCTAGGGAGCTAGACAATATGATAGATCCAGGACTATGGCTAGGCAGCTAGACAAAAGGGTAGATCCAGGTCTATGGCTAGGCAGCTAGACAATATGATAGATCCAGGACTATCGCTAGGGAGCTAGACAATATGATAGATCCAGGACTATGGCTAGGGAGCTAGACAAAAGGGTAGATCCAGGACTATGGCTAGGCAGCTAGACAATATGATAGATCCAGGACTATGGTAGGAGCTAGACAAATGATAGATCCAGGACTATGGCTAGGGCTAGACAGTAGACAATATGATAGATCCAGGACTATGGCTAGGCAGCTAGACAATATGATAGATCCAGGTCTATGGCTAGGGAGCTAGACAAAAGGGTAGATCCAGGACTATGGCTAGGCAGCTAGACAATATGATAGATCCAGGACTATGGCTAGGGAGCTAGACAATATGATAGATCCAGGACTATGGCTAGGGAGCTAGACAATATGATAGATCCAGGACTATGGCTAGGGAGCTAGACAATATGATAGATCCAGGACTATGGCTAGGGAGCTAGACAATATGATAGATCCAGGACTATGGCTAGGCAGCTAGACAATATGATAGATCAAGGACTATGGCTAGGGAGCTAGACAATATGATAGATCCAGGACTATGGCTAGGCAGCTAGACAAAAGGTTAGATCCAGGACTATCACTAGGCAGCTAGACAAAAGGTTAGATCCAGGACTATGGCTAGGGAACTAGACAAAAGGTTAGATCCAGGACTATGGCTAGGAAGCTAGACAATATGATAGATCCAGGACTATCGCTAGGCAGCTAGACAAAAGGTTAGATCCAGGACTATGGCTAGGGAGCTAGACAATATGATAGATCCAGGACTATGGCTAGGGAGCTAGACAATATGATAGATCCAGGACTATGGCTAGGGAACTAGACAATATGATAGATCCAGGACTATGGTAGGGAGGCTAGACAATATGATAGATCCAGGACTATGGCTAGGAGCTAGACAATATGATAGATCCAGGACTATGGCTAGGGAACTAGACAATATGATAGATCCAGGACTATGGCTAGGGAGCTAGACAATATGATAGATCCAGGACTATGGCTAGGGAGCTAGACAATATGATAGATCCAGGTCTATGGCTAGGGAGCTAGACAAAAGGGTAGATCCAGGACTATGGCTAGGCAGCTAGACAATATGATAGATCCAGGACTATGGCTAGGGAGCTAGACAATATGATAGATCCAGGACTATGGCTAGGGAGCTAGACAATATGATAGATCCAGGTCTATGGCTAGGGAGCTAGACAAAAGGGTAGATCCAGGACTATGGTAGGCAGCTAGACAATATGATAGATCCAGGACTATGGCTAGGGAGCTAGACAATATGATAGATCCAGGTCTATGGCTAGGGAGCTAGACAAAAGGGTAGATCCAGGACTATGGCTAGGCAGCTAGACAATATGATAGATCCAGGACTATGGCTAGGGAGCTAGACAATATGATAGATCCAGGACTATGGCTAGGGAGCTAGACAAAAGGATAGATCCAGGACTATGGCTAGGGAGCTAGACAATATGATAGATCCAGGACTATGGCTAGGGAGCTAGACAATATGATAGATCCAGGACTATGGTAGGAGCAGAAAAAGTTAGATCCGGGACTATGCTAGAGCTAGACAAAATTAGATCCAGGACTATGCTAGGAGCTAGACAAAGTAGATCCAGGACTATGGCTGGGGAGCTGGGAAAATATGATAGATCCGGCTATGGCTAGGAGCTAGACAAAATTAGACCAGGACTATGGCTAGGCAGCTAGACAAAAGGTAGATCAGGCTATGCTAGGCGCTAGAAAATAGATAGATCCAGGACTATGGCGGGGCAGCTAGACAATATGATAGATCCAGGACTATGGCAGGAGTAGACAAAGTAGATCCAGGACTATGGCTGGGGAGTAGAAATATGATAGATCCGGACTATGGCTAGGCAGTAGACAATATGATAGATCCAGGACTATGGCTGGGGAGCTAGAAATAGATAGATCCAGGAATGGCTGGGGAGTAGACAATATGATAGATCCAGGACTAGGGCGGGGGAGCTAGACAAAGTAGATCCAGGACTATGGTAGGCAGTAGACAAAGTAGACCCAAAGACTATGGTAGGGAGCTAGAAAAAAGGGGTTGATCCAGGACTAGGGCTAGGGAGAAAAAAAGGATGATCGCTATGGCTAGGCAGCTAGACAAAGTAGACCCAGGCTATGGCTGGGGAGTAGACAATATGATAGATCCAGGACTATGGTAGGGAGCTAGACAATATGATAGATCCAGGACTAGGGCTAGGGCTAGAATAGATAGACGCTATGGCTAGGCAGCTAGACAAGGTAGATCCAGGCTATGGCTAGGGACTGGACAATAGTAGACCCAGGACATGGTAGGAGCTAGACAAAAGGATAGATCCAGGACAATGACTAGGTGCTAGATGAAAGGATAGATCCAGGTCTATGGCTAGCAGCTAGACAAAGTCGTTTATTTTAGTCGTTTTAGTCGTTAGATCAACATCACGGCACACGGTTAACCTATAAGTGCTCCGTTTTCCTCCTAACTCAAACCCGAGTTTGGAGAAACTCAGCTCAATGCACGAACTCCATTGCATCGGCGATGATCCTGAAATGCTTTGGGTAGATTTTTAACTCAAAATTGTGCCCGGGCAGCGCCGTTAGGCTACTCTTTTTCGATTTCCAACTGCCAAGGGATTTTTTACGTGCGCAACAATACACACGGGCGTTCGATCTCACTACCCAGAGACCAGGGGAAATTACTGGAAGTCCAGTCCAGGTGGATTTTTTAAATAAATCCTGGTCCTCACCGGGGCTTGAACCCGGGACCTCCAGCTCTGAGATCTTGTCTCAACCATGCCATATGGCCAAGCCATCCAATTTTACATGATCTCCAGCGTCGTGGATCAGCTCTGTGGTCTTGTCTCGACCATGCCATATGGCCAAGCCATCCAGTCTTACACCTAGTGCCGCCGATTCTTTTACTAAGTAAAAGTAAAGTTCAGATGCTTGAATTCATTGCGCTGGCGTTATCCCTCATCTAGTTCAGTTTTCTCTCTGCATAACGTCGCTGAGAGCATTGCCCAAAGCATGAACTCCACAGCTGCAGAGATGACCCCCCAGGAGTCTCCGGGAAAACTGTACTCGTGCTCTGACACCATACCTCGAGACCACTCAGCCCCCCAACAAAGGATAGATCCAGGTCTATGGCTAGGGAGCTAGACAAAAGAATAGATCCAGGACTATGGCTAAGGAGCTAGACAAAAGAATAGATCCAGGACTATGGCTAGGGAGCTAGACAAAAGGATAGATCCAGGCCTACCAAGGAAGTTCCTTACCATGCCGGTTTTGGAAGGGTCAGCTCCAGCGTCCAGCAGAAGGTATACCATCTCAGCATTGCCACAATCAGCTGCCCAGTGCAGAGCTGTCCACTTTGTCTGTGGATATTAAAATACACATCAATCAAGATCAGCATCAGCCCACATTTGTGGTCAGCATGGCCGAATGGATAACAGTGATTGCTCTTAAACTTCTGGTGTGTAGACGCTGAGATAAGTAGCAAAATTGTTATCGTATTTTCATTTTCTCTTCGCTGTTCTTGTTTTTTATCCTTTCCTTTTTCTTATTCTGTTCTTATGCCTTAATGTAGTCACTGGAGTGTCGTCTCCATGATTATATGTTGTGTTTTGTGTATATATTTGTTTGGTGATGAAGGCTAGTCACAGCAATGTCATGGTTATACGGAATTGTATTCTGTAAAGCTGCATTATTTTGTGTTATTTTATATTTGTACACTTAATGAAGATGGAAGGAATTTCAACAATAATTAACTAGGGGGAAAAGACATGACTCCAGCTGATAATATCACAAGCTCTACAAATTGTGCTTTGTACACTTCATGAAGATGGAAGAATTTCAACAGTGTTTAACTAGAAACAAGCATGACATGACTCCAGCTCAGTAAGCCACACAATGTATGAACACTATTGTGTAAATGAAGATGATAGGAATTTTAGAAGTAGTTGAGAAGATAAAGGTTGTCTCCCCAACTAGTCATCATGCAGTGTTTAAGATTAGGATTGATTACTTTATCTTCATCATCATCATCATCTTCCACTTTTGACATCTGGGGTCATGGTGAGGAATCATTGGTGTTCCAGCGCCCGATGGGTGACACTGGATAGTGTCATTCTGTGTGATTGTAGAATGTCTTTGATTGTTGTCAATCCGTTTTCTTCTTGGGCGTACTCTTGCTCTCTTATCAGATCTTCTTCGATGTAGGGCCAGTGCTGGTAGTTGACAGTGTTGCATTCTAATGAGATGGCTGAACCATTTGATCTTCTGTCTTTCAATAAATGCGGCACAAGATGTTGATCCCACTATCTGTCTTCTTCTTCTGCTGCATTATCCGGAGTTTTTTTTTCCGGGACGTGATTGCGTTGTCCCTGTTTACAGAAAACCCGCGTTCTTGCGCCGTTGGGCCCGACCATCCGATTTCTGCTGGCATTTTGCCCGGGGTTTAACCCTTCCCCGCCACTATTGTCTGATATCATAGTTAATTGGCAGCTCTCCCAAGCATCTCATCTATAGGTGTTATTTGCTAAGGTGATTGCTAATGTCCAATTTTGATTTGGTAAAAAGGGTGGTGTGAATATGCTGTATATTATCTGTCGTTTTGCTGACATAGGTATGTTTGGATGTTTCTTGTATTGGTGATAGTTGATATGTAAGCGCGCTTACTTTTTGACATCTGTTTTCAATTTCTCTGTCCAATCGGCCATCTTCTGTGATCATACTTTATCTTCCATAAGCAGAAATTCTTTGCCTGACTAGAGCCAATGTATCTCAATAGCTAGCATACTAGCCTTTCGGCTCGGAGGTCATGTTCAAATCCCACCAAAGCAGATTTGTTCAAACTAACCTGGCCTCCCAAACTGACCCATCCTACAGTAGCTACCAGAAAATGTCTGGGGAAATAAAAGTGGCCAGCGTGATATTAAACTCATCAACCACTAAGTACCGATTACACTATAAGGACTCTCCTGGGGGTCGTCACTGGGGCTATGGAGTTCGTGCTTTGTGCATCGCTTTGCAGGCCGCCCTGTGGAAAGAGACAGAGCCATATGGGATAAAATCGGGGCAATGAAGTCTATCTTCTAGACTTTTACAACTTTTTTTTACACTATAAAAATATAGGGATTCACTATACTCCCACACTGTCTCAAGCCATGTAAAACTTGTCCTGACTTTCTTTTGACTTCACTAGAAAGTAGAACCTAGCTTCATTTCTCTATGGGACTGGAGCCCTATCCATTTGACCATCAGTTTATCAATGACAACAACAACATTATCATCATCAGACAGCAAGTACTTGAAGGATGCAACAGCAACAACAAAATAAAACAATGTTACTCACGTAAAGATGCCATTTATGAACCAGATTTCTTCAATGTTCACATTGTTGAAAATCAACAGCAACAACAAGCACATTGTAAAATATCAACAGCAACAACAAGCACATTGTAAAATATCAACAGCAACAACAAACACATTGTAAAATATCAACAGCAACAAAAACACATTGTAGAATATCAACAGCAACAACCAAAACATTGTAGAATATCAACAGCAACAACAAACACATTGTAGAATATCAACAGCAACCCAAAAAACACATTGTTTAAAAAACAAACCAAAAACCCCAAAAAAAACAAAAACAAGCACATTGTAAAAAATCAACAGCAACAAAAAACACATTGTAGAATATCAACAGCAACAACAAAACATTGTAGAATATCAACAGCAACAACAAAAAACATTGTAGAATATCAACAGCAACAACAAACACATTGTAGAATATCAACAGCAACAACAAAAACATTTTAGAAAACACAACAAAAAACACAAAAAACAAACAAAAAAACCATTTTAAATATCAACAGCAACAAAAAAACACATTTTAGAATATCAACAGCAACAACAAACACATTGTAGAATATCAACAGCAACAACAAACACATTGTAGAATATCAAAAGCAACAACAAAAAAATTGTAGAATATCAAAGCAACAACAAAAAACATTTTAGAATATAAAAGCAACAACAAAACACATTGTAGAATATCAAAAGCAACAACAAAAAACATTGTAGAATATCAACAGCAAAAACAAACACATTGTAGAATATCAAAAAGCAACAACAAAAACATTGTAAAATATCAACAGCAACAACAAACACATTGTAGAATATCAACAGCAACAAAACAAAAAAACAAAACAACAACAAACACATTGTAGAATATCAACAGCAACAACAAAACACATTGTAGAATATCAAAAGCAACAACAAACACATTGTAGAAAAATCAACAGCAAAAAAACAAAAACATTGTAAAAAATCAACAGCAAAACAAAAAAACATTTTAAAATATCAACCCGCAACAACAAACACATTGTAGAATATCAACAGCAACAACAAACACATTGTAGAATATCAACAGCAACAACAAACACATTGTAGAATATCAACAGCAACAACAAACACATTGTAGAATATCAACAGCAACAACAAACACATTGTAGAATATCAACAGCAACAACAAACACATTGTAGAATATCAACAGCAACAACAAACACATTGTAGAATATCAACAGCAACAACAAACACATTGTAGAATATCAACAGCAACAACAAACACATTGTAGAATATCAACAGCAACAACAAACACATTGTAGAATATCAACAGCAACAACAAACACATTGTAGAATATCAACAGCAACAACAAACACATTGTAGAATATCAACAGCAACAACAAACACATTGTAGAATATCAACAGCAACAACAAACACATTGTAGAATATCAACAGCAACAACAAACACTTTGGGAAATATCAACAGCAAAAACAAACACATTGTAGAATATCAACAGCAACAACAAACACATTGTAGAATATCAACAGCAACAACAAACACATTGTAGAATATCAACAGCAACAACAAACACATTGTAGAATATCAACAGCAACAACAAACACATTGTAGAATATAAACAGCAACAACAAACACATTGTAGAATATCAACAGCAACAACAAACACATTGTAAATATCAACAGCAACAACAAAACATTGTAAATATCAACAGCAACAACAAACAATTGTAGAATATCAACAGCAACAACAATAACACATTGTAAAATATCAACAGCAACAACAAGACACATTGTAGAGATATCAACAGCAACACAAACACATTGTAGAATATCAACAGCAACAACAAACACATTGTAGAATATCAACAGCAACAACAAACACATTGTAAAATATCAACAGCAACAACAAACACATTGTAGAATATCACCAGCAACAACAAACACATGTAGAATATCAACAGCAACAACAACACATTGTAGAATATCAACAGCAACAACAAACACATTGTAGAATATCAACGCAACAACAAACACATTGTAGAATATCAACAGCAACAACAAACACATTGTAGAATATCAACAGCAACAACAAACACATTGTAGAATATCAACAGCAACAACAACACATTGTAGAATATAAACAGAACAAAAAAAAATTGTAAATATCAACAGCAACAAAAACACATTGTAAATATCAACAGCAACAAAAAACACATTGTAGAATATCAACAGCAACAACAAACCTTTGTAGAATATCAACAGCAAAAACAAACACATTGTGAATATCAACAGCAACAACAAACACATTGTAGAATATCAACAGCAAAACAAACACATTGTAGAATATCAACAGCAACAACAAACACATTGTAGAATATCAACAGCAACAACAAACACATTGTAGAATATCAACAGCAACAACAACACATTTAGAATATCAACAGCAACAAAAAACACATTGTAAATATCAACAGCAACAACAAACACATTGTAGAATATCAACAGCAACAACAAACACATGAGAATATCAACAGCAACAACAAACACATTGTAAATATCAACAGCAACAACAAACACATTGTAGAATATCAACAGCAACAACAAACACATTGTAGAATATAAACAGCAACAACAAACACATTGTAGAATATCAACAGCAACAACAAACATTGTAGAATATCAACAGCAACAACAAACACATTGTAGAATATCAACAGCAACAACAAACACATTGTAGAATATCAACAGCAACAACAAACACATTGTAGAATATCAACAGCAACAACAAAAAATTGTAAATATCAACAGCAACAAAAACACATTGTAGAATATAACAGCAACAAAAACACATTGTAGAATATCAACAGCAAAAAAACACATTGTAGAATATCAACAGCAACAAAAACACATTGTAGAATATCAACAGCAAAAAAACCCAAAAAAATAAAAAAAACAACAAAAAAAATTTTAAAACAACACCAAAACAAAAAATTTAGAATATCAACAGCAACAACAAACACATTGTAGAATATCAACAGCAACAACAAACACATTGTAGAATATCAACAGCAACAACAAAACATTGTAGAATATCAACAGCAACAACAAACACATTGTAGAATATCAACAGCAACAACAAACACATTGTAGAATATCAACAGCAACAACAAACACATTGTAGAATATCAACAGCAACAACAAAAAATTTAGAATACAAAACAGCAACAACAAAACATTGTAGAATATCAACAGCAACAAAAAACACATTGTAAATAAACAGCAACAACAAACACATTGTAGAATATAAACACAACAACAAACACATTGTAGAATATCAACAGCAACAACAAAAAACATTGTAAATATCAACAGCAACAACAAACACATTGTAAAAAAAAAAAACAAACACATTGTAGAATATCAACAGCAACAACAAACATTGTAAAATATCAACAGCAACAAAAAAACATTGTAGAATATCAACAGCAACAACAAACCATTGTAGAATATCAACAGCAACAACAAACACATTGTAAATATCAACAGAAACAACAAACACATTGTAAAATATCAACAGAAACAACAAACACATTGTAAATATCAACAGCAACAAAAAACCCAATTGTAAATATCAACAGCAACAACAAACACATTGTAGAATATCAACAGCAACAACAAACACATTGTAGAATATCAACAGCAACAACAAACACTTGTAGAATATAAACAGCAACAACAAAAAATTTAAATATCAACAGCAACAACAAACACATTGTAGAATATCAACAGCAACAAAAAACACATTGTAGAATATCAACAGCAACAAAAAAAAAATTTTTAGAATATAAACAGCAACAACAAAACATTGTAGAATATCAACAGCAACAACAAAAATTGTAAAATATCAACAGAAACAACAAACAATTGTAGAATATCAACAGCAACAACAAACACATTGTAGAATATCAACAGCAACAAAAACACATTGTAGAATATCAACAGCAACAACAAACACATTGTAGAATATCAACAGCAACAACAAACACATTGTAGAATATCAACAGCAACAACAAACACATTGTAGAATATCAACAGCAACAACAAACACATTGTAGAATATCAACAGCAACAACAAACACATTGTAGAATATCAACAGCAACAACAAACACATTGTAGAATATCAACAGCAACAACAAACACATTGTAGAATATCAACAGCAACAACAAACACATTGTAGAATATCAACAGCAACAACAAACACATTGTAGAATATCAACAGCAACAACAAACACATTGTAGAATATCAACAGCAACAACAAACACATTGTAGAATATCAACAGCAACAACAAACACATTGTAGAATATCAACAGCAACAACAAACACATTGTAGAATATCAACAGCAACAACAAACACATTGTAGAATATCAACAGCAACAACAACACATTGTAGAATATCAACAGCAACAACAAACACATTGTAGAATATCAACAGCAACAACAAACACATTGTAGAATATCAACAGCAACAACAAACACATTGTAGAATATCAACAGCAACAACAAACACATTGTAGAATATCAACAGCAACAACAAACACATTGTAGAATATCAACAGCAACAACAAACACATTGTAGAATATCAACAGCAACAACAAACACATTGTAGAATATCAACAGCAACAACAAAACACATTGTAGAATATCAACAGCAACAACAAACACATTGTAGAATATCAACAGCAACAACAAACACATTGTAGAATATCAACAGCAACAACAAACACATTGTAGAATATCAACAGGCAACAACAAACACATTGTAGAATATCAACAGCAACAACAAACACATTGTAGAATATCAACAGCAACAACAAACACATTGTAGAATATCAACAGCAACAACAAACACATTGTAGAATATCAACAGCAACAACAAACACATTGTAGAATATCAACAGCAACAACAAACACATTGTAGAATATCAACAGCAACAACAAACACATTGTAGAATATCAACAGCAACAACAAACACATTGTAAAATATCAACAGCAACAACAAACACATTGTAGAATATCAACAGCAACAACAAACACATTGTAGAATATCAACAGCAACAACAAACACATGTAGAATATACAACAGCAACAACAAACACATTGTAGAATATCAACAGCAACCAACACAACACATTGTAGAATATCAACAGCAACAACAAACACATTGTAGAATATCAACAGCAACAACAAACACATTGTAGAATATCAACAGCAACAACAAACACATTGTAGAATATCAACAGCAACAACAAACACATTGTAGAATATCAACAGCAACAACAAACACATTGTAGAATATCAACAGCAACAACAAACACATTGTAGAATATCAACAGCAACAACAAACACATTGTAGAATATCAACAGCAACAACAAACACATTGTAGAATATCAACAGCAACAACAAACACATTGTAGAATATCAACAGCAACAACAAAACACATTGTAGAATATCAACAGCAACAACAAACACATTGTAGAATATCAACAGCAACAACAAACACATTGTAAATATCAACAGCAAAACAAACACATTGTAAATATCAACAGCAACAACAAAACATTGTAGAATATCAACAGCAACAAAAACACGTAGAATATCAACAGCAACAACAAACACATTGAAATACAACAGCAACAACAAACACATTGTAAATATCAAGCAACAACAAACACATTGTAGAATATCAACAGCAACAACAAACACATTGTAATATCAACAGCAACAACAAACACATTGTAAATATCAACAGCAACAAAAACACATGTAAATATCAACAGCAACAACAAACACATTGTAAAAAAAGCAACCAAAACATTGTGAATATCAACAGCAACAACAAACACATTGTAAATATCAACAGCAACAACAAACACATGTAGAATATCAACAGCAACAACAAAACATTGTAGATTCAACAGCAACAACAAACAATTGTAGAATATCAACACAACAACAAACACATGTAGAATATCAACAGCAACAACAAACACATTGTAGAATATCAACAGCAACAACAACACATTGTAAATATCAACAGCAACAACAAAACATTGTAAATATCAACAGCAACAACAAACACATGTAAATATCAACGAACAACAAACATTGTAGAATATCAACAGCAACAACAAACACATTGTAGAATATAACAGCAACAACAAACAATGAAAAAACCAACAAACAATGTAAATATCAACAGCAAACAAACACATTGTAGAATATAACAGCAACAACAAACACATTGTAGAATATCAACAGCAACAACAAAAATTGTAAATATCAACAGCAACACAAACACATGTAGAATATCAACAGCAACACAAACACATTGTAAATATCAACAGCAACAACAAACACATTGTAAATATCAACAGCACAACAAACAATTGTAGAATATCAAAGCAACAACAAAACATTGTAGAATATCAACAGCAACAACAAACACATTGTAAATATCAACAGCAACAACAAACACATTGTAGAATATCAACAGCACAACAAACACATTGTAGATATCACAGCAACAACAAACACATTGTAGATATCAACAGCAACAACAAACAATGTAGAATATCAACAGCAACAACAAACACATTGTAGAATATCAACAGCAACAAAAAAACATTGTAGAAAAACCAACAGAAACAACAAACACATTGTAGAATATCAACAGCACAACAAAACAGTGAAATCAACAGCAACAACAAACACATTGTAGAATATCACAGCAACAACAAACACATTGTAGAATTCAACAGCAACAACAAACACATTGAAATATCAACAGCACAACAAACCATTGAGAATATAACAGCAACAACAACACATTGTAGAATATCAACAGCAACAACAACCCAATTGTAGAATATCAACAGCAACAACAACACATTGTAGAATATCAACAGCAACAACAAAACATTGTAGAATATCAACAGCAACAACAAACACTTGTAAATACAACAGCAACAAAAACATTGTAGAATATCAACAGCAACAACAAACACATTGTAGAATATCAACAGCAAAACAAACATTGTAAATATCACAGCAACAAAAACACATGTAGAATACAACAGCAACAACAAACACATTGTAGAATATCAACAGCAACAACAAACACATTGTAGAATATCAACAGAACAACAACACATTGTAAATATCAACAGCAAAACAAACACATTGTAGAATATCAACAGCAACAACAAACACATGTAGAATATCAACAGCAACAACAAACACATTGAAATATCAACAGCAACAAAACACATTGTAGAATATCAACAGCAACACAAACATTGTAGAATATCAACAGCAACAACAAACACATTGTAAATATCAACAGCAACAACAAACACATTGTATAATATCAACAGCAACAACAACACATTGTAGAATATCAACAGCACAAACAAACACATTGTAGAATATCAACAGCACAACAAACACATTGTAGAATATCAACAGCAACAACAAACACATTGGAGAATATCAACAGCAACAACAACACATTGTAGAATATCAACAGCAACAACAAGCACATTGTAGAATATCAACAGCAACAAACAAACACATTGTAAAAATATCAACAGCAACAACAAACACATTGTAAAATATCAACAGCAACAACAACACATTGTAGAATATAAACAGCAACAACAAACACATTGTAGAATATCAACAGCAACAACAAAACATTGTAGAATAAACAGCAACAACAAACACATTGTAGAATATCAACAGCAACAACAAACCATTGTAGAATATCAACAGCAACAACAAACACATTGTAGAATATCAACACAACAACAAACACATTGTAGAATATCAACAGCAACAACAAACACATTGTAGAATATCACAGCAACAACAAACACATTTAGAATATCAACAGCAACAACAAACATTGTAGAATATCAACAGCAACAACAAACACATTGTGAATATCAACAGCAAAACAAACATTTAGAAATCAACAGCAACAACAAACACATTGTAGAATATCAACAGCAACAACAAACAATTGAGAATATCAACAGAACAACAAACACATTGAGAATAACAGCAACAGCAAACATTAAATATCAAGCAACAAAAACACATTGTAGAATATCAACAGCAACACAAAACATTGTAGAATATCAACAGAACAACAAACACATTTAAATATCAACAGCAACAACAAACACATTGTAGAATATCAACAGCAACAACAAACACATTGTAGAATATCAACAGCAACAACAAACACATTGTAGAATATCAACAGCAACAACAAAACATTGTAGAATATCAACAGCAAACAACAAACACATATGTAGAATATCAACAGCAACAACAAACACATTGTAGAATATCAACAGCAACAACAAACACATTGTAAAATATCAACAGCAACAACAAACACATTGTAGAATATCAACAGCAACAACAAACACATTGTAGAATATCAACAGCAACAACAAACACATTGTAGAATATCAACAGCAACAACAAACACATGTAAATATCAACAGCAACAAAAACACATTGTAAATATCAAACAGCACAACAAACACATGTAGAATATCAACAGCAACAACAAACACATTGTAGAATATCAACAGCAACAACAAACACATTGTAGAATATCAACAGCAACAACAAACACATTGTAGAATATCAACAGCAACAACAAACACATTGTAGAATATCAACAGCAACAACAAACACATTGTAGAATATCAACAGCAACAACAAACACATTGTAGAATATCAACAGCAACAACAAACACATTGTAGAATATCAACAGCAACAACAAACACATTGTAGAATATCAACAGCAACAACAAACACATTGTAGAATATCAACAGCAACAACAAACACATTGTAGAATATCAACAGCAACAACAAACACATTGTAGAATATCAACAGCAACAACAAAACACATTGTAGAATATCAACAGCAACAACAAACACATTGTAGAATATCAACAGCAACAACAAACACATTGTAGAATATCAACAGCAACAACAAAACACTTGTAGAATATCAACAGCAACAACAAACACATTGTAGAATATCAACAGCAACAACAAACACATTGTAGAATATCAACAGCAACAACAAACACATGTAGAATATCAACAGCAACAACAAACACATTGTAGAATATCAACAGCAACAACAAACACATTGTAGAATATCAACAGCAACAACAAACACATTGTAGAATATCAACAGCAACAACAAACACATTGTAGAATATCAACAGCAACAAAAACAATTGTAGAATATCAAAAAAAAAACACATTGTAAATATCAACAGCAACAAAAAACACATTGTAAAATATCAACAGCAACAACAAAAACTTGTAAATATCAACAGCAACAACAAAAAATTTAAATTTAAACCCAAAAAAAAATTTAAAAAAAAAAAAAAACACATTGTAGAATATCAACAGCAACAACAAACACATTGTAGAATATCAACAGCAACAACAAACACATTGTAAAATACCCCAAAAACCCAAAAAAAACCCATTGTAGAATATCAACAGCAACAACAAACACATTGTAAATATCAACAGCAACAACAAAAAACATTGGAATATCAACAGCAACAACAACACATTGTAAAATATCAACAGCAACAACAAACACATTGTAAATATCAACAGCAACAACAAAACATTGTAGAATATCAACAGCAACAAAAACACATTGTAGAATATCAACAGCAACAACAAACACATTGTAGAATATCAAAAAAAAAAACACATTGAAAAATATCAACAGCAACAAAACACATTGAAAACAACAAACCCAAAACCAATTAGAAATAACAGCAAAAACAAAACTTGTAAAATCAACAGCAACAACAAACACATTGTAGAAATCAACAGCAACAACAAACACATTGTAAAATATAAAAACAAAAACATTTAGAATAAAAGCAACAACAAACATTGTAAATATCAACAGCAACAACAAAAACATGTAAATATCAACAGCAACAAAAAACCCAATTTAAAAAAACAGCAAAAAAAACATTGTAGAATATCAACAGCAACAACAAAATTTGAAAATCAACAGCAAAAAAAACACATTGTAGAATATCAAAACAAAAAACAAACACATTGTAGAATACCCCAAAACAAAAAACCCAAAAAACAAAAAAAAAACCCAAAAAAATTAAAAACCCCAAAAAAAAAACCCAAAAAACCCCAAAATTAAAAAAAAAAAAATTTAACCCCAAAAAAAACCCCAAAGAAAAAAAAAAAAAATTAAAAAACCCCAAAAAAACCCTTTAAAAAATTAAAAAACAAAAGGGAAATTTTAAAACAACTTTAATACCAAAGAAAAAAAAAGGGAAAAATAAAAAAAAACCCATTGTAAATCCAAAGCCCCCCCCGGGAAAAAAAAGCCCAAAAACCATGTAAAAAAGCCCCAAAAAATTAAAAAGGGGGGGGGGCCAAAAAAGAAAACCAAACCCAAAAAAAAAACCAAAACCCAAACCCTTTAAAAAAAGCAAAAGTGAAAAAGAAACCAACAGGGGAAATTTCCCCAAAAA
>JACEFZ010027275.1:245000-342664 GCA_014155875.1 Cepaea nemoralis | reverse complement strand
CACTAACAACGATAGTCTGGTAGAGGCTCATTAAAGCCGAACATGTGCACGACTATAAGAAATAGGCAATGTTCTTTACTCGTAAAATTGGAAAAAAGTCTTGGACAACACTGTGATGACTAGGAGGATTAGCGGTAAAATAAGCAAGGGCAGACTGAAAGAAAAGGTGCTTCATGGTCAAAGACAGTGACATGAAGGACGTCATCAATAATATAGAAGGGCGGAGATGTGTTTATTATTGTTCAGTATCCACTTTGCTACTACTAACGATGTCAATGCAGTTGTTTAAACCACGGACATAATTAACTCTAAATCTATAACAGTAAATTGAAACTCGGAGAGAGAAACCCCGAACCATTATGTCCCCTAAGACACGCACACACAGACTCTCTCTCTCTCTCTCTCTCTCTCTCTCTCTCTCTCTCTCTCTCTCTCTCTCTCTCTCTCTCTCCCTCTCTCTCTCTCTCTCTCTCTCTCTCTCTCTCTCTCTCTCGCCATCTAGCAGTCTCTCTTGTCCCCCATCCCCATTATCTCTCTCCCCCCATCCCTTATTCTCTCTCCCCCACCATTCCGCATTCTCTCTTCTCTCTCCACCCCACATTGTCATTCTATCCGTACCCCATTCTCTCTCTCTCTCTCACTCCATCACGCATTCTCTCTCTCCGGCCACCACTCATTCTCTCCATTCTTCCACCCCTCCTTATGTCTGTCAGTCTGTCAGTCTGTCTGTCTGTCTGTCTGTCTGTCTGTCTGTCTGTCTGTCTGTCTGTCTGTCTGTCTGTCTCTCGCTCTCTGTCGGTCTTTCTAAAGACTATGTATCCGCTAGTAGATAGAAGAGGATACGCTCATCATCATTGTCGCCATCAAGAACCTTGCCGACTGATGTACTTCACTATATCTTGCGCGCTCCAACACCACATATCAATTCGTGCTCTTTTATCCTTCCATGCCATTACACAAGGCTGTCTAGCATGTTCCCATGATGATTTCCCTTGTTTCTCATGTTTCAAATCTGTCATGTTTTCACAACAGGTTCTAGTTGTTGTCTACTTACAATATGGTGTCCGCCTCAAGTGCTGGAGGTCCCGGGTTCAAGCCCCGGTGAGGACCGGGATTTTTTCAAGTGGACTTCTAGTAATAAAATTTCCCTCGGTCTCTGGGTAGTGAGATCGGACGCCCGTGTGTATTGTTGCGCACGTAAAAAATCCCTTGGCAGTTGGAAATAGTAGCCTAACGACGTGCCCGGGCAAAATTTCGAGTTAAAAATCTGCCCAAAGTATTTCAGGATCCTCGCCGGTGCTACGGAGTTCGCGCACTGAGCTGAGTTTCTCCAGACTCAGGTTTGAGTTAGGAGGAGAACGGAGTACTTATGGGTTACACCCGTGTGCCGTGATGTTGATCCATCGACTAAACTAAACTAAACTAAACTGGCCAAAACTGATAACAGCCTCTTACTGATGTTCGTGAAAAGTTGTCTTTGTCTCTTAGCCTCTTTCAAGATGTTTAAATTACTCAATTCGGTTGTTGAAGGAATTTTCAGCATTCTTGTGTAAAAACCCCATCTCTGAAGCCTCTATGCTTGTTTGCTGTCTATGAGTCACAGCCATATGTTGAAACTGGTTCTATGTACCATGATGTATCATGCAAGAATGATTTAGCTAACATCTAATGACATAGATTTATTGCATAAGATGGTCTTCATTTAATAACATACAGTATAAACTACTTTCTTCTACTTCTTATTCTGTTTTTCATTTCTGTGACATCTGATGTTTCTTCCATCTGATGTTATCCTTTTGCCTAGATATTTGAATTCTTGCACTTGCCCCAAATCAACATCATACACGTTAATAGTGCATTTCGGCATGATCTATTCCTTAATAGTATCAGTATTTCTCTCTACCCACGATCCAAGCTGAGGATAACTTGTCACTTTGTACAATCACCGTATCCGCCAGTTTCTGTAGTTCTTTCTGACTCGTTATCACATTCGCAATACCTCAGCCACAGCGCCAACGTCATCAGTATGAGGTAAGTTATTTATATGATGTCCTCCAGCCGCGAATTCTGGCTTATTCTTCATAGATCTCATTATATGCTCAACTGTATAGTGACACGAAATCAGAAGACAGTACACATCCATGTCTGACATTCTTCTTTCTGCGATGAAATGTCCTATATGGTTGTTGAGTTTCATGGCTGTTTTTTGCTACTAATATATGTTCTTTATTGTTCGCAGAACATTTTATTTATTTATTATTATTATTATTATTATTATTATTATTATTATTATTATTATTATTATTATTATTATTTATTATTATTATTATTATTATTATTATTACTATTATTATTATTATTATTATTATTATTATTACTATTATTATTATTATTATTATTACTATTATTATTATTATTATTATTATTATTACTATTATTATTATTATTATTATTATTATTATTATTATTATTGCGTTCGCTCGCTTTAAACTCGAGCGTAGTCCACACAACTGTTGTTGCTGCTGCTGATGCTGCTAACACTACTACCACTACCACCACTACCACTACTTCTGTTACTACTACTATTACTACTACGACGGGACGCAGAGGCGTTTCCAAGGCACCAGGGCCGGGTTCTATACTGGCCAAGACCTATTGACGTGTCCTCGTCGAGCGTCCTGGGTAACAATTCCCTTTGGGGTTCTGGCTGAAGTCAGTAGGATCGCCGATTCCTCCGAAGTCGGAGAGTGTCTGCATGTACGGCGAGGAACCAGAAGTCTGCACACCAATAAGCCAGATATGGGACAACGGATACTCACGCAAACCTCAGGTCCGGTATGACATCACACTGATGTTGGACAACAGTCCTGTATTCATCCGACATACAGGACTTCACTCTGGAGTTCACAGCCAACGAACACAAGCAAGCAAGCAAGCAACTACTACGACTACGACTACTAGTTGCTGCTACTAGTGAGAGCACTGAACTGCATTCTGCGTGAGGCTTAGCTGTGATAGGGAATTATACAACTGCATTTCCCTGTCCTTTCAGCCACAGCCGCTGACAGGGAACAAAAACACTTTGTAAATGTTGCAGTTCTTTGCAGGACGTAGCCATCAACTCTAGTCCAGGTTGATTTACTGGGCAAATTTACGTTCAGCAGTTTGCCATTGCTTCATGAATTAGAGGTCAACGTTGAAGTGCAACAGGCCGATGGGTGGAACGAATCCATTACCCGGCCGTCAGCGCACAGTTTGTTGAAGCGCGAGCACGGTGAACCTCTGGGCCGTGCTGACATATATAGAGGACATAGTAGACACCAGGAAAAAGAACGAAAGCTGCGAGAACATCCTATTCTAAACCCTATACGTTCATATGACGCTCAGCTAACAATCGATTATCTGTCGATTCTATATATATAAAACAAAGTAAAACGTTTATTAAAGAGATCCTTCATTAACTTGGTTGATCAAACAGCTGTGGTCACGGGCATTTAATATCTGCGACCATTATTACAGTAAAAATGTGTCCGCGTCGTCTGATTGGCATACAACATCTGTAGTCATAGAAATATGAAAACATATGGCCTCGTGGCCTAATGGATAAAGCGACTGACCTTTTCAATCAGAAGATAGCGAGTTCGAATCTCGTTGGGGGTCGAATAATACCCCCCCCCCCCCCGCCAAAAAAAAAAAAAAAAAAAAAAAAAAATTAAATTAAATTTAGCATGCAGTAAGACATTCAGTTTTATTGGTCGGTTATGAATCATGAAAATATGACACATTTAACTGATTCTGTGCCGAAGGATATCACCGAATGTGACTTACCATTTGGACGAAAGGGCGTTACGTTATATCGTCATACCAGTGTTATTTGTTTCGTTTCAAGTTACATTCGCAATTATAATGATTAATGGATGAAACTTTAATTATAATACTCGTTAATTTCATTGTGCACCATGTCTGGCAGGGCCGTGCCGTGCTATAATACAGACAGGCGGCCGCACCAGGCGGCACCGTAAAGGGGCGGCATAAGCAGCGAAGAAGGGGCAGCATTTCGAAGACTTGCATCACATTGAGAAAATCTACCGCACGGCCCTGATGTCTGGCCCAAACTACTTTTTTGTTTGGCACTGAATCAGTTGAACTCCGACACAGTGGCGCTCAGATCGTCTAGCTCCGGAAAAGGTCTTGTGTCTATCGGAGTTAGTGTAGAACTGTTTTCTCCCCACCCAGTACCACAGTAGCAACTCCACAGCGACTATGTGCCAGGACTCTTCTTCCGCTTTCCAAGCTCACAAACAAGCAGGGTCTGCAAGACTGGTGATGGAACTTTGTATCTTAAGACAGCCATGACAATCCCTTGAAAATTACCCAGTTTAGGGTCCCAGTTTATGGACCGCTGGCACCACGAAGAGAGATATTCGTGGGTGTAAATCCTGATCCTGTCCTTGCGAGCTCGGCAGTAAGTGGACAGGGCAAACTAAGCAATTCCGTGACAGAAAGAAACTCACAGGAGCCTAGGACCAGGCGTAAACTAAACAATATCATGACAGACAGAAAGTTGAATCACTCCAAGAACCAGGGTAAACTAAACGATATCGTGACAGAAGAAAAGTTGTAGCACTTCACGAACATGTTTAAAGTGAACAATATTGTGACAGGGGGAAGCCAGTAGCACCCCCACGAACTGGCGTAAACTAAACGATACCATTGCAGACAGAAAGTTGAAGCACTCATTGACCCAGGGTAAACTAAACGATATTGTGACAGAAGTAAAGTTGAAGCATTTCTCAAACGGGCAAACTTAACAATATCGCGACAGAAGGTGGCCTGTTGCATCTCACGAACAGACATAAACTAAACAATACCGTCACAGAAGGAGGGTTGAGAGAACCCGCGAACAGATGGATGGGTGGGGGGAGGGGGTACTTTGCAATCACCCAAACCCTAACCATAATGGCTGTTTGTGATTTACCAGGCACTAACGTTCAATAGTTTGCTGTCACCTTCTTAACGAGAAGTCAACACTTAGCCCAAATTGCGACGTCCTGTGAGGGACACACATGTATGTAACTATCGTCTTCTGCTATCAATGATCAATCAACGTTTGCTGTGCGTGGTACGTAACTATAAATTATGTGAGCTCAAACTAGCACTTATATATTTATTTATATAAGCGGAAAATATGCCAACATCCGTTGATGGATCATTGAGGCCACTGGTATAGATTCACAGGTATTGATATGCACTCATAGAAAATAATCAAGAGTGGAAGTTATAAATGAGCACATTCACGCGTGAAACGTTTTTCTGTAAGACAAACTGATTGGCTGATTACCCTTCCGATTATCCAATCGACACTGGGCTTGTAAACTAGGTCGTGCAATGCACATATCAACAAGCAGAAGTCGGTATGGAACGTGGCAGTTTCCTGGGGCAATTTCTCCATTTAACCGCAACTTTAACAACACCGCTCTCACAACAGTTATTCCATAAACAGGAGCCATTCAATTGCAGGTGTATAATTATTGTAGTCTGGGAGTGGATAACCGCTAGATGTAATGTTGCAGCGATATTGTCAAGAAAGAAACTTGAAAATTGTAGCTGTAGGTAGCCGAGTAGTCAAGTTACAGCTGATGGTTGCATTTTGCGTGTTTATCTATCAACCATCAGAAACAAACATTGATGATACACTATTTGAAGCATTTGTTGTGTTGAAATGTGCATAATTATCACCATGATTTAAGTTGCATTATCGAGCAAAAGTATAAATTGCATCTATAGAATAGAACCTTGATTTTGTTTACACAAACATAAACAATTGTATTGTAAACAAAGGTGAAGTGAAAGTGAACGTATACAATTTATAAATTTATTGCCTTCACTCACAATACAAAGGACAGATTCTCGCAAAGTTTAATGCATTAATTGATCATTTATTGGTTTATTACATCTGTTGATAGTTATAACCTACATTGTTAAAACATTTATAATGAAAGTATGTGAAGCTTGGAGCAAGCAATAAACAAGAATGTGATATGTAGCATGAGTTGAAAAATGAAAATTAGCACAAGCAAACCAGAGGTAATGACTATAACTAAAGAAGAAAAAACAACAACAATTCACCTAAATGAACATCCCTTGAAACAAGTAAAAAGTTTCAAGTACTAGGAAGTATAATATCATCAAATGGCAGATCAGAAGACGAGATTGAAAATAGATACAATAAGGCAAACCAACTCACTGGACAAATGGCACCAATACTAAAGAACAAACATGTATCAATAACTACAAAGAAAGCACTTTACAACACAATCATCCTACCAACTTTCTGCTACGAATGCCAAACCTGGACAATGACAGAAAAAGAAAAATCACAACAGAAATGAGATTCCTGAGAAGAATACTCAACGTATCAAGAAGAGATAAGATCAGAAATGAAGAAATCAGGACTAAAGTGGGGGTTATAGTAGCACTAGATTTTATTAGAAAGCAGCAAGTCAAATGGTTTGGCCATGCAAGTTGGTTACCATTCAACAGCATGCCACAACAAGCAGTGATGTACAGACCAGATGGAAACAGGAAGAGGCCGACCACGTAAACGTTGGACGGAGGGAATAGCAGAATCCATGGTAATATCGATACATGAAGCCCATAACTGGGCACTCTCACGATGTTTATACTTCACGCAAGGTACAAGAGGAACATGATGAGATGAGATGAGAGAGAACTGAGCCAAACATAATGACCCATCCTGAGAGGGAACTTAGCCATTTATAATGACCAACCCGTAAGAGGAACTGAGCCAGATATAATGTCCTGTCTGTGATAAGAACATAGTGTGACTCAATATTGCACTTTATTGAATCTTGCCCAATCCTTCACACATGGAATGGTAGAGAAACCACTCAGGAAAGTCAAGGACTCTTTTTCATGCCTTAAGCACATTGGATATATGGTGTTTTTTTTTTGTTTTTTTTCCGCATATCCTTTACAGGCCATCGTTGTCAATGCCAGCATTTTACCACTGTCGATTTCTTGGCAAGATTACGCTCAGTAGTTTGCCATTGCTTTCTGAGCGGCCGGCTCACTTATCTTGTAAGTTACCAACGCGGCGAGAACCGCTTCCAATTCTCACGCACTACATTACCCTACATGGATAAATGGGATTACGGAGAAAGTCATTTAACCCTTAGGCCAGGAAGACCGGCGGATATGTGGTTCCAGACCCATATTTTTATATACCATTCTGCACTGGGTGGGTGATATGATCATTCGTTGGGTGACATGACCATTCAGTGGGTGATATGATCATTCAGTGGGTGATATGCACAGTTAAGTTTTTTTTTTTTTAGTGACTATATTTTCCATCTTGGAAACGGCTACCTTTGCCATGGTAATTCTTGTTCTAATCTCTTCTCCTTCTTATTTCGTTCACTGTTCTAATCTCTAAAAGGCATCTTCCATGAGATGTTATGAATTGTTTATGTTACATGTTTTCTATTTTCTGATGTTTTCATGGAAATTATATTAACATTGTTTATTATTTTCAGTTTGATAAAAGACACATACAGAGGCGCTGTTACTGAAATGGTGTTTTGAAAGATTAAATCAGTAAGGTGTGTGTCTACATATTTATGGTTTGGTTTGCTTTTCACTGCAACACACATTGTATTCATTATAGATTCAAGGTGTATGGTTAGTAAGATGGAGAAAGGAATGTTTCGTGTGGAATGGCTCACCTCACTTCAGAGGTCACAGATTGTGAGAATTATATGGATATTTTGCCCTGGCCTTGCAAGAGTGCAGGGGAATGAACAGGCTGATAGGCTGGCAGGGAATGCACCTCTTGGTGGTAGATTACCTATAGACAAGGGAGAGGTGGTCGTGCGCCTGTGGTATCAGGTGAAGAAGGTGTGGGAACAGATTGAGTAGCCGTATGTGGAAAGAATGAGATTGCGGGGGATTGGCAGGGGTTCTAGAAGAATCTCAAAACTGAGACGGGAAGACCAGAAGAACTTGCAATCAGATAGTGATGGGCACGATTAGTAGTACCATTTTCACTGGCTGTTGAATCTGGGGGTGGAGTGCATATGGGAATGTCCTGAGTGCAGTGATGTTGTTTCTTAGCTCAACTCAGTTCAACTTAACTTGCTTTTCAGAAGATAACTTTCACTGTACACAGATAATGCTTAATGTCCCAGACAACCCGGCACAGAACATGAACTCTTTAGCACCCACAAGGACCCAAATGTTTGAACTTCAGATGTTATAAATATTCGTTTGTGGGTATGATTTCTTAATTAGCCAGCTCTGTAGGGAAGGACTTAAGAATATAGTTTGCAATCCTGCATTCATTCATTCATTCATCATGTGCCTTGCCAATAAGCATTGACGGTCATGTTTCGCCATCTGATGCGATCACTAGAGTCGTGGATCAGCAGTGTGTACTTGTCTCGACAATACCACGTGGCCAAGCCTTCCAGGTATTTACTTCTCTGCCTTCCCCTTGTTCTCTTCCCCTCGATCTTGTCAGTTGTCACCAAGTTTTCCAGTGTATTTCTTCTCATAATGTGGCCAAACAATTTTGACTCTAAAATAATTTCAGTGTTTGCAGATTTTTCCTTGTGACACTCTGTAATTTGATAAATCATAATAAACTTTGCATCTTACAGAAGACAGTTTCCCCACATACTGCATTTTGGCAGCAAACCGCCTTGTGTTGTTTTTTTTAAATAATGGTATAGGTTCCGGTCATTCAGAAAGCAATGGCAAACTACTGAACGTAAACTTGCCCAGGAATCACAAACAGCCAAAACATGCTTGTTGATTGTGACGTCCTGTAATGGATATGCAACTAACTTTTTTCTTTTTTCATAACCACTAAAGAAGAAAATTGAGCTTTCGAGCTAAGATTTTACAGAAAATGCTTAGAATTTCGTTGACCAAGAAGAAGAAAAACTGAAATGTTACAAGACCCTGAACATTGAAGAAACCTGGCTCGTAGTCAGTACCATGTCTTGGAAACTAAATTAATTTGGCTATTTTGGGATCTGTATGCAGACAGTGGATTGAATCCCTGCCTAAGCCTGTTGTCCCATAGAGTCACATTCATCTTTGTTCTGGGACATGCAGGGGAATGAACGAGCTGATAAACTTGCTGGCTCTGCATACCCTGCAGATGGCCAACCCATGGGTCATGTTAACATTATTAATGCCCTTATAGAAATGTCAAGAGCGGAGGACACCAGTGAATCCACTTCGTTTTCCAGAATGAGAGACTTGGAAGTTAGAATTGGCTTGACCAGACACAAGAGGCGCATGAAGAGCCTCGTCAACCAACACAGAACTGACACTGTTGGCTTCCGGATGCTGAGGCATATATTGGAGGGGGGGGGAGGGTATCTGAACACGTATGAACTTGACCAGAGTACAAGAATGATACCCCAACAGATAACTAACTATACTTTGGCCATATTAAATGTCACAATGGCGTGAAAAGAACAGTAATGGAAGGCACATTTCATGGAAGAAGGGAGAAGAAGGGCAGAATGTCAGACGGGCCTGCGTGCCCAATTCTTAACCCTTTGAAAATAAAGATTCTTCATTCGTTGTTTGTTCGTTGTTCGTTTGTTGTTTGTTCGAAGAAGAGGCAGAGGGTGACCAGAGAGACGATGGACACAAGACATTGCTTACACCTTGGGCAGTAGCACAAGACACAGGGCATTGCTTACACATTGCGCAGTAGCACAAGTCACAGGGCATTGCTTACACCTTGGGCAGTAGCACAAGTCACAGGGCATTGCTAACACCTTGGGCAGTAGCACAAGTCACAGGGCATTGCTTACACCTTGGGCAGTAGCACAAGTCACAGGGCATTGCTTACACCTTGGGCAGTAGCACAAGACACAGGGCATTGCTTACACATTGCGCAGTAGCACAAGTCACATGGTATTGCTAACACCTTGGGCAGTAGCACAAGTCACAGGACATTGCTTACACATTGCGCAGTAGCACAAGTCACAGGGCATCGCTTACACATTGGGCAATAGCACAAGTCACAAGGCATTGCTTACACCTTGGGCAGTAGTACAAGACACAGGACATTGCTAACACCTTGGGCAGTAGCACAATTCACAAGGCATTGCTTACACCTTGGGCAGTAGCACAAGACTCAGGGCATTGCTTACACATTGAGCAGTAGTACAAGATGCAGGACATTACTTACACCTTGGGAAGTAGTACAAGACACAGGACATTGCTTACACCTTGGGCAGTAGCACAAGGCACAGGGCATTTCTTACACCTTGGGCAGTAGCACAATTTAAGGGACATTGCTTACACCTTGCGCAGTAGCACAAGTCACAGGGCATTGCTTACACCTTGGGAAGTAGCACAAGTCACAGGACATTGCTTACACCTTGGGCAGTAGCACAAGTCACAGGGCATCGCTTACACATTGGGCAATAGCACAAGTCACAGGGCATTGCTTACACCTTGGGCAGTAGTACAAGACACAGGACATTGCTAACACCTTGGGCAGTAGCACAAATCACAAGGCATTGCTTACACCTTGGGCAGTAGCACAAGACTCAGGGCATTGCTTACACATTGAGCAGTAGTACAAGATGCAGGACATTACTTACACCTTGGGAAGTAGTACAAGACACAGGACATTGCTTACACCTTGGGCAGTAGCACAAGGCACAGGGCATTTCTTACACCTTGGGCAGTAGCACAATTTAAGGGACATTGCTTACACCTTGCGCAGTAGCACAAGTCACAGGGCATTGCTTACACCTTGGGAAGTAGTACAAGACACAGGACATTGCTTACATTTTGGGCAGTAGCACAAGGCACATGGCATTTCTTACACCTTGGGCAGTAGCACAAGGCACATGGCATTTCTTACACCTTGGGCAGTAGCACAAGTCACAGGGCGTTGCTTACACCTTGGGCAGTAGGGCACAGAAAGCAGGAGAAATGGCAAGAGATCACAAGGCTTTTCAGTGCCGTGATGAGAGTGACATTCAGCAAAGAACGTGCTACATGATGGTGACAAAGGATCAATTACTCCTGATATTTTGGTATCAGACATGCCAGTTGAGCTTGGTTTCTATGTGTTTCACTGCCTAGTTCTGTGTCACTGATTTTCAAAATGGATTATTTGATTCACTTTGGGTACATCTGTTTGGGGTGCTATGGTGGCACAGAGGCTGGCCAGCTTGCCTGCCAGTCGGTGGCCGTATGTTCAACTCCCCTTCGAGGCAGGGATGTTTGTTCAGTGTCCTGAACTGTCAGGTTGGCACAGCCTAAAATGGATAGTGGGCAATTTTCTCTGCAGTAAAAGTGCCTGGCATGTTAGTGACCACGTCCCCATCAAGTGGCTGGCATGTTAGTGACCACACCCCCATCAAGTGGCTGGCATGTTAGTGACCACATCCCCATCAAGTGGCTGGCATGTTAGTGACCACATCCCCATCAAGTGGCTGGCATGTTAGTGACCACGTCCCCATCAGTTGCTGATGGTAAACAAATAAGGACTGGCTTCATATATCCAATACGTCTCATGATGTAACAAGGGATTCTTTACTTTATTTGTGATGTCTTCTGTGCAGAGCATATTCTTTATTTCATCATTCTTCTTCTTTAGGTACCCGGTATGGAGTAGACATTGGTGTTCCTGGCTCTCTTTTCCTCTCTGTCATATTTGATGTTTTAGTTAATGTTGCTGACATTATTTGTTGCACAGCTCTTTAAGCTCTCCTCATTCATTTTCTCTGTCTTCCTATCTCTTGTCCAGCATTTTCCTACATGGAGCTAATTTCAGTATCCCATACATTTAAAATACCTTTTCCTTATGGTTTTGATCAGTGTTCTAGTAACACCTCGAGCTGACGATACCTCAGCATTTGTATTGTCTCTTTCCATGGTATTCAACTCCCTCTGGTATTCTCAGCATTCTTAATTATTCTGATTTTATGTTTAGGTTGTTTTTAAGACGCAAGCTTACCTGTCTGTCATATTTATCTTAAATCTATCACCAGTTGGCTTTAATTTATTACTTATGCGGGTGGTAACAGTTGTATTTTATTTAACTTTCCAGCTTTTAAAACATATACAGACTGAAAGATCCATTCATTTTCTTCTGACGTCAGTTGGAAACGTGAAAGCAAATTTTGTGGACTGTCATCACATCCAGCTTGAGTCGGACAATCTTCTCTGACATTTGAACAGTATTGTTGTCCTTCTCATCATCATCATCATGTCATCAGACGTGGAGGCTAAAACAGCATATTCTTCATCAGACAAAAAAACAGATGATACACAAGGTAAGACATCTGACCAAACAAACATGATTAGTCAGATAAGTTATTTGTATTTTGTTTTGACTAAGCAGTGACATCGTAAACATGATTAGCTGGTATATTGTCTATTGATAAACCTCGTTTATCATAACATGACTGAATGTAATATGAATGAGCACTGGTCTTTTGCTGACCCTCATCTGTCATGGTTTGACTGAATGTAATATGAGTGAGCATTAACATCAGATTTCCTCTGAAAATTACACTCTACATCTCTAGTGGTATCAGTTTTCTTTTATATGGGTGTGAAAGCTGGACACATACTGCAGTTATGCTCCGAGGAATCCAGGCTTTCCTTATAAAATTCCCTACAGTTTGGATTAGTCTTCTATTAAAGGTTAGTACTAGAGATGTACCGGGCTTCGTGGTGAAGGGGTTACGGACTCGGGCTTGTGATCCTGCATACACCCGTGTTCGAAACACAGCTGGCAACAGACCGTGTTACGCTGGTTTTTTACAAAATGGTATGGGAGCCAGTCGTTCAGAAAACAATGGCAAACTACTGAATGTAAACTTGCCAAGACAACAACAGTACAAAATGCTGGTGTTGACTGCAAACATCCTGTAAAGGATATGCAACTAACTTAACTAGAGATGTGTAAAAAGCAGCTGCAGAACCATGTGGGAAGTAACATCAAGACCATTAGAAAGATGAATGATACGACCAACATACAGAGATGAACAAGTATTATCTGACTGCGTAGAACATAATGTAGTGCAGTATCTATTGTTTATTTAGCAAAAAATAGAGCTGTTTAAGAATGTAAATGGGACAGTTCTTTAACAAGTGAATCAAAACACTATACCAGAACAATCATAACATCTGATGTATTGTAGAGATGATAACAATCACCATGGCAAAGGTAACCTTTTGTTCTCTTTAGTGATTGCAAATTGGTTTATGACTCACATCAGCAAGTTGTGGATCTTCTTCTTTTTCTTCTTCAGCGTTCTTTGCTGTAGATACAATCCATCTCCATTCGTCTCTCTGGTGGACCTTCTCTTGCCAGTCGTTGATTCCAAGTGCTTGTAGGTCTGTATATGTATTATCTCTCCACCGTCTTCTTAGTCTACCTCGGGGTCTACGGTCATTTATTTCCTGAGTGTAAGCGAGTTTTGTTTCCCTATTATCTTCCATTCTTTCTATATGCCCCAGCCATTGTAGTCTATTAGCCTTCATGATACCAGTGATTAGTGGGGACTTAAACAGATCATAAATGTCTTTGTCACTTCTTCTTTTTCACTCTCCACTTTGTGTATCCGAGTTGTGGATACTTTTTCTAATGTTTAGAATTAGCCACCTGTATGATGTACAGTTCGCAATTTTCAAGATTTAGCATTGCCGTTAAATAATATAAGTTTGGTGCTAAGTTTAATTTCTTGTGACTCCCACAGATTTCCTAGTTGTTGGATAGCACCACTTATTCTTTGTATTCCTATCTTAATATCTCTGTCCCCATTTGTGTCTACACTGCTCCCTAAATAGGTGCACAATTCCATCTCTTGAAATGAGGTTTCACCAAGGGAAATTAGGTTATTTGCTTTATTTAATCTTTTTCTTTCCTCAATGCATTTTTAGACCTAATTGTTGCAACATTTCATGAAGTGTTTAGTTTATTTTGCATCTGATTTCGTGAGTGTGAAATGAGGGCAGTGTCTCCGTTGAAGTCTGAATCATCAAGTTGCTTTGACAAGGTTCGCTGAAGTCCATTTCTGGCAGTAATTTTTGTCATCATAACCCAATCTATAATTATCATCATCATCATCATCATCATCATCATCATCATCATCATTCAGTGCCTTGCGGCTGGCGTGGGCAATCATGCCCTTCCACAAATTGCGATTTCTGACAGCAGGGATCAATTCATGTGTTGACTCCCTACTGTGCCATGACACAAGACTGTCAAGAATCTTCTCCTGCTGTCTTCCTCTATCTCTCTGTCCGCAAATCTTTCCGGTTGTCACATGTTCCAGTTTTTGTCTTCTCATAACATGGCCAAACATCTATGACTGCTTATTTCGGATGTTTGTGATATGTTGTCTTTGCGACTTAGCTTCTGTCAAAATGTCCAGATTGCTTCTTCTTCTTCTTTTGTTCACTGTCCAGATTGCTCATTTTTGCTGTTAAATTAATTTTCAGTATTCCTCTATAAAACCACATATTCAAGGGATGTTTTTCGCCTGTTTACTTATTGTCCAGGACAATTTATATACCAGCTATAATTATCAGCAAGATTAAAAGTGGTCACAGAAAGCATCTCTGTCACATTCCTGTTTTTATTTCAAATGTGTATTTGTACTTCCCTCATGAAGATCTCCACATTGACTTGTTCTATTGATTGTGTGTTTATATTCCAGCTATACACAACTTTATTTGTTTTCCTTTTACCACAGCAGCAAAGGGTCAACCCACAGGAGGACTTCTATGGAGAGTCTCATCTGGTCTTGTCAGTTCAGCCACAGGAGTGGTTTCTGGAGCTGTGGGCTATGGAGTCAGCGGTGCTAAATGGGTGGCCGGGAAGACAGTTGATGCTGGGTCTGCTATTGCAAATACAACACTGAGTGCTGGTTCGGCTGTAGCTAGCAAGCTTCCTTTTCCTGTTGTAGCTAAAAAGGATAAGAAAGAATAGCCACCTGAGGTACTGTAACCTGTGTTGGATTGTGAGAGCTCTAAATGGGGTTTAAAAAGAGTTAGTTGTGTGTCCTTTTTACAGAATGTTGCAGTCAACCTTAGCATTTATTGGCTGTTTTTGATTTACTAACCAATTTCCATTCAGAAGTTTGTGACTGTTTTCTGAATGGCTGATGCTCACATCATCAAAATCAATACAAAGCAAACTGCTTCCAAATCGCCTGTGGTTGATTTTGAACTCTTGACTCAGTATGTTGGGAAATTGTGAAACTGTGGTTCACTAATGTCAGGCCACAGACACCGATGGGGCATTAGAGTATACATTGTAGGAAAGGACCCTGTGTATTCAGACTCCTTGTGTGAATGAAACGTCCCATAGCCTGGGTGAGTATTCCTGATTGTATTCATCTATCTCATCATCTCATCATGTTCCTCTTGTACCTTGCGGTGTTGAGGTAAAGTATAAACATCGTGAGAGTGCCCGATTATGGGCTTCGTGTATCAATATTCCCATGGACTCTGCTATTCCCTCCGTCCAACGTTTATATGGTCGGGCCTCTTCCTCTGTTTCCCTCTGGTCTGTACATCATTGCTTGTTGTGGTATGCTGTTGACTGGTAACCTACTTGCATTGCCAAACCATTTGACTTGCTGCTTTCTAATAAAATCTAGTGCTGCTTTAACCCCCACTTTAGTCCTGATTTCTTCATTTCTGATCTTATCTCTTCTTGATACGTTGAGTATTCTTCTCAGGAACTTCATTTCTGTTGTTGTGATTTTTCTTTTCTCTTTTTCTGTCATTGTCCAGGTTTGGCATTGGTAGCATAGAGTTGGTAGGAAGATTGTGTTGTAAAGTGCTGGTTGTATTATGCATGTATAATACCAATGTTGTATTAGAGTAGGGGGCTGAGTGGTCTCAAGGTATGGTGTCTGCCTTGAGTGCTGGAGGTCCCGGGTTCTAGCCTTGGTGAGGGCCAGGATTTTTTCACGTGGACTTCTAGTAATAAAATTTCCCCTGGTCTCTGGGTAGTGAGATCTTATGCCCTTGTGTATTGTTGTGCACGTTAAAAAAAAAATCCCTTGGCAGTTGGAAAATCGAAAAAGAGTAGCCTAACGGCGCTGCCTGGGCAAAATTGTGAGTTAAAAATAGAGTATTTCAGGATCCTCACTGGTTCTACGGAGTTTGTGCACTGAGCTGAGATTCTCCAGACTCAGGCTTGAGATAGGAGTAGAACGGAGCACTTATGGGTTACACCCGTGTGTTGTGCTGTGATGTTGATCCGTCAACTAAACTAAACTAAGATGGGGTATTAGAGTATATATTGTAGGACAGGACCCTGTGCATTAAGACTCCTTGTTTGAATGAAACGTTCCATGCCCTGGGTGAGTGTTCCGGATTGTATTATGCATGTATTGTGCTTGAGCCATTAGACAGGTGAAGTGGCATGAGTGAAGAAATCGCATAATGCAAGGTGACTTGCCACAAGGGGCTGTTCTGAAACTGAACCTCGTTTTGTGCACAAACCCTGGTTGTGGCTAGTCTGCATGTTGAATAAAGAGACTGACATTTTTGTACAGAGTGTATTATACTATGTGTGAATTTATGATTGCTATCTCAACTGGCGAACAGACAAAGGGGATCCCTGGAAGCCTTTTACTTGTGGTTTTATAGAAGAATGCTGAATATTAATTGGACAGTGAAAATGGGCGATTTGGACATTTTGAGGGAAGTTGAGTCGCAAAGACAACTTATCACAAACATCAGAACAAAGCAGTCATCGTTTTTTGGCTACAGTATGAGACGACAAAAACATGTCGTGACAACTGGAAAGATTTGCAGAAAGAGATAGAGGAAGACAGGTTGAGAAGATTTTTGACAGTCTTGTGTCATGACAGAATGGGAGGCAACACACAAATTGATCCATCACGTCTGAGATCGTAATTCGTGGAAAAGCATGGATTGCCCATCCAGCCAGCAAGGCACTGGATAATGATGATCTCAATAGACACAGTTACTGAATGTTGATGGATTTACTTTGCAGGAGCGTAGAACACCTGTGAACATTCCTGGAGTACAGTGATCCTAACTGAACTAAACTATATGATTATGCTAGATTTTAAACTGGGTACATAATTTACAGTGAATCAGAAGGTGAGGAATCTGTCACACTGGTTAGAACATGTTGAGAGAAGGTGAGAATAGTATAACTAGAAATTCCTTTCACTGAACCCACAGAACAAATGAAAAAGAGGAAGACCTAAAAATACAAGAAGAGAACTAGAAACAGATGAACATGGTGGGACATGGTGTGATTACATGATATAGCTAAACTAGAAACAGATGAACAACAGTGGGACATGGTGTGAATTACATGATATAGCTAAACTAGAAACAGATGAACAACAGGAGGACATGGTACGAACTGCAGGATATAGCTAAACTAGAAACAGATGAACAACAGTGGGACATGGTGTGAACTACATGATATAGCTAAACTAGAAACAGATGAACAACAGGAGGACATGGTACGAACTGCAGGATATAGCTAAACTAGAAACAGATGAACAACAGTGGGACATGGTGTGAATTACATGATATAGCTAAACTAGAAACAGATGAACAAGAGTAGGACATGGTGCGAACTACATGATATAGCTAAACTAGAAACAGATGAACAACAGGAGGACATGGTATGAACTACAGGATATAGCTAAACTAGAAACAGATGAATAACAGGACATGGTGCGAACTACAGGATATAGCTAAACTAGAAACGGATGAACAACAGTGGGACATGGTGTGAATTACATGATATAGCTAAACTAGAAACAGATGAACAACAGGAGGACATGTTGTGAACTACATGATATAACTAAACTAGAAACAGATTAACAACAGGAGGACATGGTGTGAACTACATGATATAGCTAAACTAGAAACAGATGAACAACAGTGGGACATGGTGTGAACTACATGATATAGCTAAACTAGAAACAGATGAACAACAGTGGGACATGGTGTGAATTACATGATATAGCTAAACTAGAAACAGATGAACAACAGTGGGACATGCTGTGAACTACATGATATAGCTAAACTAGAAACAGATGAACAACAGGAGGACATGGTGTAAATTACATGATATAACTAAACTAGAAACAGATGAACAACAGGAGGACATGGTGTAAATTACATGATATAACTAAACTAGAAACAGATGAATAACAGGAGGACATGGTGTAAATTACATGATATAACTAAAACTAGAAACAGATGAATAACAGGAGGACATGGTGTAAATTACATGATATAGCTAAACTAGAAACAGATGAACAACAGGGGGACATGGTGTAAATTACATGATATAGCTAAACTAGAAACAGATGAACAACAGTGGGACATGGTGTGAATTACATGATATAGCTAAACTAGAAACAGATGAACAACAGTAGGACATGGTGTAAATTACATGATATAGCTAAACTAGAAACAGATGAACAACAGGAGGACATAGTGTAAATTACATGATATAACTAAACTAGAAACAGATGAACAACAGGAGGACATGGTGTAAATTACATGATATAACTAAACTAGAAACAGATGAATAACAGGAGGACATGGTGTAAATTACATGATATAGCTAAACTAGAAACAGATGAACAACAGGAGGACATGGTGTAAATTACATGATATAACTAAACTAGAAACAGATGAATAACAGGAGGACATGGTGTAAATTACATGATATAACTAAACTAGAAACAGATTAACAACAGGAGGACATGGTGTGAACTACATGATATAGCTAAACTAGAAACAGATGAACAACAGGAGGACATGGTGTAAATTACATGATATAACTAAACTAGAAACAGATGAATAACAGGAGGACATGGTGTAAATTACATGATATAACTAAAACTAGAAACAGATGAACAACAGGAGGACATGGTGTGAACTACATGATATAGCTAAAACTAGAAACAGATGAACAACAGTGGGACATGGTGTGAACTACAGGATATAGCTAAACTAGAAACAGATGAACAACAGGAGGACATGTTGTGAACTACATGATATAGCTAAACTAGAAACAGATGAACAACAGGAGGACATGGTGTGAATTACATGATATAGCTAAACTAGAAACAGATGAACAACAGTGGGACATGGTGTGAACTACATGATATAGCTAAACTAGAAACAGATGAACAACAGTGGGACATGGTGTGAATTACATGATATAGCTAAACTAGAAACAGATGAACAACAGGAGGACATGGTGTGAACTACATGATATAGCTAAACTAGAAACAGATGAACAACAGGAGGACATGGTGTAAATTACATGATATAACTAAACTAGAAACAGATGAACAACAGGAGGACATGGTGTAAATTACATGATATAGACTAACTAGAAACAGATGAATAACAGGAGGACATGTGTAAATTACATGATATAACTAAACTAGAAACAGATGAATAACAGGAGGACATGGTGTAAATTACATGATATAACTAAACTAGAAACAGATGAATAACAGGAGGACATGGTGTAAATTACATGATATAGCTAAACTAGAAACAGATGAACAACAGTGGGACATGGTGTGAATTACATGATATAGCTAAACTAGAAACAGATGAACAACAGTGGGACATGGTGAGAACTGCATGATATAGCTAAACTAGAAACAGATGAATAACAGGAGGACATGGTGTAAATTACATGATATAACTAAACTAGAAACAGATGAATAACAGGAGTACATGGTGTAAATTACATGATATAACTAAACTAGAAACAGATGAATAACAGGAGGACATGGTGTAAATTACATGATATAACTAAACTAGAAACAGATGAATAACAGGAGGACATGGTGTAAATTACATGATATAGCTAAACTAGAAACAGATGAACAACAGGAGGACATGGTGTAAATTACATGATATAACTAAACTAGAAATAGATGAATAACAGGAGGACATGGTGTAAATTACATGATATAACTAAACTAGAAACAGATGAATAACAGGAGGACATGGTGTAAATTACATGATATAACTAAACTAGAAACAGATTAACAACAGGAGGACATGGTGTGAACTACATGATATAGCTAAACTAGAAACAGATTAACAACAGGAGGACATGGTGTGAATTACATGATATAGCTAAACTAGAAACAGATGAACAGCATTGGGACATGGTGTGAACTACAGGATATAGCTAAACTAGAAACAGATGAATAACAGGAGGACATGGTGTAAATTACATGATATAACTAAACTAGAAACAGATTAACAAGAGGAGGACAGAGTGTGAACTACATGATATAGCTAAACTAGAAACAGATTAACAACAGGAGGACATGGTGTGAACTACATGATATAGCTAAACTAGAAACAGATTAACAACAGGAGGACATGGTGTGAACTACATGATATAGCTAAAGGACAGCTTGGCATGATTTTGTGGAGGGCCTGTGTAATATGTATGAGCACTGGTCTTTTGCTAAACCTTATCTATCATGGCTTGACTGAATGTAATATAAATTAGCACTGGTATATTGTCTTTTGCTAAACCTCATCTATAATGATTTAACTGAATATAATGGAAATAGCACTGGCCAAAAGGGAATAAGGACAGAAGAAGAAAACAAAGATATTTTTTAGTGTAAATACTTTCTAATATCCATTAAGTTCACATTTTCCTTCCCAGGTTTAGGGACAGTCTGGTGTGGACAAGTCTGTAATGTGGATTAGTCCTACAGTGAATAAAGTATCGCTATTGTGGAAAACTGCCTACTCACTACAATCATCTTTGTCAGTGCAAAGTATTACATGTCTTCAGTTGTGAAAAATTGGTATTATATTCATTGGCGTTATGACGTATTCCATGTTTTTTTTTTGGGGTGATATTAGATTGAAAACTTTTTCTTCTTTATTTGTTTATAATGTAGCATCAGTTGTGTTCATTCTTGTGAAAAGTTGTTCCAGAAATGTTTACATGGAATGTTATGATCTAGTCCTACCTTTATTTGAGTGCCATTGTTAACTCATATTGTACTATTTATTGCCTCTAGTGAGATGCATTACAAACTTAAGTGTCACATCGAATTGTGCATGTGTATGATATGTCGCCATGTAATGTGAGATGCATTTCAATCTAGATGTCGCTTCAGATTATACTTTTGTGTATCATGTCACCACCAGACATGGAAGGAGTTAAGATTGACAGTCAATTAAGACTGTTATGTGTGTTTCATGTCACAGTCTGAAAGTCAGATACATTTGAACATGACAAGTCATTTCACATTGTACATGTGAAATTATATGTCACCGCCTGATGTGGGACACATTTTAACATGGCTGTTACTTCAGACTGTTTATGAAATGTTTCACATAGTGATCACTTGAAAGTAAGATGGCATGCAGTTGAACATGGCAGTCATTTACGAATGTTCATATGTTTTTGGTAGCAGTTACACATAGTCAGTGTCTACACATTTCATATAAAAACATCTTTTTCATTTTAGAAATGAAACATATAAACTTTTATTGCCACTAGCGCTGACATCTTCAATCCACTCCCTAGATCGTTGAATTACAGTTAGTTGCATATCCTATACATTTTTGTACGTTCAGTAATTTGCCATTGCTTTCTTAACGACCAACACTCCTACCATTGTGTGGAAACCAACATAATGCGGTCTACTCTCACATCACTTGTAGCTGTGTTTTGAACGTGGTATGCAGGATTTTGAATGTCATCCGTAACCCCATCACCACAGAGCTAGAAGATCAATGAGTACAATGTGGTTATTTCTAGCACAGCTATGCCTTTTTATTCTCTTCCATCTCCTCCATTTCCTTAGTGGTTAGTGCACTTACCTATGGAGACATTGGTCCGGGTTCAATACTTAGCATAGGGAGGATTATGTTTTCCGAGCCAAAGACTCGGCCTCATAAAAATAGGTAGCACACAACTTTCATTATTTTCTTGGAATAAAAGGCTGCAAATCTCATGGCCTAAAATATCTGAAGGTTTAACGCTTCACACCACAAAGGCAGTATCTGCTAGGGGAACAACCTTTACCTTGGTTTCACCTCCCGGATTCTTAATTCTTCACCTTGTTTATAAGTAAGAGGTAACATATGTCGTACCATTAATAACAGTTTAAGTTTTATATTTTGTCCTGTAGATTTACTTCTGATCAAAACAGCGTATGCTGATATTCACTTATCATTATCTGACTCTAGAACCTTTTATATGGACCAATTGTCACTCAGTGGCTGATGTGGTCAGTCTCAGGCCGGCTGTCTTTACTTTCCATGTCATTTCCTGGTGTCCATTTAAGGCTGGCTTGCCCTAGGAGCCCATGTTAATTGTTAAATTATCTCCCGATAAAACTGTGCATATATGAGCTGTTACCTTGTGCACATCTCCACTTCTATTTATAACAGCATAAATTAAGTTATGCAGGCTCTCTGGCCGAGGGGTTAGCAGCTTTCTCCGTAATCCCGAATACTCTCATGGTTGACGTGAGTGCACGAGAATTGGAAGCGATTCGAGTCGCACCAATGACTTATGAGAGTATGGAGCCGGTCGCTCAGAAAGTCGTGGCGTGCTGATGAGCGTAATCTAGCCTAGGAATCAACATACAGCTGAAAGATGCTGGTGTTGACCACAATATCCTGAAACAGGATGGAAACGCGGGGAGGGGGGGGGGGGGGAATTAAGTTTCTTGTTCACATGTCCACTCCTATTTATAACAGCATATACTAACAGTTATCTTATTCATGTCCCCATCTCATCTACAACAAAAATTAATTGTTTAACTCAAACCACATCTGTGCTCCGATCCATGACATCATTGACTAACAGTTAACTCAGCCACATTTCCACTCCCATATTCAACAACATAAACTAACAGTTAACCACATATCCACTCCCATCTATGGCATCATAAACTAACATTTAACTCTCCCACATCTCCACTCCCATTTTCAACAACAGAAACTAACAATTTAACTTGGCCACATCTACACTCCCATCTACAACAACATAAACTAACAGTTAACTCAGCCACATCTCCACTCCCATCTATGACATCAATAAACTAACTGTTAACTCAGCCACATCTCCACCTCCATTCCACACAACATTAACAGTTACTCAACCACATCTCCACTCCCTCTTCAACAGCATAAACTAACAGTTAACTCAGCCACATTTCCACTCCCATATTCAATTCAACATAAACTAACAGTTAACTCAACCACATCTCCACTCCCCATCTAAAAACAACATAAACTAACAGTTACCACATCTCCACTCCATCTATGGCATCATAAAACTAACATTTAACTCTGCCACATCTCCACTCCCATTTTCAACAACAGAAAACTAACAATTAACTTGGCCACATCTACACACTCCCAGTCTACTAACAACATAAACTAGACAGTTAACTCAGCCACATCTCCACTCCCATCTACAACAACATAAACTAACAGTTACCTCAGCCACATCTCCACTCCCATCTACGACAACATAACTAACAGTTAACTCAGCCACATCTCCACTCCCATCTATAGCACAACAACATTAACAGTTAACTCAACCACATCTCCACTCCATCTTCAACAGCATTAAACTGAACAGTTAACTCAGCCACATTTCCACTCCCATATTCAACAACATAAACTAACAGGTAACTCACCACATCTTTCCACTCCCATATTCACAAAATAACAACAGTAACTCAACACATCTCCACTCCATCACACAACATAAACTACCATTTAACCACATCCACTCCCATCTATGGCATCATAAACTAACTTTAACTCTGTCACATCTCCACTCCCATTTTCAACAACAGAACTAACAATTAACTTGGCCACATCTGACACTCCCATCTACAACAACATAAACTAACAGTTAACTCAGCCACATTTCCACTCCCATCTACAACAACATAAACTAACAGTTACTCAGCCACATCTCCACTCCCTCTACAACAACATAAACTAACAGTTAACTCAGCCACATCTCCACTCCCATCTATAGCATCATAACTATCAGTTAACACAACCACATCTCCACTCCCATCTATGACATCATAAACTAACAGTTAACTCAGCCACATCTCATCCAATCCACAACAACATTAACAGTTAACTCAACCACATCTCCACTCCCATCTTCAACAGCTTAAACTAACAGTTAACTCAGCCACATTCCACTCCCATATTCAACAACATAAACTAACAGGTAACTCAGCCACATTTCCACTCCATATCAACAACATAAACTAACAGTTAACTCACCACATCTCCACTCCCATCTACAACAACATAAACTAACAGTTAACCACATCTCCACCCATCTATGGCATCATAACTAACATTTAACTCTGCCACACATCTCCACTCCCATTTTCAACACGAAACTAACAATTAACTTGGCCACATCTACACTCCCATCTACAACAACATAAACTAACAGTTAACTCAGCCACATTTCCACTCCCATCTACAACAACATAAACTAACAGTTAACTCAGCCACATCTCCACTCCCATCTACAACAACATAAACTAACAGTTACCTCAGCCACATCTCCACTCCCATCTACAACAACATAAACTAACAGTTAACTCAGCCACATCTCCACTCCCATCTATAGCATCATAAACTATCAGTTAACACAACCACATCTCCACTCCCATCTATGACATCATAAACTAACAGTTAACTCAGCCACATCTCCACTCCCATCTGGACATCATAAACTAACAGTTAACTCAGCCACATCTCCACTCCCATCTATGGCATCATAAACTAACATTTAACTCTGCCACATCTCCACTCCCATTTTCAACAACATAAACTAACAATTAACTTGGCCACATCTCCACTCCCATCTACAACAACATAACTAACAGTTAACTCAACCACATCTCCACTCCCATCTATGGCATCATAAACTAACATTAACTCTGCCACACATCTCCACTCCCATTTTCAACAACATAAACTAAGATTAACTTGGCCACATCTCCACTCCCATCTACAACAACATAACTAACAGTTAACTCAACCACATCTCCACTCCCATCTATGACATCATAAACTAACAGTTAACTCAAGCCACATCTCCACTCCAATCCCACAACATTACAGTTAACTCAACCACATCTCCACTCCCATCTTCAACAGCATAAAACTAACAGTTAACTCAGCCACATTTCAACTCCCATCTATGGCATCATAAACTAACAGTTAATGCAGCCATATATGCACTTGTACAGTGCACCGTTCTCACTTTTGACCAGTTTCTGTTGATTTATTTTCCCGTATTAGTTTCACTAGAAACACAGCTGCGCGAGATTTGGCAGCGGATTGCTTTGGTTTCTTACGGAAAGGTATGTGAGCCGGTCGTTTAGAAAGCAATGGCAAGCTACTAAATTATAAAACTTGCCAAGACATCAACAGCAGCTGAAAAATGCTGGAGTTCACTGCAGTGTCCTGTAAATAGGATATGCAAATAAATGTTTCACTAGAAAGTTATATGATATTGTTTATTGCTCTTTTCATCTCCACTTGACACGTTCCAACAGTTCACTTGCTGATTGGATATGTTTATCTGTACACTGATATTATTCTTCTCAGCTTGAATATATTCACAATCTGTGATGTTAAACTTATATAGATATCAAAGCAAATTGAAGGCTTCTTGTGTGACAGAATATCTAGAATGTTGATTGTTGATGATTAGTCTGTACTGCATGAATCAGTATTTCTTGGCTGTGAATAGATTCATTGACTTTTTCTGTCAATAGGACAAAAGCATGAAGAATTATAGTATCAAAAACAAAAAACAGAATCATGGTTTTAAAATTCACATGTTTTATTATCCTGTAAAGAGTGAAGTACTTGAGATTATATTCTTTGAGATTATTTTCATGTTGTATTTGACTTGAGGGAATATTAAAACAGTTATTAAATGTTTAATAAATAATGATTGAATTACATGTTGATCATTATCTAGACTATTGTTGAAATGATTATTCACAGTATTAGAATAATAATGGCTGTATTTGATGAGAAGGCGCATTAAAAATAAAGTGACAATATTCAGGTGTTTGAAAAAAAAACAGTTTCACTATTTTACATGCCTGTACTCTGGTAATTAAATCTCAAGTATGCTGTTTGCATGAAAGACACACTGTCCAAGTGTAATCTTGATATCTGGTGTTACAATTCCTAAATGCATTTTGCCAAAATTACTATTATTACCTGCACTAAGTTTAGATATTTTCTTTGTCTCGTGGCCTGTTTTGAAACGAAAGACCTTCCGGTGTAAAAAGTCATTTACAGGGCATTAAAATTAAGGAAGATATGCGAAATGAAACAAATACCGAACTGTCAAGATCTTGTCACTAAAACGGCGTATGGGCTCCAGCGTTGAGACTATTTGTCACTGAAGTGGCGATCGGCACTGAATTAGTTAAATGTTGCTTAAGACATGCAAGATATGTGACAGTGCTACAAGTCTTTGCTTCTCTTGAGGGTCTTGGTATCATAATTTGTTAAAGATTAAAAGTGAATTATTTGCATGGTTTTCAAAAGTATATTGGCAGTACATGTGGCAATAAAGTGGATTTCAAATTTATAACCAAGACAAATGAAATGTTTGATAGAAGTTATCCTATCATGTACACTTGGAGTCAACCATTACCTCCTACGGGCAATACTCCCTTCAAATTAATATGCGAAATGTGTCTGATTCGATCACAGGATATTGATCTGAGGCTGGGATGGGCCTTAATTATAACTTCTCTGCTGAGGTTGAATGGGGTAAGGTAATGGAAAAAATGACGACGACGACACTGGAGATGTCAGCACCACATATTGAATTCTCGGTCTTTAGTGTTAAACGAATTGCCAAGCAAATATAAAACTGGTTTGCTGTTTTACAATTTCATTGTTACCTGTAGACAAAACATTACTACGAGTGGTTTGGCTGTGCCTTCTTAGATGTGCCTTGCATGTGTTTTGGCCAGAGTTTCCTTCCCAAAACAACAACATCCATCAAATGCTTTACTTTTCATATGATAATGGTTCATGAGCTGTGTCAAATGGTACATTTATTTGTCATTATCTAGTGTTGAATGTACATGCTTCATCATGTCACATATTATAGATGTGCAGTACACTGTTTTCAACTTTTGACCAGTTTTTTTTGTTGACTAATATATCATTGTTAGTTTTTGGTAGACACAAATACGTTTACTGCTCTTATTTTTCATGAAATTGTGTGTTGTAAACTGTGGGTTGTGTAGCCAATCATGATAGTATGTATGTGGTTATTCTTCTTTCACTCTTTTATTCATTCCTCATTTGGGTACAGTCCCTTCCCTACTCACTCCAGCCCTGCTATCCTTAGCTGCCCCGAGCAACTCCGTCCATGTCCTTATGTTATTCATTTCTGTTTCTGCTTCTCTTCTGTGTTTGTTTTTACATTTTCCTCTACTTATTTTACCCTGTGGATTCCAGACAAAAGACTTTCTGGTGATTACTACTCTCAGGTTTTTCTCAATGTGTTTCAGTCTACATTGATCATGACAAGGAGAATTTGAAATCAGTGCACAGAGGCAGTATCATCCATGCAGATGCACAGACACACACCCGCTGTCCTACCTCCCAACTGTTAGTTGTCCATCAAGAATGATGTGATGACCATTCATTTCATCCAGTGGGGTTGAAAGTATGGAGCTGTGAGTTCTAAGATGATGACTGGTAAGGCTATTTTGGCTCGAAATGTTCTTAGACAATGTGGGCAAAGAATGTTTGATGTTCCAGGAGGAGGATCTGTGGTTGGTTTGGTGGTTGGGTGTTGTTGGGGTGTTTTTGGTGGGTTTGTGGTTGTTGACTTTGTTTTTTGCGCTTGAGAAACGATATATGCCACCGCTGTCAGGGTACTCTCATTCCGTTGTCTTTCATTCTTCCTTCTCGACGTCCGGCAATCCTTATTCTCTTCCCATTGTCCCCATTCTTCCTTCCTTCGTCGCCGACATCTTCGATGTTTGGTCGCATTGCCACTGGATGGCCTGTCCCGACTTTTACTTACTTAACTTCCTATTTAATTGGTTTCTTTATTTATGTTATTGTTTAGTTTGATTTGCTGAATTACCCTATTTACATATACTATGTCAACATTAGATTTTTTTTTTTTTTATTTCTTTTATATCTAAATGTGCCTATATCATATGTACATACTTTCCAACTATCTTGTCTATTTCATTTTTTAATTTCTTTGGTCTAGTGTGTCTCCGGTTACTCCTTGATGTTGATTTGTTATTGTTATTCTTCTTGGTTCTCCCTCTCTGTTTACATATTCTTGTTTACATATCTTTTTTTGTTCTTGCTATGAATTGAGTGACCGTTTTTTGTCGTTCCTTGTCCTCTCTCCTTCTGTTGTAGCAATCTTTCATGGTCATCGTTCTATCCCCTTCTCTAAAGTATTCTTTTAGTTCCTGCGTTCTGTCGTATATGGTGCACGATACTAAGTAGTGTTCATAGTGCTATCTACTGCATTCTGCGCAGGCTTGTCATTTATTTTTTTTTTTTATCTTTCCAATACCCTACTCTCTTCGCCACAGTTTTCTTATATGTTGGAATTTTCGTATTGTTTTTAACTTGGGCTTCTCATGCTGTTCTTGTTCGGGTGTGATATGCAGTCTATCCACTTCGCTAGTCTCTCCGTGTTGTCTCCCACTTTTTAAGATCGTGTTGTTTTGATCATATTTTTTGCCTCCGTTACGCTAACCCCTGTTTACTACATTTCGGCTGGTTGTTCCGCGTTTTGCAGCTCTGTCTGCGGTCTCATTTCTGTTATGCCTCCTATGAGCCGTATCCATGCATTGTCCTTTGGCATCCCATGTAATTTAGGTTGTTATTGCCGACATATTTTCTCTTCAGATCCTTCTGTTTCCTTTAGTATAGCTACCGAGTGCCTGAACTGGCAGATAATATCCGTTAGTATTGTTATCGTTATGGGGTTTTCTCTTGTCGCTATTGCTCCAGCCCTTTCAATATTCGACCAGTTCGCGTGTAACCGATGTGTTGGTCCCGTTACTTTGAATTTCTTTTTGAGTTTGTAGTCTGGTACTGCTACTCCTGCCCCTACTTCACCCTTTCGTTGTCATTGATAATGGTCTTGTTTTGCTTATTATTTTTCGAGTTTAGTGCTCATGTCCTCTGTTTTTAATATTGGTTCGTAGGGTGTATCTGTGAATGGGTTCATTCTCGAGGTATTTTTGTGAATTTTGTTTGTTAGGTGTAATTAGCCTTTCTGGTTTATCTCCGCTGTTTCACCCTGCTGGTGTTGGTTTTTGTATGGGTATTCCTCCCTTTCTCTTTTTCTCAATGGATGCTGGGTGCCTCTCATCCTGTGCGCCTCAGCCAATAGTTGTAAACGTTGTTTTCTTCTCAGCTGAAGTGGTAGTACCTAGTGCTACTTCAAGGCTTCCTAATGTTCCTTTACTGTCCCATTTAATGCCTAACGCCTGATCTGGTTGTGTCAGTTTTTTTTCTGATTCCTTGCTGCATCGTACACTATGCTGCCATACTCTATTCTCCTCTGATCAGACTTATATACCATAACATGTTTTCGTGTGGGTCCCATCCGTTACCTTTTTTCTGTCCTGCCTTTTATTCACAGCTCTTGCAGTCTGTTTGCTTCAGAAGTGACTACACCCTTGCGTAAAGATGTATGCCAACTAGTACATATGTGAATTTCATGATATGTTTTGTTTTATTTAGGATTACGATATTCTGTTTAAAAGAAATGCTTGAATTGATGTCATGCTGCTGTTTTAAACCATTCTGTGTGCATTTGATTTGTGATGGCACTGTTACACACAGTGCTGTGTGTGTTGATATGATGATACTGTTTTCAACTATGCTGTGTGCTGTGATGAGATGACGCTATTTTCAACCATTGTGTGTATTCGTTGAGGTGATGCTGTTTGCTGTTTTCAGCATGATCCCATATTTGGTCAGATTTCAATATTTTCGAGTGTGATGCTTGTATTTTATGAAATTGCAAATGTCTACAATGATTCTGTTTCATAAGGTGGCCATATACTGATGCTAGAATAATACTGAGCTAGAATTTGGTAAGATAGCCAAAGGTTTTTGCATGAGTAATGCTCACATTGTAATACATCTGTATTTCAACACTGCTGCTTGTATGTTATGAGATGGCGCTGCTTGCAACAATGTTTGTTCAGGCTGCAGTATTTTTCAATGGTGATGCTAGTATTTGACAACATAGCGAAAGTGGTGCTCATATATTTGATCTTCTTGTCAAAGCATTTGATTCCCTTAGGTTGTGCAATGTGTTAAGTAAGAGAAGCAACGGCAGCAGCTGGATATAACAATAGAAATACAAACAGCAGGATATAACAGTAGGAAATACAAACTGTATGTGTAGCTCCTGTGAAACGGTGAGACATACTAAATGCCAACATAGTGTACATACCTTAGAATGGACTCTGTATGTACACATGTATGTACACAGTGTCCGTGTTTAGTATGTCTCACCTTGTTGCATGAGTACACATACCTAACTGTATGTATTTCCTATTGCACAATGTGTTGCCTGATATAACTCACTTGCATCTCACCATGTGCATGCTGCAGAGGTTGGTATCATATCATATAACACTTTAAATAAACAATGTCCCAAAGAAAGACCTTGGGTCTGTGGTTTGATAGGGCCATCTCATTTGTAGGCGTGAGTGCATGGAGGAATAGGTGACTGGTCTTGTCTTCTTTATGAATCCTTGTCTGTTGAGCATATAAGAACATAGTCATAGATGCTGTTCATTCATGGAGTATTTGTTATCACCGTGTTAATTTCAGATTCACTACTTTTCTTTCTATCTGCACAACTGGGTTAACACCAACGACAGAATTTTCAGGAATTTATGTATATGTTTTCTTGTTGGTCATGTTGTATTACTGAACAACAAACAAATACTCAAATTTGGTGAAGCTTCTGCCATAGATGGTTAAAACCCCTTTGTGAAGAGAGAAAGACTTAATAGTGAATCTGTAATTACCGTGGGGACAGCAAATCTCTACATTCAATTAGTATCATGACTGTGTGTAAGTATTTCAGCCAATATATGATCATTTATTCACTTCATTTGACATCCAACTCTACAGTCAGCTGGCACCTAATGAAATGCAGTTCCTTCTTTTTGTTTACATAGAGTCAGCTTTATCTGCCAATTTCCTACATGATTGCATTGCTTTCCTCAGATCTCACAGCTTCTGTATCCTGACATCTAGGTTGTCGTGTCCAGCCATATCATGATCTTCCTGACTGTATTTGGCTCAGTGTTCCATATTTTCCTAATATAGAAATGTTTTCACCATGATGCATATGTTTGATTACTCTATCTGTTAGTAAATTATAACACTTGAGCTGGTCTGTACAGATTTCAACAGTAACATTTATTTGGGACCAGAGAGACATCAGATAATACAGTCCACATTCTCATGCCATTGTCTCAGTCTATGTTCTCCATGCCACCATCTCAGTCCACATGCTTTGTGGCACATCATGAGAACCAAAAACTGGAGTATATCATGAAGGTTGGAATGTTGAAGGGGAAGAGAGGCAAGGGGAGGCCAAGAGATAAGATAGTGGACAGCTTGACATCATGGTATCGAGGAAACTTAGTATCAGAAGGATGGGCAGTACATGAGACGAAGGCTGTGAACAGACATGTGATCAACACCATCTGGCCTAGACTATAAGATACAGACTGCAATAGTACAGTTGTATGGGACCACAGTGTCCATAGTAGCATGTGTAGAAACTGATGCAATGCTCTCTCAGTCGCAGCTGGCCGTCTGTGAGAAGAGATCTCGAGCCAGCTAGATGTAGACAACTGGTGTGCAATGCTCTCTTAGTCGCAGCCTGGCGTCTGTGGAGAGAGATTGAGCCAGAGTGGTAGAAACTGATGCAATGCTCTCTCAGTCGGCAGCTGTGGCGTCTATGGAGAGAGATCGAGCCCAGATGTGATAGAAACTGATGCAATGCTGCTCTCTCAGTCGGCAGCTGCCATCTTGGGAAGAGATGGAACTAGATGTGGTAGAAACTGATGCAGTGCTCTCTGTCGTCAGCTGGCCGTCTGTGAGAGAGATGGAGCCAGATGTGGTAGAAACTGATGCAGTGAAGTCCTATTTTCTCTCTCCTTTGACCAACTCTGTTTGGGTTGTTACTTTAATATTACTATCCTAAATGTTACTTTAACTTGTCACATCCAGACAGTATACAGAGCATATTATTTTGAAACAGCCATTGCCTGGCACAGAAAGTGCTAACCATGAACACTGTCCTAGTTGTTATTTTCCGTGTTATTATCTAGTATGTTACTTAACTTCTGCAAGTCCTAATAGTTAATATGAGGATAGGTCAGAAGGTTTATGAACCCCAGTTATTATCTCTTTAACCGTTAATAATATACAATGAAATATAGTCACAATATTCATGCACATGTATTTCAACTTCTCTAATATTTCAATTATCACATAATCCCCATCAACTTTAACGGCCTTACGACATCTTGAAACAAGATCATGTATCCCAGATTTGTACCCGAGAATAACCCTATCAGTGTCCCCAAACACAGTCAGCATGTCTTTACCGTCTGATGGAGTTGTTTAGAATTTTTTCCTCGCTGGTGATTGTGATGATGCCACTCCCTTGAGTCTCTTTTGTCTATGGCTCAAAATGATGAACCTAGTTTTGTCTCCTGTTACATTTGACAAAATGTACAAAAATACACCCTACTTATCTCGAACCGCCGCAACAATGCCGAATAAACTGTTTTCATTTGGGCTTATGGTCCTATGTAAGAGCTGAGGAGCCCATCTTGCACAAACCTTTACATTTCTAGGTTTTTGAAATTTCAATTGCACTAACTTATTGGAAACTTATGAAAGCTACTGGACAATTGTTGACTTGTGATTCGCCTGTCTTGGTGATCATGATGTCAACACGTTCCAACTTGATTCAGCAGGTGGCTGTGGCAGACGTCCAGAACGTGGCTATCAGCCAGCTCTACATCACCACTTGCAGAGACCAAAACTCTCTGAGCCCAGCGACTAACTCTGCTTCTGTCAACTGCAAAAGTGCCATAACCAGCACACAAATGTTTATGAATGTTAACCAACGTTTCTTTCTCTGTGATGAAAAATTCTATAACAGTCCTACTTGTAATGTACGTCATTATCTTTTTTAATATTTATTTTTATTGTCATTAATATCTACCATTTCAAACGTTTTGTGTTGCGTTAGATTAGTTCACATGAGATACAATTTGGTATACACCTTCAATAGATTATAAACTTAAATTGTGTAAATTTAATACTTCTATCTTTAAATATATGCGCCCACCCACTACTGCTAACGCCGATCGCACTCTGGTAGGAACCTACGGCCTAGCCACGTCAATATGGAAGCAGTAGACTCGAGTTTCGCCCTCATATGTGAGCTCGTGAGTGAGTGCTCGTCAGTAGTACTTCTATCTTTATTATTAGTTGAGATAATAATTGTGGTGCATAATTTTCTGACCTACCCTCATGTGTGTACCAGCTATCTGTTACTTTCAATGTTTACTATGCTTGATGTTACTTTAACTTGTTCAAATCTACATACTTAACACATGTATCTCTGTTACTTTCAATGTTACTATTCTAGATGTTACTTTAACTCTTGCAAGTCCTAATAGTTATACATGTATCAGCTCTCTACTACTTTCATGTTACTATTCTAGATGTTACTTTAACTCTTGTGGTTCAATAGTATACAGTGTGGTTGCTGTAAGACCGCCATAGTCTGGCACAGAAAGTTTAACCAGTGTTGTTTTTGTTTCATTGAGTGCATGCTTAGAATACATTCTTCATTGAGAATCTCATATATGATTAATCTCAAACCAGAGGGATGATATGTGAGACTCCGCATAACAGTGAAATCAAGATAAAGATATGTACTTAGTAAACATCTTTGTTATTCTTGTGTAATGTGATAATGTTAGTGCAAGTAATATGCCTTTTTTAACATTGTTTTTTCTCAAATATCACCATGATATGTATTCATATACATTTTTTTAATGGTCTCAGACAAGGTGACATACTTCCAAAGCTGTATATAAGAACTGTCATCTGTTTCCAGCATTGTTTCTTTTGTATCTGAGTTATCTAAAACATTTTGTGGTGGGATAACCAGTCATCATCACCTCCTGACCTCTATGGCTCTGAGGTGGGCCCAGCACAAACCCATCAAATAGGTACTAGTTATTTCAGTGGGAAGGTAGCAGCCACTCTTTTGTGTGCTGTGTAGTCACTAGACTATGAACCAGCCTATGACACTTCCGTTATATATGTATTGGGAAAAAACACTGTGTTATTCACCCACGTGAAATAAACACATTGTTTAGTCTAATGAGAGGATGAACTAGAAATTATTGACAGCTGACAAAATATATGAAGAGTGAGAAGAGGAAGGCGAGAGATACATAACCTGGATGTTTTGGTCACATGGCATAATGAGACAAGACACAGTTCTAACCGAGACTCTAGTGATCGTGCAGATGGCAAACCATGACTGCCCACTTATTGCATGGCACATGATGATGATGAAATGTTGTTCAGTGAAATTCCAATGAGACGTAAAATAACACAATGAGCCCTGATGTTTGCCAACGAAGGATAGATATAGCTATAAGGCACGTTCATTTGAATCCGTTCGTGCCGCACCGCACATGCGTACGTTGAATATGATCATGTCATAGTCATGTGATAAGTACTGACCAGTGAATAAAAGAGCAAGTGCTTATCATCCCATGATGCATAGGTTCTGTTTCTGACCGTTGTGAAAATTGTCCGGGTTGATCCAAAATCCGTCCAAGAGAAGCTCAAAGAGTGTGATTCAGTTTCTTTCATTTGAAGGATGTCACCAGTGGACATTCATCGAAGAATGCAGGCAAGCGTACGGTACAAATTGTTCGAAGACAACAGTGATAGATTGGGCACGAATGTTTGGAAGGAGGTCAGTTTACGACAGATCTTCGACGGCCGGGTCAAGCTTATTTATTGCTATTGATGAGCAGTTTGATGAACCGTTTTGTCGAAGCATAAGTTTCGCTAGCGAAGAATTTGAGTGTCAATTGGACAATTCAAAAGGTCGTTCGTAAGAAACTGCAATATCGGAAGGTGTGTTCACAGTGGGTACCACGGATGTTTGACGTGACCAAAAAAAGGAGGAACGCATGGGATATGGTGTTTTGAACCACTGCTGCGTTACAGAGTGGAGGGTGATGCATTTTCTCTTCCGCATAGTGGCAGGCCATGAATCATGGTGTCACCACTTTGAGCTAGCAGCAAGAGGGAGAGAGAGAGCATGCAATGGAAGCATGCTGGAATTCGCCAAAAGCCAAAAATTAGTTACGTTTCCGCTGGTAGTTATGCTGAGCGCATTTTTTACCATGAAGGGCTATGTTGGCCGACTTTAAAGAACCTGTGTCAACATCAACTCTACCTACCATTTGCAAACCTAGACAAGCTGCAAAAAGCCATCAAGAATAAACGAACCCAGCATGCTTTCTCGGGTGTGATTTTGTTGCACAATAAGCCTCACATGTCGCAAAGTTTGTGCGGAAGCATTATCAAGGAAGAATGGGGAATTCTGCAACATCAGCCTATAGTCCTGATTTGTCACCATGTGATTTTCATTTGTTCGGACCTCTAAAAAAAGCTCTCAAGGGCCATGATTTCCACAGATGCAGGTGTAATGAACGCGTAAAACACTTGGTTCAGTGAGCAACCACAATCCTTTTTTGCGGACGGCATTCGCCGCCTACCTAAGGAGAGAACTCATACACAGTGCCCTGCTGGCTGCATAGGTGATCATGCCTCTCCTTAGATCTTGTCTGTGTGTGTCCGAATCAGCTCTAGTGATATTCCTCCCTCCACCATCTCAGTCCATCCATATAATTTTCTTGATCTGCCTCTGCCTCTTTTCCCATTGAAAAAGAGAACAACAGATCTGTCCATCAAGAACTAATTACTGACAAATGGTTATTAAGACCTAACAACATGGAGGAAACAAATATTTTGGGAATTGCAAATGACATGAATTTATGAGGAGCGAACTATCGAGGGAGGTGAGCAGGGAGGTGGAGAAGAACTATGAGGAGGTGAAAGAGGAAGACACAACATAGATGGATTCAAGATGTGATAGATAATTATATTTTATACATAACAGCAACAGGACATTTGGCTTATGATAGAGAGACATTTGGAAAGACATAATGGGGGAGAATTATGATGATGATGATGATAATCACATTAGGTGTATTTCATTGCGACTGTATGTCCAGGTATTTTCCCTCCTCTATGTTAACACTAACTCTGATATGCCTTATTGGCATAACATGGTATTTTGCATTTAGATTATATTGAAGACATTTATAGTCAGTCAGTTTTCTGTCCCATTTAATTTCATGTTTGCTCTCTTTGGCTGTACTTTTAGTGCATTTAGATCAATATTCACTTGCTGTTCTTGTACATAGTTAAACCTTAGCTTTTATTGCATGATGGCTCAAAGATGGCTCTGTTGTCTGCAATTCATATCCGATTGAGTGGTCGCACTTATCTCACATAATCTTGTATTTATATTTCCTCTTTCTGAGAAACATGTACTTAGGTTTTCTGATGCTTATTTATTTGATACATTAACTATGTCTGTGTACTTAGATTTATGTTGCTTAAATTTGTTTCTATTCATAGCTTTATAGCTTTTCTTTCTGTTAGAATTTCATTGTTTCACCATGCTAGACTTAGTTTGGAACCCTTATTATATTCTGTTATATAGGCATTTAAATTACTTACATTCTTCTTGTATCTTACTTTGCTGGTATTGTCCAGACTTAATTTATATTTTCTTTTGACTGTACTGATAGCTAATGGTAATGCTTCATTGTTTTTTATTTTGTTTTTTTTATGTTTAGGGTTGATATTGATCACATGCCTATTTGCTGCTGGTACTTATGCTGGAGTTGCTTGCACTGTTAATTTCTTGCATTTGTGTGTTTCTCTTTTGTGTCCATGAAATATAAATGTTTATCAATGAAATATACAACAGACAGACAGGAATTGAGAGCTACAAGTCACATGACCACTAATTGTATCCATAAGGTAAATTACAAAGAAAATTAATGGGGCATATGAGATGGAACATGGAACGTATCGGCATACAAGATGAAACTGATAATTTAGCCTTATGTGGGAAAATACTGAACAAATGAGACAGAGGAAGACAGAGAAAGATGTAAGCAGAAAGTTAAAACAACTGGGCAGGCTTCATTAAAATATAAAATGACTGAGAGCAAACCATAAACAGCCCATGCTTCTTGGCATTGCACATGATAATGAAGATTCTTGTTAACCACATGATAATGAAGAACTTCACCAAAATATGAGGACTTTTGTGTTGGCATTCTGGAGACAGCATTGTCAAACATCTGGAAACGGAACAGACAACATCTAGAGGTGTCTAGGCCATGTGGGTGAACATTTAGGAAAACATCCGAATGGGAACATGACTGTCAATTCCATCAAAGATGAACTGTGTGTTTCCTGGAGGATTTTTGTGTTGACATTCTTGCAACGGTATTAATTATGCACAGTGTACCTGTGTTGGCTGTTCATTGTTGAGACTCCATTTTTCACATTGGGAAGTGAGGAGTCTTTTCTACTTTTCACATTGGGAAGTGAGGAGCATTTTGTATGATATTCACTGGCACAGGAACGGAGCATAATGGGGACCACCCGTTGCTGTGAAGTTGGAAACGTGACTAACTAACTAACTAGCTAACTAACCAAAATATGAAATGACAGTGCAAACCATGGACACCTCATGCTACTTGGCATGGCTCATGAATTTGAGGAACTTCAAAAGTGGCAGAGAGGAATGGAAAGCCATGATCGCTAGTGTCATCTCTAGATCAAGCACCTGAAGATGAATTAGGACAAGAACACAGACCTGATCAGACACACCGGTGATAGTGTGTGGTATCAAATGATGATTATCCACGCTTATGAGCATAGCAAATGATAATGATGAACTTCATTAAAATATGAAGTGACCGATATAATTGGAGAGTCATGAACACTGGTGTCTGCTTCATACCTGGTACGTGAAGAAGATTGCTCCTGTAAATGTATTAGAGATTTACGGCACGGCCACTTCCCATCACATTTGTGTAATTACATATCTCTGTAGTCTTGTTTTTCTTTTTTTTACATTCACTGGCTTTGAACTCAAGTGTTGTCCACACACATTCTACTGCTTCTAGTGCACTGGACTGATGTTTGTGTGTGGATTAGCTTTCCCTATTACCCGTGTCCCTCGCCTTCAGGTGAACTCACTCAGAGGTACTTGTAATTTACGTCCCCAAGTCAAGTACGAGAAGTCAACATTTTAGTACAACTGACCGGTGAAGGTGTTGAACCCACTACCTCAGCAACAGCATACCGGACGTGTAAGAGCAAGAGCTCTTATCAATTCAGCCATGCTATCCCCCATGCTACATTATCCTTGTATTTGACAGTCACATTGCCCTATCTGATATGCCTGTGCTGATATGTCTTTGTAACATAATTATCCATGTTCATAATTATAAGTACCCATTTGTCTAAGTCATGATAACCAGTCAGTCATACATCTCTCTAAACACACAACACATTAACCTGTCTCCATGTTCATATATATATATATATATATCTGTGTGTGTGTGTGTGTGCATGCACACACTACTAGTACTACTATGTTACAGTCATTATTATCATCATGTGTCGTGTTGCTAGGCGTGGTCAGTCATGGTTCACCATCTTACACGGTCACCAGAGTCTTGTATTAGGTTTGTGTTCTATGTGAATTGATGAATCATGATTGTTTAGGCATCAGTTAAGAAGGAAGTCTGGCATTGCTTTTCTTATTGTTACAGTTACATGATTCTAAAACATATATCTGATTATGTCTCTGTGCTCATATTTATGTGTACGCATACTACCAGGTTATAGTCTCATGATTCTAATATGTTATATTTGTCTGCCTCCATGCTCATATTTGTGTATTCATATTACCAATTTACAGTCTCACTATTCTAATATCATATGTTTGTTTGTCTCCATGCTCATATTTATGTGTACTCATACTACCAAGTTATAGCCACACAACTCTGATATCATATGTTTGTCTGTCTCCATGCTTCTATTTATGTGTACTCATACTACCAAGTTATAGCCACACAACTCTAATATCATATGTTTATCTGTCTCATTGCTTATATTTATGTGTACTCATACTACCAAGTTATAGCCACACAACTCTAATATCATATGCTTGTCGGTCTCCATGCTCATATTTATGTGTACTCATACTACCAAGTTATAGCCACACAACTCTAATATCATATGTTTGTCGGTCTCTATGCTCATATTTATGTGTACTCATACTACCAAGTTATAGCCACACAACTCTAATATCATATGTTTGTCGGTCTCTATGCTCATATTTATGTGTACTCATACTACCAAGTTATAGCCACAAGATTCTAATATCATATGTTTGTCTGTCTCCATGCTCATATTTATATGTACTCATACTACCAAGTTAGTCACATGACTTTTATATCATATCTTGGCTGTCTCCATGCTCATATTTATACGTCTATAAATATATTTGACTGTCTGCATGCTCATATTTAAATGTACTCCCACTAAGTTGCAGTCACACATCTCAAAAACCATACATTAGGCTATGTCTCCATGCTCATATTTATATGCACTCATATTACTAAATCATAGTCACAAGTCATACACATCTGTATACTATATTTAACCATAGTCAGTGTACTCATATTTATGTGTGCTCATGCTACTGCATTACAATCATCATCATCATCATCGTCATCCAGTGCCTTGCCGGCTGGCATGGGCTGTCATGCTTTTCCACAAATTGTGATCTCCAGTAGCATGCATCAAATCATTTGTTGACTCCCTTCCAAGCCATGACACAAGACTGTCAAGAATTTTCTCACACTGTCTTCCTCTGTCTCTCTTTCCACAAATCTTTCCAGTTGTCACAACATGTTCAAATTTTTGTCTTCTCATAATGTGGCCAAAAAATGATGACTGCTTCTTTCTGATGTTGTGATAAGTTGTCTTTGTGACTTAGCTTCCCTAAAAATGTTCAGATTGCTAATTTTGACTGTCCAATTAATTTTCAGCTTTCAATCATACGTCTACAAAAAACGTTACAGTCGTACATCTAACAAAAAAAAAAAAAACCTTACAGCTATGTCCCCATGCTCATTGTTATCATTAGCCATATTACTTAGTCATAGTCATACACCCCTGTACACATATAATCTTGACTCCATGCTCATTTGTATGTGTACTCACACTACAAAGCTACACATATCTAAACTGTGCAGCAGATTGTTTGCCTGCTCGTTTATATGTGTACATCTTCCTTCCTCCTACTAGGGGAGCACATCATGCCTAGTTGTGCACCTCTCAAGTCAGTGTGCTTGACTTCAGCATGCAGTTATGTAAGTTTCCTTCCTCTAGCCATTACCCAAAATAACAGGCTCTATATGGGTAGGTTTCCTTTCCTAACAACTTTGCCATGACAGTGGCCTGACAACCTACTCTTTGCTATTTCCAACTGCCATGGGATGTTTTACGTACACAACATGCACATGGGACCTCCTGTTTTTTTTGTGTGCCCTTATTTGAGAAGGTTATGTATCCTATCTAAATGCCCAAGAGATCAGTGAAACACGTGTAATCATTTAACACCAGTGGTTCTTGGAAACATTCCTCGCCCTACGCTGGGATCAAACCTTATCACTTTAGACCATAAGGTTGGTCATCCTAAACTCCAGCTACTGTTGCCCTGATTTTATATGTGTAATCATACAACTAAGCTACAGTCTTCTTCTTCTTCTTTCATTCACTTGAAATATGTCTATAACTGCAATGTTGTCTCTTGAATGAATTTAACTGTCTTGTTTAGTTCACTCAGTGGTCCATAGAGTTTATCTTCCACTGTCATTTCTCTAGACCAGATGGTTTGCCTACATATGTTGTATTTTGAGCTACAGTCTAATGTCTCTGAAACATGCTTTTCGCTACTTCCCATGCTCACAGTTACCCGTACTCATATTACTAAGTCATCGCCACTAGTCATGCACCTCTATATGCATATACAACCCATCTGTCTCTATGCTCATATTTATATGTGCTCATATTACTAGTCATAGTCTGTGTATGTCTTTTGCTCATAATGTCCATATGTCACAGTTACCTATTTGCATTACTTGGTATTCATCATCTTTAATGCTGTAATTGCTTGTACTGATACACAGATTACATATTGTCATGTATTACTATGATTCACATTCACTTTTCTGTTGAAGAAATAAAGCAGTGACTTCAAAATGTTACTTTGAGATAATACTACCACTTAGTGTTGTAATGTGATTGTGGCGTGCTGCAGTGGGATGACAAGTGATTGTGGTGGGATGACATGTGATTGTGGTGGGATGACAAGTGATTGTGGTGGGATGACATGTAATTGTGGTGGGATGACAAGTGATTGTGGTGGGATGACAAGTGATTGTGGTGGGATGACAAGTGATTGTGATGGGATGACATGTGATTGTGGTGTGCTGCAGTGGAATGATGTGATTGTGATGGCATGACATGTGACTGTGGTGGGATGACATGTGATTGTGATGTGCTGCAGTGGGATGACAAGTGATTGTGGTGGGATGACATGTGATTGTGGTGGGATGACATGTGATTGTGGTGGGATGACAAGTGATTGTGGTGGGATGACAAGTGATTGTGGTGGGAAGACAAGTGATTGTGGTGGGAAGACAAGTGAATGTTGTGTTTTGTGATGAAGTGACAACTTATTATGGTGTGGTGTGTTGGAATGACTAGTGATTTTGGTGTATTGTGAAATTACTTCTTATTGTGATGCTTTACAGTGAGATAAGTGATTGTGGTGTGTTGTGAAATTACTTATTGTTGTGATGTTTACAGTGAGATAAGTGATTGTGGTGTGTTGTGAAATTACTTATTTTTGTGATGTTTTATTGTGAGATAGGTGATTGTGGTGTGTTGTGAAATTACTTATTGTTGTGATGTTTTACAGTGAGATAAGTGATTGTGGTGTGTTGTGAAATTACTTATTTTTGTGATGTTTTACAGTGAGATAAATGATTGTGGTGTGTTGTGGTTGGATAATTGATTATATTTTGTTGTTGTAATATAAATAATTGTGGTGTGTTGTGGTTAGATAAGTGATTGTGGTTTGTTGTTGTTAGATAAATGATTGTGGTTTGTTGTAATATAAATGATTGTGGTGTGTTGTGGTTAGATAAGTGATTGTGGTGTGTTGTGGTTAGATAAGTGATTGTGGTGTGTTGTGGTTAGGTAAGTGATTGTGGTGTGTTGTGGTTAGATAAGTGATTGTGATTTGTTGCAGTGAAGTGATTGTGATGGGATGACAAGTGATTATGGTATGCGTCACAGTAAGATAAGTGATTGTATGTAACAGTGAGAATAATGTTTTGTGGTATCACACTGAGATAAGTGATCGTGTTGTGGTGTTTTGATCACAGGCGTGGATAAAAGTTCAGGCCGTCGTTTTGTTTACCTCTCCACTGGTGTGACATGGCTCTTTGCTGGTTGAGCGGAATTCCCATCCCAAACTGCATCCCTACGATGAATTACACATTGAGTCAAGGACTGACATCACAGCACACAGGACTTTTCCCATACGTGCTCCATCCTCATTTTCAACAGCCAGCGAAGAGTGCCAGTACTGTGACACACAATCACTTACATTACTGTGACATACAAGCGCGACCACAATGAATAAATGTCCATAACGGGCTAGAGCAAAACTTTAGCGGATGTCGGAGTTTAAGGACCTCTAGAAATGCAGTGAACAAAAACCATGAAGTGACCTTCCCTCAATCATGGGTAAATACGTAAATAGTGCCCATGTGTGTTCAATAGTTGTCTGTCTTACTAAGTGACAAGTCCGTGCAATGAGAAAAATCCAGCTCCGTGTGAACATTCTGAGAATTGAAATAAAGACCTTGATTGTCCCAGTTTGGCTGCTTCGAATGCCCAAAGGCAACTATGTAACAAAGGAGTGTTTCATTATGGAGGTTGCAGCTCTCGCACATTTGTGAGCTGGAAAGTCTACCCTGACGTTACCGCAGTGGGTCTGAAGCTACATGTCCAAAACAAGTTCACTTCCCATGGCCATCAAAAAGGGTGAAATGCTGCTGGGCATACTGTTCCTACAATGTAATATAAAGGTAAATTGGAATATTCTTAAACAAGTGAATTGGTACAACTATTTCAAAACAGTCATAATATCTGATTTGGGGGGGGGGGGGGTGCCTTGAAGAGTTTAGAACAAGAATCGCCATGGCGAAGGTAACCTTTAGCAAGATGGAAAACATCCTGACCAATAAAAAGATGTCAGTTACAACGAGAAAAAGAGTGTTGAAGTGCTTCATAGAACTTAATGCTGACGAGGGTGAGGACGGGCAGGCTTCGTGAGAGGTCACGGGTGACAAGCATCGCCTGGATCTTTTCTCCGGGTCATGCCGGTGTGCTGGGAAATGAACAGACGGACAGATTGGCTGGCTCTGCAGAACTTGGTGGAGTATTGATACATGACAAGGCAGACGTGGTTGCGGCTTTGTGGGAACACGTGTACACCTCGGAGGAGCAAAGGGATTACCATGGTCTGGCAAGAATGAGACAGTGAGAAGTGACGAGGGGATCTGGCCGACGCTCAAAGGAAAGGCGAGACGCACATATAATCAGATTGCTACTGGTACTATTGGTGTTGGAACTCTTCGCTGGCTGCTGAGGATGGGGACGGAGCGCTTATGGGAATGCCCGAATGCTGTGATGTCGATTCCTTAATCAATCAATCAATACTTTTGTATTGATGTACTGCGTATACAATGAGTGGAAATGTGGTTTCTGGAGAAAATGCAAAGAATACCATGTAAAGAGAAAAAATAAATAAAAACAATGACCAAGTCCTACGAGAAACAAATTAAAACCGTAAACTGATTAGAGAAATTAGACGCAGACAGACACAAGGTTTTGGACCTTGTAGGACTTGTTCATTGGTGTTTCCGTCTGTCCACGGTATTATTTGCATTTTCCTCAGAAACCACATTTCCACGTTTCGTTCAATAGAGAACATCAATGAAGAGGTAATTATAGTGTGTTTATTTTTGTCTGCCCCAATATAAAATTCCATATCTCAGTAACCAACTGAAGGATAATGATGAGATTTAGCATATAACCTTATCATTATGTCCACCCAACAAAACAGTTCTGGAGATTTTACAGCAGATTTCAAAGTTTGTTTATATGCGGTATATAATTTACGGGTCAGAGATGAAATTCATAATTTTAAATGTATTACAGACAATCGGCGTTCAATGTTGAATATTTGACGTTTTTCACGGGATTGGCCATATGCCAAGAATCCCGCGCAGTTTAAACTGGGACTGTTCAGAGGTGTCGTCAAACTGTGGGTTATTTCATGAAACCTGATTATTATTATTATTATTATTTTAAATCTTACCACTTATCGCTAACATTTAAATGTGTGAATATTTTTCAATGGGATTGAATGCGAAATTGTGTATACACTTCAAAGCATCGCTGTGAAGTTGTACACATATTTTTGTATAGAAGCTGATTGCAGGAAACTGTTTTATACTATTACAAATTCCGAAAAAAAGAACAGTGCATGCATTGGGTTTGAGTAAACGGTCATTTCGTCGATGGGTGCAAGAATTTGGAATTAAACCACCACGCAATAACCAAACGGTAGGAAGAAAGGTTATTGTAGACAGCTTTGACAAAGATGCCATAAGGCGAGCTATTATAAAAATGCTTTAAAAAGTCGCTTAAAAGTCGACAAGGTCGATTTCATTGCACCGGGTTCTATCCCATATGGCTCGGTCTCTTTCCGCAGCGCGGAAAGCATCGCACAAAGCACGAACTCCGCAGCTCTAGCGACGACCCACAGAAGTCTCCGAAAAATTTAACTCGTGGACCGAAGGATGCGGCCCGGAATTGAACCTACAACCTTTGGAGCCCGAGCCAAAAGGCTTGAACTCTTCGCCATGGAGATCCTAAAATTATAAAAATTTTGGATTTTATATCCAGGATTATCCAGCATTATAAAAATGCTGGATGCCAAAGAAACAGTGACTGTAAGAAAACTTAGGGTTTGGTTGAGAAAGAACAATAACATAGAGCTATCCAAAACAACTTTGTGGAAAATTATAAGGACATTATCTTCACTTTCAGAAAGTACAAGGGCGGTAGAAATATTCTTTGCGAGCAACCGCATTTAAGAGCCGTGATAAGCAGATACCTACGTGAAATAAGGGAAAAGCGCAAAGAAAATTATGGCATAGTGTATTTGGATGAAATGTGGATCAATGCGCAGCACATAAGTGATAAGGAATGGCAATCAGTGGATGGACAGATAAAGCGATATGTGCCCAGTAGTATAGGACAGCTTTTGGTCATGGCCCATGCTGGTAATACGCATAATGGCTTATAACAGAATGCTGGGCTCGTGTTCGTATCAAAGCATACAGACAATAGGGATTATCATAATAAGATGAATGGTAATGTATTTTGAGATTGGCTCGAGCATACTGTGCTTCCATCCCTAGATAGACCGTCGTGTCCAATAATTGGATTGACAATGCATCATATCACAATGTTGTTGCCCAAGAAGACAAAATACCTACAGAATCGAGCACAAAGGGGGCAATAAAGATATGGCTCCGAATGGAAAACATACCATTTCCAGAAAGGTATTTCTAGCTAGAATTGTTGTCCCTTGTAAAACAGACGCCAAAAAAGCAAGAAATATCAAATCGACAAGTTGATAGAAGAGCATCGTCATGGTTGCTTGAGACTTCCGCCGTACCACTCTCATTTTAACCCTATAGAACTTTTGCGGGCTAAAATTAAAGGACAGGTGGCAGCTGACAATACTATATTCAAATTGTCTGACGTCAAGATACTATTCCAGTCCGCGCTATTAAATATTGATACAAGTTACTGGGAAAATGTGAGGACCATGTGTTGAAAGAGGAAGAGGACTATTGGAGAAAGGATGGATTGAATTTTATGCAACAGAAAGCAGTCTGAGCAGATCGCAGACCTTAATCCGCGTGCACGCTTACTGGGATATTTTGCTCCAACTATTCAGACGAATTGATGGCCCTAAACATTACAGCATCAGCACTATGTCAATGGCAACAGTTTGTATTCCATAGTGATGAATTTTTAATTCCGCAAGCCCTCAGCTGTGGCAAACAACTGGTATTGAAAAAAAAAAGAACACACACAAACACACTAAGCGCATTGAATACCAACAGAAGAGTAATATTGCAGTGGAAACTGACATATTGTGGCATAACAAGAAACGTGAGAGCAAACACGTCAAATTAGGGGATAACACACGTGCATACGAATCAATCTATAAACTACAATGAAAAGAGGACCAACATCTTAGTCGTTAAGAAGAAAGGCCACTACAGAGACACTGACAACTATTTTCATAGTGCAAAACAGGCAATCATGTTCCGTCTCTGAACAGTAAACAGCAGAGTAGACAATCTTTCACGAAGACTCAAAGCGGGTCTGTCACCCATGTGTACGTGTGAACAAACTACACAGACAGCTGAACAGATCCTTAAAAATGGACATATGATGACTAAATTGCGGTATCATTTCTGGTCACTCCATACGCACATTAAAGCACAGCTATTTGGAAGCTTTCACGAACTCAATATAAAAAGCTAAATGCATCCTAGTAACATGAATACTTGTGTACAATTATAAACCAGCAACTGAAGAAACAAGAAGGAAATGAAAAATAAGGTAAGAAATATATTCCTTCTACTTTCCTGTCAATTTATACATTATGTACCCCATGCCTCTGTAAATTCTCTGTCTTTACTAATATTACACATTGCACCCCTCTAGGGAGCCTCCGTGGTGAAGTGGTCAAGCCGTCTGACTCGGGCTCCGAAGGTTGTATGTTCGATTCCTTCATTTCACGAGTGCATTTTTCGGAGATTTCCGAGGGTCGTCACTGGAGCTACGGAGTTAGTGCTTTGTGCGACGCTTTCCGCCCTGCGGAAAGAGACTGGGCTATATGGGATAAATACCCGGTGCAATGCAGTCGACCCTGTCGACTTTTAAGCTTCTTTTTTATTGCACCCACTCCCATACAAATCTGGCTACGCCTTGTACTTGTGTCCTTACCAGAAATAACGTGGTTTACTGTAAGACTAGTTTGTTAGCGTGAATTCACTACATTTTCCCCAAAACATCAAATAAATGTCGCCGATTTCGACGATTTAAGTTGTTTTTGGACCTATCAAAGACATATTCCATGGGTGGGGGTAAATATAAGACGGCAGGAAAAATTTCATAACGATGCAACAGACAGTTTTCAAAATAATTGATCGGGAATGATGGCATTCATTTCTGGACATACTATAACTAGTATACTCTGTCCTGGAAAAATTTCGCACGCTTCACGTATACGAGCTGTTAGAAACATACATGAGTCGATGTGCTCTTTTCGGGAAAGTCAAGGTAGTCCCAGCGTGACATTGATTAGTGTGACACACGACACAAGTTAGTTTAACACGACATATGATAGTTTGACACACCACATGTTTTGACTAGATAAGGTGCATACTCAAACACACTATATTCGCAAACGGTGTTGTTAATTTCAGATACACATCCTTAGATTTATATGACACTAGCTGACACGGCCCGGCCTCGCCCAGCCCCTGGCGGGAGTCTGTCTGTCTGTCTGTCTGTCTGTCTGTCTGTCTGTCTGTCTGACCCGGCCCGGTTTCACCCAGTCCCTGGTGGGGAGCATCTCATTTAATTCGTATAAGTAGTCATATAAGCTTCCGTTCCCGACTGTCTGTCTGTCTGTCTGTCTGTCTGTCTGTCTGTCTGTCTGTCTGCCTGCCTGCCTGCCTGCCTGCCTGCCTGCCTGCCTGTCTGTCTGTCTGTCTGTCTGTCTGTCTGTCTGACCCGGCTTCGCCCAGCTCTTGGCGGGGAGCGTCTCATTAAATTCATATAACAAAAACAAAAAAAAACTTAAGAATGTCCTTTCACACACCATCCATTATTTTTAATGAAATTTGTTTTTAATCACCTACATGAGTGTAGATAACTTCTTTAAACATAAAAAGATGAATTAGAAAATGTTCACTATTTAAGTAGATGCATTATTTTTATGAAAACTTTGAAAATGCCTTAAAGATTATATCATTATTTATTATAACTTATATGCCTGTAAATAACTGTAGACAAAGAGTTTATAAATTTTTGAAAACAATGCTATATATAAAATATATAGCAATGCTATTAAAAGTTATGCCCCTTGAAATAACTTTTCTTAAGTTAAGTCCCCTTGATATATATATATATATATATATATATATATATATATATATATATATATATATATATATATATATATATATATATATATATATATATATATATATATAAATGATAATGTAAATTAAATATTAAATTTTAGTAAGTAAATAGCTGATTGTACACTAACAAACTATGACAGTTGGCTGCACGGGAATGAAAAGAAAACATGTAGAAAATTTCATCTCAATCGGATGGACCGTTATCGAACGCATCAAATACATCCGGATACACATTGCCTTTTATATATATAGATTTATTTGAGGCAAGAGAATCGACTTCATTGCACCGTGTTTCATCCCATATGACTCTGTCTCTTTCCGCAGGGCGGCCTGCAGAAAACATCGCACAAAGCACCAATTCCGTAGCTCCAGCTACGATCCCCAATTGTCTTCGAGAAATCGGGTCTACTACCATATGTGCATTGCGTGTATAAGGGTCCTTTACTACACTTATTGCGAAGCTTTGAAAGTAACATTGTCTTAGAAAATCACAAACAGCCCATTAATACTGGGATTGATTGCGACATCCTGTAAAGCACACATAACTAACTTGAACAGTGTTTGCTAAAGATACTCCCTTCTATGAACGGACCTACAAGTTGTAAAGTTATTTATTGCCAGGACACAACAGTCATCTGTCTTGCATTGCTCTGAGAAATGTTTCCTGTTACATCTTGTATTGCTCTGAGAAATGTTCCCTGTTACATTTTGTATTGCTCTGAGAAATGTTCCCTGTTACAACTTGTATTGCTCTGAGACATGTTCCCTGTTACATCTTGTATTGCTCTGAGAAATGTTCCCTGTTACATCTTGTATTGTTCTGAGGCATGTTCCTTGTTACATCTTGTATTGCTCTGAGACATGTTCCCTGTTACATCTTGTATTGCTCTGAGAAATGTTCCTTGTTACATCTTGTATTGCTCTGAGACATGTTCCCTGTTACATCTTGTATTGCTCTGAGAAATGTTCCTTGTTACATCTTGTATTGCTCTGAGACATGTTCCCTGTTACATCTTGTATGCTCTGAGAAATGTTCCTTGTTACATCTTGCATTGCTCTGAGAAATGTTCCCTGTTACATCTTGTATTGCTCTGAGAAATGTTCCTTGTTACATCTTGTATTGCTCTGAGAAATGTTCCCTGTTACATCTTGTATTGCTCTGAGAAATGTTCCCTGTTACATCTTGTATTGCTCTGAGACATGTTCCCTGTTACATCTTGTATTGCTCTGTGACATGTTCCCTGTTCCATCTTGTACTGTTCTGAGACATGTTCCCTGTTACATCTTGTATTGCTCTGAGACATGTTCCCTGTTACGTCTTGTATTGCTCTGAGTCATGTTCCCTGTTACATCTTGTATTGCTCTGAGAAATGTTCCCTGTTACATCTTGTATTACTCTGAGACATGTTCCCTGTTACATCTTGTATTGCTCTGAGACATGTTCCCTGTTACATCTTGTATTGCTCTGAGACATGTTCCCTGTTACATCTTGTATTGCTCTGAGACATGTTCCCTGTTACATCTTGTATTGCTCTGAGACATGTTCCCTGTTACGTCTTGTATTGCTCTGAGTCATGTTCCCTGTTACATCTTGTATTGCTCTGAGAAATGTTCCCTGTTACATCTTGTATTACTCTGAGACATGTTCCCTGTTACATCTTGTACTGCTCTGAGACACGTTCCCTGTTACGTATTTATTTCAGGAGTCTTGTTTTCGCCTTCGTTCGCTTTGAACTCAAGCGTTGTTTATTTACGTGCTACTATTTCTAGCGCTCCATGGCTAAGGTGTTACGGACGCATTTCGTAATCCTGCATACCGCGCCCGAAACAAAGCTGCAGGCGATTTGGCAGTAGACTTGGTTTCCATACAATGGTATGAGTGCCGGTCATTCAGAAAGAAATGTCAAACTACTGAACGAAAACGTGCCCATGAATCACAAACAGCCAAATATGCTGGAGGTGACTGCTACGTCCTTTAAAGGATATGCAACTAACTTTTTTTAGTGCACTTGACTGATTTTTGTCTGTCGATTAGCATTCACTAGTACCAGTGTCCCTCGCCATCAGGCGAACCCACTCCGACTTCTGAGTTACTTGAATACTTGTAATTTTCATCCTCAACTCAAGAAGACAACATTGTAGCCCAGCTACTCAATGTTGGAGTGAACCAACTACCGCGATATCAGCGAACTCTCTTATCCATTCGGCCATGCTGACCTCCTTTCAGGATATTAGAAGGTATTATTTTTTCACCTTCTACTTCATTCCAGCTTGTTCTTTTCATAGCACTCCATTTCCACCGCCTCTGGCCATTTCTCATACTTTTTCTTCATTGTCATGTTTCTTCGCCGCAGGAAAGTTTCGTCTTTTTTTTTTTTTAAATTCAATATTAAACGCATTTTGTGTCAATATTTTCTGCTGCACCCTGAAAGCTGTTTATTAGTTTCGCACTGAGAATATTATTTTGAAATAATTACACGCTTTATTTTGACATTCATCTAATATGATATTTTAACAGCAGTCAGACAGGTAGTGCGTTGATACTATTTTCAACTGGCATGTGTGTGTCACGGGGATGCATTTTCATGGAACTATTATTTAGACATATGGCATGTGTACAGTTTTGATATATGATAACTCATGATGTCAATGCAATTTCTCCGACTCACTATGTTGATATATTTAAAATAAAAAATTGTTTTACGTGTTTATACCAATGTGCCAATGGATGTTTTACGTGCGCAACAATACACATGGGCATCCGATCTCACTACCCAGAGACCAAGGGCGTTTTTGTTTCTAGAAGTCCATGTGAAAAAGTCCCGGCCCTCACCGAGGTTTGATCCCGGGACGGCGCTGCCCGGGCAAAATTTCGAGTTAAAAATCTACCCAAAGTATGTTCAGGATCCTCGCCGGTGCTACGGAGTTCGTGCACTGAGCTGAGATTATCAGGAATAGGGCTTGAGTTAGGAGTAGAAAGGAGCTCTTATGGGTTAAACGCGTGTGACGTGATGTTGATCCATTGACTAAATTAAATTAAACTAAACCAATGTGCGTTTTTATTTCTTAATTTTGTTTGTAAATTTAGATCAATTTGTGTTGTTCCCGATGAAGATCACAAGGAACGAAACGTCGGATTTTTCGTGTTGTAGTTTAGCTGATTTATTTCACATTTGCTGACTGCTATTTTAGTACTATAATTATTATTGTTGTTTTTCCTATCCATTGTGATTTCTATTGACCGGGTTTGAGTTCGTTGTATAGTTTGCACACTGTGTCTGTGTTTGTTTTTTCTTGATCTTTCTCGTTGGAGTCATACACATTCATCAGCATGGTGTTTCCTGCCAGATGGTTTAGACCTTCATGTCTCTCCGCAGATCCCCGTTCTCTATGTTCTATATCACATCTCTCTACAAATCCCCGTCCTCTATGTCCTGGATCATGTCTCTCCGCAGATCTCGGTTTTGGATGTTCTGGATTCAACTCTGTTGATGATATCCCTCAATGCTGCCGTCTCAGTCCATCCAGAATAATGTCTCTTAGTTTGCCTCTGCCTCTCTTTCCCTCGATCTTTCCAACTGTGACGATGTTCTCCAATGCCCCTCTTCTCATCACATGACTAAAGAAAGATGATTGTCTCTTTCTTATTGTAGTATACACTGTTCTAGTTTCATTAGCCTCTCCCATGCAGTCGTTGTTAGTTACTTTGACAGTCCAAGGATTCGCAGTATTCACAGGAACCACATCTTTGTTGCTTTTAAGTTCTCCATAAACTTCTCATTTACGTTCCAAGGTTCACTGCCTTACAGAAAAGTAGGTTCTAACTAGCATTTAATGATAGTGACTTATTGCACATGGTGCTTTTCATTTACTAAATTATCTTTTGCTCGATGGACGTTAGGTGCCTGATGTTTCTTGTCAGATCGAGAAGACCTGATAATTCGGGGCCACATCCAATGACGGATGTCAGTCGCGGCGATCGGGCAAGACCCAAGGTTCGCACAGGAATACAGTCAGCGTTGATAGTGGGGTTTATGCTCAATCTTCAAGCCTTCTCTAATATGTTCTTAATCTTTGTTTTACACTTTCCATCTGATGGATGTTATAATTGCCCATAAGTAATTAAATGTATCAACTTAGTCAAGCATTTTCCCTTCCATTTTATTCTAATCCAACTAACTGTTATACTTTCTGAAATATTCAGTGCCAATCTGGTCACTCTATGGCCCTTGCGTTTGACGTGTCTTGTTATTTGATCCGTCATAAAATCTGCTCGAACAGCTATGGTGATAATTTTAATGAATTTCAACATAGTCCAATGGGTAAGCGCTCTGATTTGTAAACATCCAGTGTGCTGATGCCAACGTAGCGGTTTCAACCGCTTAAGCATCAGTTGGACTAAAATGTTGACTTCGCGTCCTTGACTTGGGGACGAACGTTATTAGTACCTCAGAAGTCGGAGTGGGTGCGCCTGAAGGCGAGGGACACTGGTAAGAGGGAAAGGTAATCCACATGCAAATATCAGCGCAGTGCACCAGAAGTAGTGGCAGGTGTATGGACTATGCTTGAGTTCAAAGCGATCGAGGGAAGAAAACCAAAACACCATAATAATAATAATAATAATAATAATAATAATAATAATAATAATAATAATAATAATAATAATAATTGAAGTGAGCAATTATCAATGGGCACGCTATCAGAAGAAATAGACTGGAGAACATTGTGACAACTGGCGCGATTGAGTGAAAGAGAACAAGGGGAAGACAGAGAGGTACGTACCTAGATGGCTTGACCACACTGCATGGTCGAGACAACAGCACAGAGCTAATCCACGGCTCTGCTTTTTTCCCCTTCTTCTGGTGATTGTGTGAGATGGTGAAAAATGACACCCACATTTATGGGCATGTAACTTGATGATGAAACATATTTTCAAATGCCACATTGGTTGTGAGAAATTAATGTAGCATTTTATTCTATGTATTCGTTTCAGATATTGGGCTCCATGGCGAAGGATTTACGGACGCCATTCGTAATCCCGTATACCAGGATTCGAAAGACCGCGGTGCTGGCTTTTTCAACAAAAGGTATAGGTGTCAGTCGTTCAGAAAGCAGTGGCACACTACTGAACGTAAACCTTGTCCAGGAATCACAAATAGGCAAAAATGCTGGGGTTGACTGCTACGTCCTGTGGAGACATGCAACTAATTTTGTTTTTGTTTGGTTTCAGATAACGCTGTTTTTTTTTTTTTTCGAGTATGATTTATATCTATATGCCAGTGTTTTATGTTTTGTTTAGCGTTGTGAATGTGTATAGTTGTGAATGTGTATAGTTGTGAATGTGTATAGTTGTGAATGTGTATAGTTGTGAATGTGTATACTTGTGAATGTGTATAGTTGTGAATGTGTATAGTTGTGAATGTGTATAGTTGTGAATGTGTATAGTTGTGAATGTGTATAGTTGTGAATGTGTATAGTTGTGAATGTGTATAGTTGTGAATGTGTATAGTTGTGAATGTGTATAGTTGTGAATGTGTGTAGTTGTGAATGTGTATACCTTGTGAATGTGTATAGTTGTGAATGTGTATAGTTGTGAATGTGTATACTTGTGAATGTGTATAGTTGTGAATGTGTGGTAGTTGTGAAGTGTATAGTGTGAATGTGTATAGTTGTGAATGTGTGTAGTGTGAATGTGTATAGTTGTGAATGTGTATAGTTGTGAATGTGTATAGTTGTGAATGTGTATAGTTGTGAATGTGTATAGTTGTGAATGTGTATAGTTGGTGAAATGTGTATAGTTGTGAATGTGTATAGTTGTGAATGTGTATAGTTTGTGAATGTGTATAGTTGTGAATGGGTATAGTTGTGAATGGTGTATAGTTGTGATGTGTGTAGTGTTGTGAATGTGATAGTTGTGAATGTGTATAGTTGTGAATGTGTATAGTTGTGAACTGTGTATACTTGTGAATGTAAGTAGAGTTGTGGAATGTGTACTAGTTGTGACTGTGTATAGTTGTGAATGTGTATAGTTGTGAATGTGTATAGTTGTGAATGTGTGTAGTTGTGAATGTGTATAGTTGTGATGTGTGTAGTTGTGAATGTGTATAGTTTGTGAATGTGTGTCGTTGTGAATGTGTATAGTGTGAATGTGTATAGTTGTGCATGTGTATAGTTGTGAATGTGTACGTTGTGAATGTGTATAGTTGTGAATGTGTATAGTTGTGAATGTGTATAGTTGTGAATGTGTATAGTTGTGAATGTGTATAGTTGTGATGTGTACTTGTGAGTGTATAGTTGTGATGTGTATAGTTGTGAATGTGTATACTTGTGATGGTATGTTGTGAATGGTATGTGATGGTGTATAGTTGTGACTGTGTTGTTGTGAATGTGTATAGTTGTGCATGTGTGTAGTTGTGAATGTGTATAGTTGTGAATGTGTATAGTTGTGAATGGTATAGTTGTGAATGTGTCTAGTTGTGAATGTGTATAGTTGTGATGTGTATAGTTGTGATGTGGTAGTTGTGAATGTGTATAGTTGTGAATGTGTCTAGTTGTGCCTGTTTATGTGTGGTGCGTGTTAGTTGTGAATGTGTATAGTTGTGATGTGTTAGTGTGCATGTGTATAGTTGTGAATGTGTGTAGTTGTGATGTGTATGTTGTGAATGTGTATAGTTGTGCATGTGTATAGTTGTGAATGTGTATAGTTGTGAATGTGTATAGTTGTGAATGTGTATAGTTGTGAATGTGTATAGTTGTGCAAGTGTGTGTTGTGTGTGTGATAGTTGTGAATGTGTAGTTGGATGTGTCTAGTTGTGAATGTGTATAGTTGTGCTGTGTATAGTTGTGAATGTGTATGTTGTGAATGTGTTCGTGTGCATGTGATAGTTGTGAATGTGTATACGTTGTGAATGTGTATAGTTGTGAATGTGTATTGATGTTAATTGTGAATGTGTTAGTTGTGATGTGTGTAGTTGTGCATGTGTATAGTTGTGAATGTGTGTAGTTGTGAATGTGTCTAGTTGTGACTGTGTATAGTTGTGAATGTGTATAGTTGTGAATGTGTATAGTTGTGACTGTGTATAGTTGTGAATGGTATAGTTGTGAATGTGTTATAGTTGTGAATGTGTATAGTTGTGAATGTGTATAGTTGTGAATGTGTATAGTTGTGAATGTGTATAGTGTGAATGTCGTATAGTTGTGAATGTGTATAGTTGTGAATGTGTATAGTTGTGAAGTGTATAGTTGTGAATGCATTCCCTGTGTATAGCTGTGAATGTGTATAGTTGTGAATGTGTATAGTTGTGAATGTGTATAGCTGTGACTGTGTATAGTTGTGCATGTGTATAGTTGTGACTGTGTATAGTTGTGAATGTGTATAGTTGTGAATGTGTATAGTTGTGAATGTGTATATAGTTGTGAATGTGTATAGTTGTGAATGTGTGTAGCTTGTGAATGTGTATAGTTGTGAATTGTATAGTTGTGAATGTGTATACTTGTGAATGTGTATAGTTTGTGAATGTGTATAGTGTGAATGTGTATCTTGTGAATGTGTATAGTTGTGAATGTGTATAGTTGTGAATGTGTATACGTTGTGAATGTTATATGTTGTGAATGTGTATAGTTGTGAATGTGTATAGTTGTGAATGTGTATAGCTTGTGAATGTGTATAGGTTGTGTAATGTGTATAGTTGTGAATGTGTATAGATGTGAATGTGTATAGTTGTGCATGTGTATAGTTGTGAATGTGTATAGTTGTGAATGTGTATAGTTGTGAATGTGTATAGTTGTGAATGTGTATAGTTGTGAATGTGTATAGTTGTGAATGTGTATAGTTGTGAATGTGTATAGTTGTGAATGTGTATAGTGTGAATGTGTATAGTTGTGAATGTGTATAGTTGTGAATGTGTATAGTTGTGAATGTGTATAGTGTTGAATGTGTATAGTTGTGAATGTGTATACTTGTGAATTGTATACTTGTGAATGTGTATAGTTGTGACTGTGTATAGTTGTGAAGTGTATACTTGTGAATGTGTCTAGCTTGTGAATGTGTACTATTTGTGAATGTGTATATTTGTGAATGTGTATAGTTGTGAATGTGTATAGTTGTGAATGTGTATAGTTGTGAATGTGTATAGTTGTGAATGTGTATACTTGTGAATGTGTATAGTTGTGAATGTGTATAGTTGTGAATGTGTATAGTTGTGAATGTGTATAGTTGTGAATGTGTATAGTTGTGAATGTGTATAGTTGTGAATGTGTATAGTTGTGAATGTGTGTAGTTGTGAATGTGTGTAGTTGTGAATGTGTATAGTTGTGAATGTGTATAGTTGTGAATGTGTGTAGTTGTGAATGTGTATAGTTGTGAATGTGTGTAGTTGTGAATGTGTGTAGTTGTGAATGTGTATAGTTGTGAATGTGTGTAGTTGTGAATGTGTGTAGTTGTGAATGTGTATAGTTGTGAATGTGTATACTTGTGAATCGAGTGGTCTGTTTTATAGTCAAGTGCTAAAGGACCCCTTTATACTCACGAAGTTGCCGTTTGGGAATCTGGTGCTAGACCCATATGAGGTAGGGGCAATGTACAAGGTCTGCTATTTACTGTTCAGTTTTTGAGGATTATGCCCCTGATAAGGTGTACCAGCAATAAGGTTGATTGATTGATTGATTGATTGATTGATTTAGGAACCGACATCACAGCATTCGGGACATTCCCATAAGCGCTCCTTCCCCATCCTCAGCAACCAGCGAAGAGTTCCAACACTAATAGTTCCAGTAGCAATCTGATTATATGTCCGTCTCGCCTTTCCTCTGAGCGTCGAGCGTCGGCCAGATCCCCTCGTCACTCCTCGATGCCTCATTCTAACCAGACTATGGTGATCCATTTGCTCCTCCGAGGTGTACACGTGCTCCCACAAGGCCGCAACCACATCTGCCTTGTCATGCATCAATACTCCACCAAGTTCTGCTGAGCCAGCCAATCTGTCCGCCGGTTCATTCCCCAGCACACCGGCATGCCCAAGGAGAAAAGATCCAGGTGATGCTTGCTACCCGTGACCTCCGAAGCGAAGCAAGCCACTCTGCACGAAGCTTGCCTGTTCTCATCCCTTCTCAGCATGCTTTCTGAGTCAGTTACAATCACAATGTGTGTATGTATCGTGTTTTCTATCCAGCGGAAAGCTGCACTGACCGCCTCCACCTCCATTCTTAAGCTAGATGTAGTGTCATCATACGCCAGTCTCTCCTGCACCAAACGCCGACCATTAGTTTTTGCCAAGAACTCTCCTACCTCTCAACACCGACCCATCCGTGTAGATAATCACATCACCCGGGCGAGAATTGATTATATAAGCAATAAGGTTGATTGTTCACCAACTACAGAATTACTGGATCAATAAAGCACTACATAAAATTATCAATTCCGCTGTGGTCTCGTGTTTAGTGCACCAATAAATTGATCCGGGTTCAACCCCTACCAGAGCTAAGATTATATCTAATCCAAACCCCTGACAGTTCATAATGCTGTTCTGAATCATTACCAGGTTGCACTGTAATATGCCTCTTTGCAGACGTGAAGTTCCATAGCAGCCTGGCACACCACGAATTCGGAGAGGGGAAGGAGCGATCTGTAAAACAGCTCTGGTGGAGATGGTCCTTTACTTTACCTGTTGACTAGTAACAGACCACTCCAATCACAACTATACACGTTCACAATCATGCGACAAAACTGCGTTATCTGAAACAGTTAGTTATTCGACTGATCATACTTATTTCACATTGAACCATTCAGTTCATAAGTGCTCTGATACCTTCCTCAGGAAATCCCGCAGCGTGTAACGGCTAACGACACCAGCTCTATGTTGGTTTATTAATCTTCTTTGGCTTCGTGCATTGTGTTCTTGTTTGGCCACAATTCTTTTAACTTGTTGTTCCCGCAGTCTGACCATATTTCTAGATTCACAGTCATCACTTGGTTCTCTTAAACAACTTACTTCTCGTAGAGCACTCAGTATATCAGCCTGGACCATGGCTCGTCCGCCCTCCACAGTAGTTAGTGCCCTGTCAGAAGAAAAGTAGTTCCTACAACAATCCGACTCCCACAGATACAGGTCCTTTTCATGACCCATGCGGCTAAACGTCAATGCACCGAACTTAAAAGTTAAAATCCAGACACAGAGAACCAGAGAACACACAACCAGCCAACCAACTTTTCAATCAATCACCCAATCAACCAGCCAATCAGTAAATCAACCAGTCAGCCAACCCGTCAGTTAATAAACCAGTCAACGAACTAATCAGTCTATCAACCAGCCAAACAACCAAACAGCCAATCAACCGCCAGCATTCAGTCAATCAGCCTGCCAATCAATCAATCAACTAGCTAGCCAATCAATCAGCCAATCATTTAGCTTACAAATCAATCAGGCAATCAACCAGAGAGCCACTCATTCAATCAGCCAGTCAACCACCCAGTCAATCAGCCAGCCAACCACTCAGCCAAACAACTATCCCGCAAACCAGTCATTTAATCATCCAGCGAACAAACTATTCAGTCAATCAGTCAGACAGCCAAACAAACAATCGGTCAATCAAACAGCCAACAAACAGATCAGTCAATCAATCAGCCCGACACCCAGACAGTTAATCAAACAACCCGCCAACCAGCCAATTAACCAGCCAACCAACCAGTCAGTCAATCAACCAGCAAACCACTCAGTCAAACAGCCAGTGAACCACTCATTCAAACAACCAATAAATCAAGCAGTCAGTAAATCTACCAGCCAACAAACCAATCAGCCAATCAACCAGCCAGCCAACCAACCAGTCAGATAATCAACCAGCTATCCAACCAATCAGTCAATCAGCCAGTCAACAAACCAATCAGTCCATCAACCAGCTATCCACCAAATCAGTCAGTCAGTCAACCATCAACCAAACAATCAGTCAATCAACCAGCCACCTACCCAATCAGGCAGTCTATGAACCATGAACCAAACAATCAGTCAATCAACCAGGTAAGCAACGGATCAATCAATCAACCAGGTAACCAACGGTTCAGTCAATCAACCAGCCAGCCAACCAATCAATCAATCAACCGGCCAGCCAGCCAACTATTAAGTCAATCACCAGCCTGCCAGGCAATCAATTAATTAACCAGCCAGCCAACGAGTCAGTCAATCAACCAGCCAGCAGCCAATCAGTCAATTAACCAGTCGGCCTACGAATCAGTCAGTCAACCAGCTTAGCTACCAGTCATTCAGTTAATCAGCCAACCAATCAAACACGACACAGTTTTAGCTAACCACAGCACACGATTGTCTCCCTATTTCACGTGTATCATTTTAATCAATCAGTATGTCAGAAAAACAAAACATGCTTCCGACTTATTACAACTGATTAAATCTGTTACACGTTAAATATTTCAGCTTCCCAATTCTTTGATGTAAACGTGTGACACTTGGGCATTTGAAATTATTGAAATGTGGGCTGGTCTGTAGTGCGTCGGTTGTTTGTTAACCGAAGTAACGCCATGACACTTGCAACACGCCCATGATGGTTTGAACACTTTCCGTTAGTGTTCTCAATTGATGCAACTTTGTTTATCTTGATAGATAAAAAGCAGTTGGTAGAATATTGTGTGTATGATAGTTCTGGAGAAGAGAATAAATATAGTGTTTGATACTATTTTCCAATCCCCCCCCCCCACCACCCCACCTGTATGAACTCGCACCTTCACCGTGTCTAGTAACACTGTGTATGCCAGTACGCCACTTGAATTTTTTAAGTCACCCCCTGCTGGCCGTTAAATCACTAGGTACACTAGCACTCATCCCAGGCATTTTCTTAATGAGATCGGCATACAACAGTCTGGCATTTTCACATATGATTGCCACCGAAACAGAATCGCTATCTAAGCGTTTTTGATTTATCCAAATTAATAATAACTGTTCGACATCTTCAGTTGTTTGCGATCTCCGTTTCGTTAGCACGTTCACGTCTTTCGCAACATTAGCCTCCTGTTTTGTTTCCTCTTACTCCACAAAGGAACTTATCGTAGATGGTGAATAGACTTCCCGTACACGCGGGTTGCGTTGATGTGTCTTGTTATTTGGTCCGTCATAAAGCCTGCTCGAAGAGCTATGGTTATAAATTTAATGACTTTCAACATGGTCCAATGGGTAAGAGCTCTCGTTTTTAAACATCAAATGTGCTGATGCGACGTAGCGTGTTCAACCCCTTCAACCTTTCAGCAACCTTAATGCCACTCTCATATTTTTCATTGATTTCCTTCTTCAACTCTATCGTGTTTCAGCCTTCTTCTTCAAAGGGCTGCTGGCTCTGGAAACTTTCTTTGGCCCCATGATGGAGCTAAGAGGAAAGGGTTAACTTACTAGCAAGTGATGCTCACACAACGAGGAAAAAAAAAAAAAACCCGTTAAACTGAGCAGAAGAACGCGTGGGTCCCTTTACTTTGGCAACAATAGCAGCGTGGTCCCGTGGGCACGCCGACGAAATCCAAGGCAACAGACGAAAACCGAGACAAATGTTTCGCGGGGGAAAAAAATCGACGAAAAAAGAAACCGAAGAAAACCGAAGGCAACGAAAACCGAGGTTTTTGCTGCACAAAGATTGAACGTGCTGGAGACATTCTAGATGTTTTTGTCGCATTATGGAAAGGCATTAAATTGTCTGACGAAAAGAGGAAAGACATAGAGTGTTGGAGTCATTCTACCTTGTGTTTGTGTAAACAATATAAAATGACACAAAGTAGTGCAGCTTTACATAACAGAGTTAAGACAAAACAGAACGTTGCGGCGATTAGCCTTCATCAGCAAACAAACACATTCACAAACACAACATACAGTCAAGGAGATCTCCTGTGACTACATCAGAAGGTGACGACAGGACGAGAAGAACAAAAGCATGGAAAAATGAAAGCAATGAAGAGAAAATGAGAATTGAAAAAAATGTTAATTGAAAAAAATGTTAGTTGAAGAAAATGTAATTGAAAAAAATGTTAATAGAGAAAATGTTCATACTCACCTCACAGTAAGCAACTCAGAAAATCTCCGATGTATTCTTATACCCGGCGCTAGGTGTTACGTTTCAGTGAGCACATAGAAGGAAGGGGGCGGGGCAGGATGGCAGGACGGTAACTGGTCTGGTAAGGGTATCTGAGCAATCACAGTGGATGTACTAGAGAAGCATGAGGCGCGCAAGATTGATGGTGGTACTAACCAAAACCCCATTATGTGCTCCTATATGTTATTATAGGGGCGAGTCTTAAAGTCTGGGTAGACTGATATGCGTGAACGCACATACATACATAGACACCGCTCAACAGACAAAATGCTGGTATATGTGGGCATGTGCAAAGTATATGTGAGAAGAGAGAGAGAGAGAGAGAGAGATAGAGAGAGAGAGAGAGAGAGAGAGAGAGAGAGAGAGAGAGAGAGAGAGAGAGAGAGAGAGGAAAAGTGCCTGCGAGATACCACATGAGGTATGCGGAGTACGTCGGTCTACAAGTACGACGCTTCACTCATACTGTTCCCTATGAAATAGTCAGTATGGTTGATTATTATACAACATATTTAAGGATCAAATCGCCCAGTGCTTGAGTTATTGGGGCTGTATAAGATCCAACCACTGGTAATACACGTGATGTAGGTAGGCACAGAGAAGCAAGATGTTAGGAGAGAGAGAGAGAGAGAGAGAGAGAGAGAGAGAGAGAGAGAGAGAGAGAGAGAGAGAGAGAGAGAGAGAGAGAGAGAGAGAGAGAGAGGAAAAATGCCTGCGACATACCGCATGAGGAATGCGGAGTAGGTCGGTCTACAAATACGAGGCTTCACTCATACTGTTCCCTATGAAATAGAGCCAGTAAGGTTGATTGTTATACAACGTATTTAAAGATCAAAATCGCCCAGTGCTTGTTTTATAGGGGCTGCATAAGATCCAACCACTGGTAATACACATGGTGTGGGTAGGCACAGGGAAGCAAGATTGTTAGGAGAGAGAGAGAGAGAGAGAGAGAGAGAGAGAGAGAGAGAGAGAGAGAGAGAGAGAGAGAGAGAGAGAGAGAGAGAGAGAGAGAGAGAGAGTAAAAAATTTTTTTACTATAAAATAAGAGAGGTAGGAAAAATGCCTGCGACATACCACATGAGGTATGCGGAGTGGGTAGGTCGACAAATACGAGGCTTCACTCATACTGTTCCCTATTAAATAGAGGCAGTAAGGTTGATTGTTATATAACGTATTTGATGATCAAATCACCCAGTGGTTGTGTTATTGGGGTTGTATAAAATCAGACCACCAGCAATATAGTTGGAATAGGTAGGCACAGATAAGCAAGATGGAAGAGAGAGAGAGAGAGAGAGAGAGAGAGAGAGAGAGAGAGAGAGAGAGAGAGAGAGAGAGAGAGAGAGAGAGAGAGAGAGAGAGAGAGATTGGAAAAGTGCCTGCGACATGCCACCTGATATATGAGGGGTCGGAAATACGAGGCTTCACTCATACTGTTCCCTATGAAATAGAGGCAGTAAGGTTGATTATTATACAACGTATTTGAGGATTAAATCAACCAGTGGTTGCGTTATTGGGGCTGTATAAAATCAGACCACCAGCAATATAGTTGGAATAGGTAGGCACAGATAAGCAAGATGGAAGAGAGAGAGAGAGAGAGAGAGAGAGAGAGAGAGAGAGAGGAGAGAGAGAGAGAGAGAGAGAGAGAGAGAGAGAGAGAGAGAGAGAGAGCTTGTGTTTGTAAAGTCTCACTACACTTTGTATGTAGAACAAATTTGAATATTCTTCTTCCGATGGATGCTTATACAGTATTATACTTGTCCTGTTTCAGGTATGGATGCATATTTTGTATTATACTTGTCCTGTTTAAGGTAATGGATGTGTGTGTGTGGGGGGGTGGGGGGGTGTGGAGGTGGGTGTGTGTGTGGTGTGTGTGGTTGGTGTGTGTGGGTGGGTGGGTGTGTGGGTGGGTGGTGGGTGTGTGGGTGGGTGTGTGTGTGGGTGCGTGTGTTGTGTTTGAGTGTGTGTGTGGGTGTGTGTGTGGTGTGTGTGTGTGTGAGTGGATGTGTGTGGGTGTGTGTGTGGGTGGGTGGGTGGGTGGGTTGTGTGTGTGTGTGTGTATTCAGATACAAAATATACATTTATTCATTTACAAAATTCTAAAGTTATTCAAATAATGTCATGTCATCTTCTTCTGAAACATCGTCATAACTCTCCAAATTGCGAGTTCAGGCCTGAATTTCTTGCGACTCCATTTCCTGTAGACCATTGGTCCCAGTCTCTCATGTCCAAGAATAAAGCTTTCCTTAAATGAACATTTCTTGTCATTGTAGCCTGCTCGTAGTACATTGGAAACTTTATTTCACACGAGAGACGTGTTGAATTATGAACCACGCCCGATCATTATCAAGTGCGCACCAGTTGCTCTGTACTCCGACTGGCCATTCGGCAACAAGTCTCTCATTCTAGCTGACTATATTAATTAGGGCTTATTTTAGGGGTAGGGCTTATATTAAAAGCATCCTGAAAAATCGTGCCAAGGCTTATTATAGGGATAGGTCTTATTTTCGTGGAAACCCAGTAGTGCATATTATATAATCATGTGTTGAGGAGAGATTACCAACTGTTTTAGTGTAGTGTATAATAAATATGTAACAACAATTGAGAACGCTAACACAAAAAACAATGAAGACACGCAAAGCAACAGAGCAACAGATGCATGGTTAAAGTAAAAGCCATGACTGCTATATTTGGAACTAGAAGCCATCAAAACAAGATGCCATAAGCTCCTCTATTTTAAACGTTCTGTTGCAACCTCCACATTGAGGGACCCAGGTGCATTATGTGAAATCCCGGGCTGAAGAAAATCAGATCGACAGGGATTTAAGACATCCTTGCGCCGCAAGCGGGATGGAATAGGGCGGATAATCCAGACAGAAACTGCAGACAACTCTTCGCCAATATTTGAGGAGGAGGATAAGGAGGAGGAGTAGGAAGCGGAAGAGGAAACACAATTTGTTGAGTGAAGTATGGTGATGTAGAACATCTGCGATCAGAACAAACACGAACATATTTACGTAATGTAACCGGTAGATAGCAAATCATCATCATCACGAGCCATGCCGATAGTCACATGATTACCAGAGTCTGGGAATATCTTTCTATTCTTGTCCTCATGTTACCATGTGGTCAAGCCATTTGTGTATTTATTCATTGTGCCATGTCCTAGCTCCTTTGTCATCACATTTGCCAGTTGCCACAATGTGTTCAAGTGTAGAACTCTCCCCTGGCTAAATCTGTATTAAAACACCATCTTCTTGTTGGTTTGTTCTTAGTTTTCTGTATGTTTTGTTGTTCCGACACTTCTGTTTATTCCCCCTCCCCCTTTTCCCCCTCCCGAATCAGGGTTACATGAAGCCATGGGTGCAGGTGGTGGATGGAACTGAAGAGCAGCTGACAGATAGTTATTTATTATAGTCTCCAATTTTACGACTTTAGGCAGAGGATCTCGTTTTGAAGGCAATGGCTACGGTCATCGACCATTAGGGTTACTGCTAAAAAGGAAAATCAATGGCAAACTACCTTTGGTTCACAGATGCCTAGAAAATCACGTTTCGTCAATTCACAGAGAATCAGAGAAACCACGTAAAGTGGGTGCTCCATCACAGCAACCTCGTCCGGTAGGGATAGTCATGCGCACCTAGGTGACGCCGGATCGTGAACAAGCGACTGAGTGCCAAAGATTAACTAACATCACTTACAATGGGAACGCGGAAAGTTCGAACTATGAATGGGGACGGCTCATTGGATAATATCAAGCAGGAAATGAGAAGAATGACTATTAGCAGTGTAGGTATATGTGAGTCCAGCTGGAAAGTAATGGGCGTGATAACATTCGAGAATATAACATAATCCATTCTGATGGAGAGAAAAACAGAAAGGTGTAGCAAGTATTATTTATATCACTGTCACTGTCATCTACTGCCTGTAATATCTTGCGGTGTAGGACAGGGGGATGTTGAACCTGAGGAATTAAGACCACTTGGATAGTGCTTTGGCAGTGAACTGTGCGAGTAAGGGTTTTCTTTTTTTTTCCCCCGACATAAAAAAACATCCACATCTTACCGAGGATTTATAAGAAGAGATTAAATCCATGAAAGGATACTGCACTATGTCAGACAGAATATTACTGGTGCAGTTAGTTGACAGACCTTTGGTACGAACATCATGCAAGTTTATGCACCAACAACGGATAACAGTGATGACAGCATTTGTGAGTTTTATAGTGATTTGGATAATGCATTCAAAAAGTTCAAATACTCGGAATTAAATATCGTAATGATTGACTTTAATGCTAAATTTGGAAGTTAACAAGATGGATGCAAAGTATGCAAGTCTCGACTAAGTTAAGTTAGTTCATATCCTTTACAGGAAGTTGCAGTCAACACCAGCATTTTATGTTGTGATCTCTTGGCATATTTACGTTCAGTAGTTTGCCGTTGCTATCTCAACGACCGGCACCCATACCATTTTGTAAAAAACCAACGAAACGCGGTCTGCTGCCAAATCGCCCACAGCTGGGTTTTGAACGCGGGTATGTGGGATCACGAACTGCGTCTGTAACTCCTTCGACACGGAACCGAAAAGTGTGGACTAGGCGAACGTTATGAAAGAGGGACTTATACAGTTTGCAATAGAAGATTATTGGAGACATCCTGTATAAACATCACCCAAGGAGATTATGTACATAAGAAAGAAAACAAATTGAACAATATAACTTCAATACTTCAGGTAAAACATAAATAAAGAATTTCGACAAACTCGGACAAAGTTAAATTTTTGTTATTTTGCTATGTTTGCTTTGTCACATTTGCAATTTTTTTATTTTGGTGTCACCCCTTGATGGTGTCACCCGGTGCGGCCCGCACCCCCCGCACCCCCCTAGTGACGCCCCTGTGCTTTTCATCTTGCTAAAGGCTACCTTCGCACAATGGCAATTCTTGTTCTAACTTCTTTAAGGCATCTCGCATCAGATGTTATGACTGTGCCGAGATAACTGTGTCGATTCACTTGCTTAAGACTATGCCCATTTACTTGTATACCACATTGTGGAATTTCCTTCTTTCCATGACGAACATAATCTGTGTCTTCTTAATATTCAGTTCTAACCCTAGTTCTGCACTGTGTGCAACAACCGCACCTACTAAATTTTGCAGGTCCTGTTCATTGTCTGAAATCAAGACTGTATCATCTGCATATCTAATGTTATTGATGTATCGCTCCCCAATGTTGATTCCTCCCATATCCTCTATATTTCTGAAAATATTGTCACTGTACAGAGAAAAAAGATCTGGAGACATTAGACATCCCTGTCTCACACCTCTCTTAATAGGCTGATATTGACCTACTTCATTATCAATTCTTATGGCAGCTTGTTGTTTCCAATATATGTTTTTTTACAAGTCTAAGGTCTTTTCCATCAATTTGTAGATCTTCAAGCATCCTTATCATGTCGACATGTCTCACTTTATCGAAAGCCTTTGTGTAGTCAATAAAGCAAAGATATAGATCTTTGTTTACTTCTATAGAACGTTCAATTACAGCTCTCAGTATATACCGTATTTTACGGAGTATAAGAGGCACTTTTTTCTTCAAAAAATGCCTCCAAAATTCAGGTGCATCTTATACTCGAAATTAATATAAAAATGGTAAAAATGTTATTTTTTAAAACAATTGCTTAAAGATTAAGGTGCGTCTTATAGTCCGTAGCGTCTTATGTCCGTAAAATACGGTACACAGCATTTACTGTGCCCTTGCCTTCTACAAACCCACATTGTTCATCTCCTATTTCGGGTTGTATTTTCTTCCTAACTCTTTGCATGATAATTCTCAGCAGAATCTTCGTGATGTGGCGCATTATACTAATTGTTCGATGTTGATCGCATTCCAAGGCTCCTGACTTCTTCGGGATTGCAATAAAAATAGAATTACATAATTCAGGAGGTATATCTCCAGTATCGTATATTGCGTTCAGCAGTCTGGTGACTTGGTCTATTCCATATTCTTCTACGGCATTGATCATTTCTTCTGGGATGTTATCTGTACCTGGGGTCTTGCCAGTTTTCATATGGTTAAGAGCATTCTGAACTTCCATCTTTAAAATTGATGGTCCTTCATTATTATTCTGATGAACATATTGTTCTTCTCTTGTATCATCATAGGTCTTTCACATAATCCTGACCACACGTGTAAAATGTTATCTTTTTCTATTATGAATTTGCCATCTTTGGTTTTTAGGCAATCCGTTTGATGTGTGTGTTCTTTTGTTAGTGATGTCATTAATTCTTGTGTGCATTAATTTGGTATTCCGGGTGTTGTGTTGGGTTTTCAATTCCTTGCAATTTTCCTCAAGCCATGTTTCTTTTGCCTCTTTACATAGCTTCCTAATTTTCCTGTGAATCTGTTCATATTTTTCCTTGTTATTTTTGTTATTTCTTCTTACTTCCATGAGTTTTAAGATGTCTTCCGTCACCTATTTCTTGTGTCCTATTATCTTTATTTTTGGAATGGTTGCTTCTGCAGCTTGGTTGATTGATTTCTTTAATATTTCCCATTGGTCACTGACGTCTTGAAATAATATTTCCATATCGGACAATGTATCGAATCTGTTCTTTACCTCTACATTGAAGTTATCTTTTATTTCCTCAATCTTCAGTGCTATAGATCAAATTTGTGCTTTCTTTGTGACTATTTGACTTTCATTAATTTTATATGTAAATTGCTTAAAATCATCTATGTTCTCTGTAGCAGTTGCGCTTTGGTGTAGTTTTGCGACTGTTAAAGCATTCGGAATCTTCTGTTGATGAGAATGTGATCAGTCTGATTTGCGATCTTATGATTAGGACTCCTCCCTGTCCATAATCTCCTTAGGGTGCTGTGATACCAGGTGTTTCCATAATCAAATCTTGCTCTTTTAAGACCACTGTACAAGCCTGACAACGCTCTTTCATTCTGTCCCCCTAGTCCATACTTGCACTACTCTGCATCCGTCCTGTTGATTTCCATCATTTGGCACATTCAAGTCACCCATATGGCTATTACTTCAGAATCCCAACACAAAGTCCGCCATGAAAAATACAGTTCATCATCGATGGAAGTGGAAGTCACTAGAAAACCAGCAGCCACATATTACTGCGTAAGGCAACCTGTTTGTTCAGCAATCGACCGGTCGCTATGTTTCTGAACATGCAGTTCACTATACAAACAACCGCGGACAGATGTTTAAGTACTCCACACGAAATTCCCAGCTCATAGTGTCGCTCAAAGCATTAAATCAGTAGCAGGGCGATGGAACCATGCACTACCAGACCAACATGACGAAAATGCGTTAAGCAAACCGTAGCCACAAGCATAAATACTCCCGAGGCCTTAACAGCTCAACTTTCCTGTTGGGGCCAAAAGTCTGAAGTTAAAATACCAGCCTTGCTCACAGTCGAAGTACTGAAATGCTGTGTTGAGTCATAACGTGGCACGTCCTAACAGTCTCTCCGCGGAGCTTAAATTAAAATACCAGCTTTGCTCACAGTCAAAGTACTGAAGTGCTGTGTTGAGTGATGACGTCGCGCGTCCTAACAGTCTCTCCGCGGAGCTTAAGTTAAAGTACGAGCCTTGCACACAGTCGAAGTATTGGCGTGCTGTGTTGAATCACGATCTGACGCGTCCTTACATTGTCCCTCCACAGATACCTCAGCATTTTGTATAAAACCACATCTCAGCATTTTGTATAGAACCACATCTCAGCATTTTGTATAGAACAACATCTCAGCATTTTGTATAGAACAACATCTAAGTATTTTTTATAGAACCACATCTTAACATTCTTGTATATAACCACATCTCAGCATTTTGTATAGACCCACATCTCAGTATTTTGTATAGACCCACATCTCAGCATTTTGTATAGACCCACATCTCAGCATTTTGTATAGATCCACATCTCAGCATTTAGTATAGAACCACATATTAGCATTTTGTATAGAACCACATCTCAGCATTCTTGTAAAGAACCAAATCTCAGCATAGTTTTAGTTTAGTTTAGCCGTTGGATCAACATCACGGCACACGGTTTAAACCCATAAGTGCTCCGTTTTCCTCCTAACTGAAACCTGAGTCTGGAGAAACTTAGCTCAATGCACGAACTCCGTTGCATCGGCGAGGATCCTGAAATACTTTGGGTAGATTTTTAACTCGAAATTTTGCCCGGGCAGCGCCGTTAGGCTACTATTTTTCGATTTCCAACTGCCACCATGGCCGAGAGGTTAGCAGCTTTCTCTCCGCTAACCCCGAATACTCTCGTCACGTGACGCGACGAGAATTAGCAGTGGTTCGAATCGCAAAAGTGACTTATGAGAGTATGGAGTCCGGTCGCTCAGAAAGTCGTGGTCGTGCTGATGAGCGTAATCTAGCCTAGGAATCAACACTACAGCTGAAAGATGCTGGTGTTGACCGCATATCCTGAAACAGGATGGAAACGAGGACTGCCAAGGGATTTTTTACGTGCGCAACAATACACACGGGCGTCCGATCTCACTACCCAGAGACCAAGGGTATTACTGGAAGTCCACGTTGATGTTTTAAATAACTCCCGGTCCTCACCGGGGCCTGAACCCTGGACCTCCAGCACTCGAGGCGGACACCATACCTCGAGACCGCCTTCTTGTATAGAACCACATCTCGGCATTCTTCTATAGAACCACATCTCAGCGTTTTATTTTCTTATTTTTTTGTTTTTTCAGACTCCTATCTCGACATTCTTCTATCGCATCTCAGCATGCATAGAAGAAGAAGAAGAAGAAGAAGAAGAAGAAGAAGAAGAAGAAGAAGAAGAAGAAGAAGAAGAAGAAGAAGAAAGAGTAGGGTTAGGAGGAAGAGGACCAGAAGCAACAATAGGAAGACGAGAGGATTAGGAAAATGAAGAACATCAGGAAAAGACGAGAAAGAAGAAGTTCGACTTTTCAGAATATGTTGTATTGACAAACGTAAATATCCGTGTGAATATTCATAAACAATACACGCAGGAAGCATTGCTGACAACTACCAGCACACGGAGAAGAGTTGAAATCTCTGTTGGTTTGATTATCTCATCATTAAGACCCGGCCTGTAAACAAATGAGGACAGACGATGTGCACAATTAAAAACACATGAAATGCGTCGGCTCACAATGTTTTATTGCAACTGGGACAAATGTCCCTATTGGGAATTACAGCAACAATGTCGCCGCGTGGGTTATTACACAAGGCATGAGCATGCCAGGCGACACACAAAGCCTGGAGTTGTGCTAATCAATTTTGCAAAGTAGACCTGGAATAAATCAATTGCGGCCCTTGAATGAAAGGGATTGTTTTAATCACAAATCACCACAAACTGGTGTATCCATTAGACACTGGATTTAGCCAACAAAGGACAATAGCTTACAGATGTCATTTTGGCAAATGTTGTTTTTGCTGGCTCGCTTTGAACTCAAACTTAGTCAATACACGTGTTACTACTTTTAGTGCACTGGACTAATTTTTGCTTGTGAATTTAGCTTTCCCTATTACCAGTGTCCCTCGCCATTTTTGTTAGCATATCTTTTACAGGACATCGCTGTCAACACCAGCATTTTACCACTGTTGTTGAATTCTTGGTAAGATTACGCTCAGTAGTTTGCCATTGCTTTCTGAGCGGCCGGCTAACTTATTCCGTAAGTCACCAACTCCGCTGGAACCGCTACCGATTCTCGCTCGCTGCGAGACCTTATGTGGATAAACGGGATTACGGAGAAAATTGTTTAACCACTCGGCCAGAGAGACCGGCCCCTCGCCATTAGACGAATCAAATCCGACTTTAGAGGTGCTTGTAATTTACGTCCCCAAGTCAACATTTTAGTCCAAATGACCTATGTAGGGGATGAACCCGATACCTCCGCATCAGCACACCAGATGTTTAAGAACGAGAGATCGTTTTCATTCGGCAATACTGATCTCCGAGGTAACTGTATAAGCGCTGCATATCAGCATCATCATCCTTATTATCATCATTATCATCATCATTATTATCATCATTATTATCATCCTTATTATCATCCTTATTATCATCCTTATTATCTTCATTATTATCATCATTATTATCATCATTATGTCCTATGTCGATCAGCAAGAGTGTTCGCATTCTTTTGGATCAGGTCTGTGGTCTATTTACGGTTGTACCACGTGACCAAGCCATTTAGGTAATTATATCTTTGTCTCTCCTTTTTGAGTCGGGCGGCAGATGTGAGGCAAGTTTGCAATTTTACCAGCATCGACCCTGGCAAGTATTGGATACCTGAACCCCCAGCGCTTAATTACAACTACACCTGCATTGTCACGCTTGACAGGAGGTGCAAAGAGCGGAATCCTGCTTCTGTCAATGCTGTCGCGAGATTGCCATGAGTTAAACAGATAAATATTCCCGACGTTTGCTTGGCGTGTATTTTCAGCACCATTATTTTACTAACTGGAAAAACACCGCGGATGTCAAAATCTCAGGACAATATTTGTAGCTGCACGTGTACATCTATAACGGATTTGGAACGGTCGGTGTTGATGGTGACAGGTCCTGGCATCGCCTTGATTAGTTTGTCTACATTTGAATGTAAATGGAAGCAGTGGGGTCAGCCCATCTACACATTTGGTGTTGAGTGAGAAGGAAGGGATACACCGAGTTGGCAGTTCATTACCAGTTAGAATCACATATATTGTCACCACGGAACAGAAAGATTGACAAGTTTGTCAACATTTGAATGCAGATTGGAAGCCGTGAGATCCACAATGGCAGATGTAAAACGGAAGTACTTAGTAGGGAGAAAACAGTACATATGTCAATTCTTGGTTTCCGGAACATGAAGAGTTTGACGGGGTTATTTGCAACTGTTTGTTGGAAGTCGTCATAAAATTCGCTGGCTTGTTTGAGAATCTTAACAATTACTGACAACTTTGACAGGATTTAAAGCCCGGAAAAATAGATCCTTGCAAATGGTTGATATGTCCAAATAACACCTGTGTGGGGAGAAGAGGATAAAGTCACGTGGACAACGTTGGTAGTTTGCCATATAACTCTAGTTGTGACCAGCTAGGGAGGACTTGAAATTATGCTTTAGTCAGAGTGCCAGGGCACGGCAGCGCCTAGTGGAAATAATATCTACCGTGTGTTAATTAGTGACTTAATTTTACACGTGCCTATAATGGCAGATGTAGATATGATTGATAGGACTGCAGTGGTGCCATTTAAGGTATAACCTATTATAATATATTCGTTATAATTACTTTAGGCAGTAGCCTTGTTAAACTATAGTGTGATGATTAGCACTGTTAGTGGAAACTAGCTAGAGTAGGGAAGTGATACTTGACTCTGTTAGCTAGAATAGATTAGTGAAGTGTTGATAAGCTTTACTAGTTGAGAATTGAGTAATGAGGGATAATTGGGATTTCCCGTAGGTGTCCCTTGTGGGAGGGGTTCCACATTCTGTTTGCTGATTTTTTCTTTGTCATAACCTGATTCGATTCTAGGTGGGTAGCTAATCTGCTCTATGACTAAGTCTAGTTAGCTAACGATCATTAGGCAAGGTGATAGGCTTACACTCAGCCGAAAGAATCATGAACTAGTACTATCACCAGGTGTGTTGTTTCTATCCTAGGTTCCCTACCAGATCCAAGGAAGCTCAATAAAGTTTTTGGGAAGGAAGAAAATCCCAGTCTGAAGAACACCAGTTCGGCAATCAATATAGATTGCTTACAGACGTGATTAAAAGCTAGAGGGAGGTTGATTTCACCCAACATAGTGAAGATTACAGTTGCACCATACAGCATTAAACAGTGGTAACGAACCGAGAACCGGTTAAGAGTAACGAGTGTTAGTACAGTAACAATTAACATTAGTAATTAGCACTTGCGGACTGAATGGTTCGATGTGCAACGAGGATGATCTGTCGACTAACACTTAACTTTACTAACTGTGTAAACACTAGAAAAGAACTTGTGCAGTTGGTTAGAGAACATTAGGAACGGACATTGTGTAGAGTGAATCCGGTCCATAAGTAACTGTTCATACCACCGGTGTCTATTTCTCATGTTCATGAAATGGGATTACCAGAGGTCTACAGAAGCAAAGCAGTATCCGGCAGGATGGTTCCGGCAACGGGTGAGACGTACTTGTTCTGACGTAACGTGCTGTGGTCTATCTTTGCTGTGATCAGCGGACTGATCTGATGTCTGAGAGTCAGATTCTCTACACTTTATAGAACACGTCACACATTTTCTTCGCATACACGTCTCATACACGTTACACTTTTATTTTAATAAATTAATCTTTATTAATTTCTAGAAGTAAGAGTTGTTGAGTATGTTGCGTTGGGGAAGTATGAGAAGGGGGCATAGTACGACAGTGTGAGAGTGATAGGAAAAGGTGTCCATAGGCTGATGGAGTGTGTTGGACGGAAGCTGGTGGATTCTCCAGAATATTGAGGGGAAAAAAAAATAATATTATAATGTGGGTGTCGGATCTCCTCACTCCAGGGACGACACTTTAAAGGAGGACACGACATTACTGGGGGCTCGTCCGGGATATTTGGACAGTGGGATCTATCGTAAACGTGATCTTTGGACAGCGAGATCTCCCGTAAACGGAATCCTTGGACAGCGAGATCTCCTGCAAGCAGGAACGTTTGACAGGGGGATCTTCTGACAACGGGGTCTTTTGACACGGGATCCTTAGTTATAAAAGGGAGATATCATTTTGGAGAATCCAGCTAGAGTGAATGTGGATAGGGGTTAGGATTAATATCTTACCTGTTCACACTTCACACGTCTGCATAGGTCTGTGGTCCTGATTCTACTCTTGTCACTGAGTGAATGTACTGTGTGTGGTAATATCTAGATTTATAGTACTTGTTCATATATCGGTATAGTAATTTGCAGTTATATTGTACTAGACCTGCTAGCTTACCTCTCTGTATAATGGCCACCCCTAAACTTAGCACGTTAGAATTAAAGGCAAGGGGGGAAGAAATGGGATTGGCTGGGTCTGCTCTAACGGATTACATACAGGAAGTGGAGAGAGAGTATCGTCAAGCAGAAAGGGATGATCGAAAGGCCGAGCTGGAATTGAGAAGGATGGAGTTGGAACAAGCAGCTAAGAAATTGGAAGCTAAGCAAGCAGCTAAGAAATCGGAAGCTGAGCAAGCAGCTAGGAAATTGGAAGCTGAGCAAGCAGCTAGGAAATTTGAAGCTGAGCAAGCAGCTAGGAAATTAGAAGCTGAACAGGAAGCACAGAAAAGGGAGCACGAGTACCGATGAGGGAACTCGAGTTGAAGAGTCAATCTAATGGAGAAAACTGAGGGAGCAGTTGGAGGTTCCTCCATCCCAGGATCAACACCAGTAGGTGGACATGGGTACCATGCTATGAAGTTTCCTTTAGCGGTCTACGAGGAGGACAAAGAGAAGATTGACCAATACCTTCAACGCTTCGAGGCTATGTCAGTTGCTATGGGTCTGGAGCGTAACAAATGGAATCTTAAGCTATCCCAGGGAGTACGCGGGACAGGATACGAGGTTTATACTCGCCTGCCACCAGGACATGAGAACAATTATGATGAATTAAAGACGGCTCTGCTGAAACGATTCGAGGTTACATCGCATACCTACCGGAAAAAATTTCGAGCAGCGAAACGAGAACCGGGAGAGTTGTTTGCCGCCTACAGTTTGCGTCTTAAATCTTATCTCCATAAGTGGATGGATTTGGCTGGGTTCGCACATGACTATGAGAGTCTGGAAGAGCTCATGGTGGTCGACCAGCTGAAGAAGCAAATGTCTAAACCTCTCAGGACGTTCCTGGGAGAACAAGGAGCGGAACGTATTGACCTCGTGAATAAATTAGCAGAACGGTTCGTCGAGGTACATGGGGAGGCAGGGGAAAACCTTTCCACCAACACCAAAAGTCAAGAGAAACATGACAAGAAGAAAGCCAAAAACTCAGGAACAAAAAAGTGGGAACCTTATGGGAAAAAATCAGAGGATAGTTCAGAGAAGAAGAAGGAGGGAAGCAAGAGCACCTCAAGCTCTACACCTAAACGACCGTGGTCGGAGAAGTGGTGTTCAATTTGTAAGTCACCCTCTCACAATACGAGGGACTGCAAATCGAAGGCTAAGAACCCTCATTTTGCAGCATGTCAAGTGACTTCCAAGGAGGTTGTCACGGAAAATGCCAAGGTCAACAAGGAAGCTCGCCACCAGGAGAGCTCATTCAAGTCCGACAATAGAAAATCTAGGACATGGAAATGGTGCAACGAATGCAAGTCAAACACGCACAATGCTATTGACTGCAGGGGAAAGTCAGGAGACACTCAATTCGTCGTGTGCTCAGGGAAACCTAAGGTGGAGCCCACCGAACAGGTCGAGGCCGAGGAAGAGACTCCAGACCAGGAGAAACCACCTGTAGTGGAATTGGTAGAGGTTAACGGTCGTCAAGTGGAGTGTTTATACGACACAGGACTGGACGGGGAGGCCGTGATTTCTGCGGATCTAGTACATCCAGAACAATTCACAGGTGAAACATTGGATATACAGCCTGCACAGAAGAGTGCTGTAACCATGAAGTTGCCCATTGCTAATGTGGAGATTCGGTCACGGTACGTCACCGGCACCATCAAGGCCGCTGTATTGACCGATCCCATTTTTCCAGTCATCCTAGGTTGCCGGTATGTCTTTCTGGGAATGCCCAGGGAGCCTATTCATATGGGAGCAATGCAGACTCGCTCTCAGGCGAAAACGGAAGAGGCAGACGCAATTGTGACTAACCCAATGCCGGGGGAGCTACGAACTGCCCAGAGTGAGGATGATACTTTACGTCCTTGCTACAAAAAGCTGCAGAAAAGTGCTGATCCACCAGGACGGGGGCAGTACTACATGAAGAATAGGATACTCTACAGGAGAGCAGGAAGGGGAGACAACCTATACGGTCAGTTGGTCGTCCCAAAAGCTCATCGGTCCCAGATTCTTCATATGGGGCATACCATCTCCTTTAGTGGACACATGGGTATTGCCGCCACCATGCAGCGGATTTCCTGCCACTACTATTGGCCGGGAATGACAGATGATGTGCGTCGGTATGTGAAGTCATGCCCTGAGTGCCAGAGGGTGGCACCGAAACACTGGACAGCACCGGTGATGTTGGGTGAGATGCCCATCATGAACTCTCCTTTCGAGAGGGTAGCCATCGATATCGTGGGTCCACTTCCCAGGACTAGGAAGAGGAACATGTATATACTTACAATGGTGGATTGCTGTACAATGTGGGGTGAGGCGATACCGTTGACCACGATTGACTCGAAAAGAGTGGCGGACGCACTGATGGAGGCCTTTACCAGATTAGGCTTTCCGGATCAAATTCTGACGGACAATGGATCTCAGTTTTGTGGAAAACTCATGGAGGAGGTATTTAGGGTGTTTCACTCTAACCACATACATACCAGCCCTTACCACCCTCAAGCCAATGGACAAGTGGAGCGTTTCAACGGCACGTTGATGACAATGCTCAGGAAATTAGCGCAGGAAAAACCTGATAGGTGGGATGAATATATCCCAGCAGCACTTTTTGCCTATCGGGAAGTTCCTCATGGCTCAACAGGACTACCACCCGCTACGTTGCTGTTTGGTCGTCCAATCAAAGGACCGTTGGAAGCCATGTTGAGGAGTTGGACTGAAGAGGGGACGTCAGAAGAAGTGATCTCATCCTCCAAATACGTGGAGGAACTGAAAGAAAAACTCCACAAGGGATGGACTCTGGCAAATCAAAACTTGAAAAAGGCCAGGAAAAGACATGCGGCTTACTACAACCGTAGGTCTAAAGAAAGATCTCTAGAGGTGGGAGATAAAGTCTTGTTGCTACTCCCAACGGGAAACAACAAACTGGAGATAGGTTGGCAAGGACCATTTCCCGTGGAAAGGGTGATATCCAGAACCAACTATCAGATCCGGATCCGGGGAAAGTCGAAGATTTTCCATATCAATCTCTTGCGGAAATACGAAGAGAGACCCGGAGACAAGGCAGCTCACCTCATGGCAATGGCAGTTGCAGTGGAGACAGAAGTGGGAACCAGCGAGGGCAGGGAATATCCCTTAGTACACCAGGAAACCTATAGGGATGTACAAGTGAACCCTGATCTGACCTCCCAGGAGAGGGAAAGGATAACCCAGGTTCTCAAGTCTCATAAGGAGATACTGACTGATAAACCAGGACGAACGAGGTTGGTGGAGTTCGAGATGACTTTGACCACACAGGAGCCTGTTCGCCAAAAGGTTTACCCAGTGCCATTCTCTAAAGAAAAGGCCCTGGAGGAGGAAATAAAAAAACTGCTGGAGGATGACGTGATTGCACCATCCACATCCCCATACAATGCGGGGGTAGTTTTGTTACGCAAACCAAGTGGAGAACACAGGTTGTGTATAGATTACCGACTGCTGAACAGTCATACACAGTTTCAGGTGGAACCTTTGCCGAATCCAACTCAGTTATTCGCTAGGCTCCATAAGGCTCGGTACTTTTCAAAGGTGGATCTGAGTCGGGGGTACTATCAGATACCAGTCAAACCGGAGATTCGACCACTGTTAGCTTTCAGTACACCCAGTGGACACTACGAATTCAAGGTCATGCCCTTTGGACTCAGCAATGCACCTAGTGTGTTTACACGCATGATGAGGACTTTACTAGATCCGTTACAGGATCCGTCCATCATCTCATTCATGGATGATATTCTGATTTCCAGTGACAGCCTGGATGACCACTTACAATCCTTGGAGAGAGTGTTTAATAGACTCAAGGAAGCAGGGCTTACTGCTCGTCCAACCAAGTGCATGATTGGTTACCAAACTCTGGAATTTCTAGGTCACACCATCACTCCAGGACACATTGTTCCAGAAGAGAAGAACCTGGAGAAAATCAGAAATGCACCAAGGCCAAAAACGAAGAAGGATGTGCGATCTTTTCTCTCGTTGTGTGGGTTCTACCACAAATTTATCCCACATTTCACTGAACTGGGAGCTCCGTTGACCGAAACCTTGAAAAAGGGATTACCGGATCAAATCATTTGGACACCAGAATGTGAGAATGCCTATAGTCAGTTAAAGGAGGCCTTGGTCAGCAAACCTGTATTACAGCTCCCTGACCTTTCCAAACAATTTGTGTTGAGAACAGATGCGAGTGCGATTGGAATTGGAGCCGCTTTGTTACAGGAAGGAAAAGACGATGCTTCGGTTTTGAAACCTGTAGCATACGCAAGTAAGAAACTTCTACCGGCGGAGAGGAATTATTCAACCGTCGAGAGAGAATGCTTGTCCCTCGTATGGGCAGTGCAAAAATTTCAGCCATATTTGTATGGAGTTAAGTTTCGGGTTCAGTCGGATCATCAGCCCCTGATGTTCCTGGCTACTTCTCAGAAGCTCAACGCACGTTTGATGCGGTGGTCGTTGTTACTTCAACCGTATAATTTCACAGTAGAGTACATTCCTGGGAAGGAAAATGTTGGAGCGGATTTCTTGTCAAGACACCCAGCTCCTGAAGAAGAGGAATGAATTATCTGGATTTAACTCATGGTGGAGGAGAGTGAGATGGACTACTCTCTTAAGAGAGATTGCCATGAGATTGTCGCGAGATTGCCATGAGTTAAACAGATAAATATTCCCGACGTTTGCTTGGCGTGTATTTTCAGCACCATTATTTTACTAACTGGAAAAACACCGCGGATGTCAAAATCTCAGGACAATATTTGTAGCTGCACGTGTACATCTATAACGGATTTGGAACGGTCGGTGTTGATGGTGACAGGTCCTGGCATCGCCTTGATTAGTTTGTCTACATTTGAATGTAAATGGAAGCAGTGGGGTCAGCCCATCTACACATTTGGTGTTGAGTGAGAAGGAAGGGATACACCGAGTTGGCAGTTCATTACCAGTTAGAATCACATATATTGTCACCACGGAACAGAAGATTGACAAGTTTGTCAACATTTGAATGCAGATGGAAGCCGTGAGATCACAATGGCAGATGTAAAACGGAAGTACTTAGTAGGGAGAAAACAGTACATATGTCAATTCTTGGTTTCCGGAACATGAAGAGTTTGACGGGGTTATTTGCAACTGTTTGTTGGAAGTCGTCATAAAATTCGCTGGCTTGTTTTGAGAATCTTAACAATTACTGACAACTTTGACAGGATTTAAGCCCGGAAAAATAGATCCTTGCAAATGGTTGATATGTCCAAATAACACCTGTGTGGGGGAGAAGAGGATAAAGTCACGTGGACAACTTTGGTAGTTTGCCATATAAACTCTAGTTGTGACCAGCTAGGGAGGACTTGAAATTATGCTTTAGTCAGAGTGCCAGGGCACGGCAGCGCCTAGTGGAAATAATATCTACCGTGTGTTAATTAGTGACTTAATTTTACACGTGCCTATAATGGCAGATGTAGATATGATTGATAGGACTGCAGTGGTGCCATTTAAGGTATAACCTATTATAATATATTCGTTATAATTACTTTAGGCAGTAGCCTTGTTAAACTATAGTGTGATGATTAGCACTGTTAGTGGAAACTAGCTAGAGTAGGGAAGTGATACTTGACTCTGTTAGCTAGAATAGATTAGTGAAGTGTTGATAAGCTTTACTAGTTGAGAATTGAGTAATGAGGGATAATTGGGATTTCCCGTAGGTGTCCCTTGTGGGAGGGGTTCCACATTCTGTTTGCTGATTTTTTCTTTGTCATAACCTGATTCGATTCTAGGTGGGTAGCTAATCTGCTCTATGACTAAGTCTAGTTAGCTAACGATCATTAGGCAAGGTGATAGGCTTACACTCAGCCGAAAGAATCATGAACTAGTACTATCACCAGGTGTGTTGTTTCTATCCTAGGTTCCCTACCAGATCCAAGGAAGCTCAATAAAGTTTTGGGAAGGAAGAAAATCCCAGTCTGAAGAACACCAGTTCGGCAATCAATATAGATTGCTTACAGACGTGATTAAAAGCTAGAGGGAGGTTGATTCACCCAACATAGTGAAGATTACAGTTGCACCATACAGCATTAAACAGTGGTAACGAACCGAGAACCGGTTAAGAGTAACGAGTGTTAGTACAGTAACAATTAACATTAGTAATTAGCACTTGCGGACTGAATGGTTCGATGTGCAACGAGGATGATCTGTCGACTAACACTTAACTTTACTAACTGTGTAAACACTAGAAAAGAACTTGTGCAGTTGGTTAGAGAACATTAGGAACGGACATTGTGTAGAGTGAATCCGGTCCATAAGTAACTGTTCATACCACCGGTGTCTATTTCTCATGTTCATGAAATGGGATTACCAGAGGTCTACAGAAGCAAAGCAGTATCCGGCAGGATGGTTCCGGCAACGGGTGAGACGTACTTGTTCTGACGTAACGTGCTGTGGTCTATCTTTGCTGTGATCAGCGGACTGATCTGATGTCTGAGAGTCAGATTCTCTACACTTTATAGAACACGTCACACATTTTCTTCGCATACACGTCTCATACACGTTACACTTTTATTTTAATAAATTAATCTTTATTAATTTCTAGAAGTAAGAGTTGTTGAGTATGTTGCGTTGGGGAAGTATGAGAAGGGGGCATAGTACGACAGTGTGAGAGTGATAGGAAAAGGTGTCCATAGGCTGATGGAGTGTGTTGGACGGAAGCTGGTGGATTCTCCAGAATATTGAGGGGAAAAAAAAAAAATAATATTATAATGTGGGTGTCGGATCTCCTCACTCCAGGGACGACACTTTAAAGGAGGACACGACAAATGCCGAGCTCAAAGCGCTCATCGGTGAACATTCAGACGATACGGATGTGTTTAACTATACAGAGGATCTGTTATACAACAGCTTAGAAGTGCGTGGGCGTTCACGGCACGTTCAGTGAGCCGAACCGCTCAAGAAGCAGTGGTGCCCACTCTGTGACCACGAGCAGCATGCCAGTGTAGGTGATGGTAGAAACACGGGCTTTTTTCGTGTGGCTGGGGTCACATCATTATACTAAATTATGTGTACTAAGTAATTCAGTTACCATGATCCGAAAGGGTCGAGGCGGGTTCTGGACGCAGACAGTGGACTGAATCGCTGTAGTGGTCTATTGTCCGTAGAATCACCTTTATCTTAGTTCCAGCACATGCGGGAGTTGAGGTTGATAAACCTACTGGCTCTGCATCCCCTGCAGATGATCAGCCTATCACCTGTGCAGATATTATTAACGCCTTTAGAGAGATGTCGAGAGCGAAGGACTTTGACGTCAGAGACTCCACATCGTCGCTCAGAATGAGAAACTCCGGAGTAAGAATTGGCAAGGCCAGACACGAGATGCACATAGGGGAGAACGAGGGGTCTTACAAACCAACACCGAACTGGCACTTTTAGCTGTCGGTCACTGATTTATATTTTGGGGAAGGGGTGTAGGGATCTGAACAGCGTTAGACTTGTTCGGGGTGCAAGGATGATGCCCCAAAATATAACAGATAACATGTGGGTTTAGTCGCTTTTATTTGTCAACACATCTGACTTGACAAGTTCCGGGACGTTTTGTGTGACTGGACTAGATCACTAATGTATGACAATTGCGGTTTTCAGAAGCAGTTTCCTCCCCGGGAAGGTTAACCCGGTCAACAAATGCCCGCAGAAGTCGGATGTGTCGGCCTAACGGCGCAAGAACGCAGCTCTGCTGTGGACAGGCACAACGCAATCACGTCCGAAAAAAAACTCCGGATGAACGAAGAAGAAGAAGAAGAAGAAGCAGTTTCCTGTTATGAATCTATGATGTGAAAGGGCTATGACATTGTATAGGCCTGAATGCACATGGGACTAGATGGCCAGTACCTCTGAGGTCGGAGTGGGTTCGCATGATGGCGAGGGACACTGGAAATAAAGAAAGCTAATCCCACACGAAAATTTCAGTCCAGTGCTACTTAAAGCAGCGCATATGGACTAGGCTTGAGTTCAAAGCGAGCGAGAGGGGAAAAAAAGATGGCCAGTCTTGTCCTCTGTTGACATACACCGAACGCAGGCGTCCCACCCTCGTCCGTCCACCCTCATTACATTACCCGAGAAGCTCCAGATTACCTACACCAGATCGCCGGCCAATGCACAATAAATCTAATGCCTAATTTCTGAAATACTGTTATCCCAAACATCATGTTTACTTCTAATGTGTCTCCTATAACATAGTCTCCCCTGCCCACAGTTTCTATTTACAGTGTCAATATTGGCAAACGTGTCAAAAGTCCGATTGCTCATACAGAGACCGTGGTTTGCCCAAGATGACATTAGAACAATCTTACTTGAACAGTGCTCTCAACATCTCCATAAGAATGACACTGAGCTGGCAAGAGAAGACAACTCAGTAAGATTGTACAAATAAAGGATAAGGTGAGTTACATGTCATTTTCAGGACATTGTAATCAGCCTCTGTATTATTGTTTTTTTTTCGTTTTTTTTATTTTTGCGCGCGTTCGATTTGAACTCAAGCGTAGTCCCTACACATGCTACTACTTTTAATAGCACTTAACTTATTTTGTGCTTGTGGATTTTTTAATTTTTATTTTTGCATATCCTGTATAGGAAAACGTAGTCAACACCAGCATTTTTGCCGTTGTGATCTCTAGGCAAATTTACGATTAGTAATTTGCCATTGCTTTCTGAACGAGCGGCACTGATACTAACACGAAACCAATGCAATGCGGTCTGCTGCCAAATCACGCGCAGCTGTGTTTCGAACGCGAGTATGCGGGATTACGAATCGGAATATATCCCGCTACTCGCGATATATGCCGGCGCTGTGGCAATTCGCAATTACGCATGCTCCCCACAACTGTGGGAGGTATGGAATCAGACCGCCTTGCGTTGGTTTTCATGTAATGGTGTCAATGCCGGTCGTTCGGGAAGCAATGGCAAGCTACCGAACGTAAACTTGCGGAGAAATCACGAACAGCCAAAAAAGGCTGACGTTAACTGCGGCGTCCGAAGGTTTATGCAATTAATATTTATTTTTTTTAACCCGCGATAAGAGCTTGGGTATTCGAGGTAGCTCAGTGGTCAACACGCTCGCTTTCCGGCAGCGGGTAGTGTGTTCGAAACCCTATAGAGCTGGATTTTACTAATTGTTCCATGCTTCAAAGTATCAATCTACGGAAGATCAAATAACTTATTTAGCCCAGGAAATAGAGGATGTCTTTCAAGAAGCTAACACTGGCAATATGTGTGTATGGGGACAAGGCCATTGATAATGTATGGAAGACGTTAATGAAATTAATGAAAGTTAATCTGCAAAATGTGTGTGGAAAAGTTAGTTAGTTAGTTAGTCGTGGTTCCAACTTCACGGCAACGGGTCGTCCCCATATTGCTCCGTTCCAGTGCCAGTGAATATCACACAACATGCTCCTCACTGCCCATTGTGAACAATGGAATAGACAAGAGTATCGGCAAGCCAACAGTCCGCACAGGTACACTGTGCATAATGCTGCCGCCAGAATGCCAACACAAAAGTCCTCCACAAAAAATACAGTTCATCGTCAATGGAAATGGCAGTCACCAGAAAGACTTCATTGACCCGGGTTTTATCCCATAAGGCTCGGTCTCTTTCCGCAGGACGACCCGTCAAAAACGCCGCACAAAGAACAAACTCCGTAGCTCTAGCGGCGACTCCCAGGAGTCTCCTGAAAAATGCACTTGTGATCCGAAATGGCAAACCAGTCAATCCAGCAACAGTCGGCCGCCATCGTTCCGAACATGCAGTTCACGCTACAAACAACCATGGACAGGTGTAAAAGCATTCCACGCGAAACTCACAGCTCACAGTGTCACGCCACGCACTCACTCAGTAGCAGGGCGACGGAACCATATCCTCCTTAGTCGCCTCTTACGATGTGCATGGTAGGCAACAGTGTTACTATTCTTTGCTCCCCCGTATGGGCCCCGGCAACACACGGGCGGTGTGGGAAAGTGTACTCTTGTAATAAAAGAAAGCTCATCGTCATCAAGCGCTATGTAGATAAGTGTGGGCGGTCATGTTTCGCCATCTCCCATGATCATTAGAGTCATGCATCAACTCTGTGTTCTTGTCGCGACCATACCATGTGGCCATATAAAAGTACAGATTCTATGTAGCGCATAGAACACCCTTTTTCTCATTGCAATTGGTATCTTTTTATTGGTCAGTATGTTTCTATTTTCCAAAAGACAACCTTTGCCATAGAAATTCGTGTTATAATCTCTTCAAGACACCTCCGATTATATGTTATGACTGTTTCGAAATAGTTTTACCGATTCACTTTTTGCTTTTTGTTTTTGCATATCCTTTACAGGACATCGCTGTCAACACCAGCATCTTTCAGCTGTATGTTGATCTCTTGGAATATTACGCTCAGTAGTTTGCCATTGCTTTCTGAGCGGTCGGCTCACATACCCCGTAAGTTACAGATGCGATTCGAACCACTGCTGATTCTCACCGTCATCACGTCACCGACGAGAGTATACGAGGTTACGGAGAAAAGTCATAACCTCTAAGCCATGAAGCCGGCTCCTAGTTAAAGAATATTCACTTTAACCCGTATGTGTGGTACTTCTTTCTTCTTAGAGATGACAAAAAGCTCTGTCGTCTTACAATTTAATTCTAACCTTAGTTGTTCACTGTGTTCAAGAACCGTATATACTAAATGTTGCAGATGCCGTTCGTTGTGTGCAGTCAATACTGTATCATCTGCATATCTAATGTTATTGGTATCATGTCTCACAATCACGATTTCTCTCGTATCTTCTAAATTTCTCGTACTATTTTCCTGCACAGAGACATAAAAAAGGTATGGAGACATTACACATCCCTGTCTCATACCTCTCTTAACATACTAATATTGACCTACTTCATTATCAATCTTAATGCAGCTTCTTGTTTTTAATATATGCTCTTTGCACGTTTAAAGTCTTTCTCATCAATTTGTAGATTTGCAAGCATATTTATCATGTTTACATGTCTTACTTTATCGAAGGAATTTTTCTAGTCAATGAAGCAACTATGTAGTTCTTTGTTTGCTTAAATTGAACACACCATTAATGTTCTCAGCAAATACACAACATTTACGTGTATACTACAAACCCACATTGTTTTTGTCCCCCCTCCCCCCCCCCCCGCCCCCCCCCTCCCCTTCTCTTTTCCGGGTTGTATTTTCTTCCTAACTCTTTGATGCTTTGATTCTTTGCACCATCTTCGTAATGTGGTTCATTATGCTAATTGCTCGATTTTGATAACATTCCAAGGCTCATGATTTCTTATGGATTGCAATATATATATATAGATTTACATAATTCAGGAGGTATATCTCCAGTATCATATTTTATGTTCACGGGTCTTGTGGCCTCGTCTATTCCATATTCTTCTAAGGCATTGATCATCTTTGTTGTGATTTTTGTCTGGACACGGGAGTAGTATATTATGGTTTCCAGACCCCATTTTTTTGGTAGGCTGCTAGGCTGATAGGGTTTATGAAGGAAATATGGGGAAAATTGTCGACTCGGCTCCAGAATCTGGAGGCTGATAGGGTTTATGAAGGAAATATTTTGAAGTTTTTTGAGTTCGGCGGGGGAAATTTTTGGTGGGAATGAATTTTTTTTTTGCGGCGTGTGGGAACGGTTTTACTTCGCCTGCCTGGTGGGAAAATCTGTAAAAGTAATTAAGGTAAAAGTAGTTGGTTGTGTACTGGAAAGAGAGGGTGTGAAAGGGAAAGTTATTTTGGTTACGTAGGGTATATTAGTATAGGTAGTGATGTATAAACAAGGGTGTGATGGGTCGTGATTTCTACTCATGGGTTGGGTATATGGTGGTTACGTATATGAATGTATTAGTATGCGTGGTGTAGTGATGTATAAACAAGGGTGTGATGGGTCGTGGTTTCTACTCATGGGTTGGGTATATGGTGGTTACGTATATGAATGTGTCTGTTCGTGGTAATGTATAAACAAGGGTGTGATGGGTCGTGGTTTCTACTCATGGGTTGGATATATGGTGGTTACGTATATGAATGTATTAGTATGCGTGGTAATGTATAAACAAGGGTGTGATGGGTCGTGGTTATACTCGATGAAGTAAGAGATGGTTACTATCATCTGAACAGTGTGATAGTAGTGAAGGTAAAGGGTGGTATATTCACCGATTACAAAGGAAATCTTATAAAGTTATAATGGGTATGGTGGTAAGGGGTATTAGTGATCAAGTAGGAGTGATATAGGGGTGGTCATAAATGTAATAAGAGGTGTTCGCAGTTACACACTGGTCAACCAGTGGTCAAGCAATGGTCAAGTAAGGGTCAAGTAGTCAAGTAAGGAAATTTTAGGGAAAAGTGATTGTAATGATATGGTGGTGATTAAAGAGTGGTAAATTAGTGGTCAATCAGTGGTCAAGCAGTGGTCAAGTAAGGAAAATTTTAGGGAAAATTGGTCGTAGTGACATGGTAATGTTTAAATTAGTGGTAAATTAGTGGTCAAGTAGTGGTCAAGTAGTGGTCAAGCAGTGGTCAAGCGGTGTGTAAGTGAGGAAAATTTTAGGGAAATTTTAGGGAAAAGTGATTGTAACGATATGGTGATGATTAAAGAGTGGTAAATTAGTGGTCAAGCAGTGGTCAAGCAGTGGTCAAGTGGTCAAGTGAATAAATTTTAGCGGAAAGTAGTTGTAGCGACATGGTGATGCTTAAAGGGTGGCAAATTAGTGGTCAAGTAGTGGTCAAGTAGTGGTCAAGTGGTCGAGTGACCACTTAAATTGTAGAGGACGATGTGCCTAAGATTATGGTAGTGGTTAAAGTGCTCGATGACGTGGTCAAGCAGTGGTCAAGCAGTGGTCAAGTAGTCGAGTGACCACTTAAATTGTAGGGGAAAGTACGTATAGTGCAATGGTGGTGGGTAGAGTGAAGAAGAATCAATAGTAGTGATAATAGTACTACAAATATTATCGACAAGAATATTAGCTGGTACGTTGTTAGAGATACTATATTTTTGTGGGGTGTGTAAAAATCATACAAAGAGGGTCACACAAACACACATACAAATACAAAGACAACCATACACAGACACACCCATACTATTACTACTGGTACCACAACAAGTACACAATTACACAAATACACACCTACTACAAACTCAAAGACAAACCATACCATTACTACTGTCATCACAAGTACACACAAGTACACACAGACACACTCACCCATACACAAAGAGGGCCACACAAACCATTACTACTGGTACCTCAACCAGTACAGATACACTTACCCATAAGACTAAACTATACAAACCACATACCCCCTTTTGGTAAAGAACGCGGATGTCCGAGACAGCCCCTACGTCATCACCGCCATGTGCAAAAAGTCATTAAGTATGAGTCATCGGTGTGTAGGGAAGCAGGCGTAAGAATAGTTTGTCTAACTGCCACGTCAGCTACGTCGTGTGCAGACCCAGTGTATAAAATAGAAGGCGTCTCTTGTGAGCTCAGTACCAGTTCACGGGCTGAGTTGGGTATCTACAGAGGTGCTTCAGGCTGGTGTGAGCAGTGTTCGTGTAGTAAGCAGATATTGTTCACGTACTGACTTGGCTAGCTACATCGGTGAAACAGGTTGGTGTGAGCATTGTTCGTGTAGTAACCAGCTATTTTTCACGTAGTGACTTGGCTAGCTACAGCAGTGAAACTTGGTGTGAGCCTTATTCGTGTCGTTGGCCTCTGATAAAACAGTGAAACATTGTATACACCAGAACATTTTTTGGGATTGTAAGAAAGCGAGAAAAAAAAACAGTTTATCAATATGACCACCAGATCTACTTTCACGTGTTCAGTGTGCGACAAAGCCTATTGTGATAAGTATACCCTTAATCGTCACATTCGGACCATTCACGAGGGGAAAGACCAAGTATATCCCTGTCAGTTATGTGATAAGGTGTATAATACGAACGATGGCCTACAAAAACACAAACGAATACGTCATCAGCCACGTATGAATACACCAAACACTGCAATACCAGAGACGACAGCACCACCTGTCTATTTACACCATCATCGTAGTCTAACGCAAGTACCAGACTGCCACCACTGTATCTTCAATGATAACCTTACCCGTCATAATAGGAACATTCACAATGATTATCCCTGTCAGTTACGTGACAATCTATACAATTCGAACCTACAACGGTACTTACATCACCAGACATCACGAGAACGAACGACACCCTTAGACACCCTGGCAACAAGTCCACTCATAGTAGCAGAGGATATCCAACCAAATGATAGAGACAGTTTGGCAGCCCTTAAGGCATACTGCAAGGACCTATCGCTTATGCTACCCAATCAAGTGGTAGTATTAGAAAAAAGTGTCGACCACCGCTATCGGGTGGTTTTGGTATGATAAAAAGAAGTATTCAGATATCTTGTATGATATCTCATACATGTCTTTATTCTGGATCCGAAACAAATAAGGTATGTGTGATGACTTCGACAACAACAGTGTTTTTGATAGTCAACCAGCAGAGCCCAGAAGAATGAAGATCACTAATCCAGAACTTTTTGGTGTTTCACTAATCATCTATGTCATTGATTGTTTCTTATATCTCTAAACTGTTTTTCACTAATCATGTATGTCATTGATTTTTTCTTATATCTCTAAACTGTTTTTCACTAATCATGTATGTCATTGATTTTTTCTTATATCACTAAAGTGTTTTGATGAATAATACATTCTTTGATATATTGAAACCAAGTTTTTTTGTTGATTTTCTTTAGTGGTTTTGTTTTCATGACGTTGTCTTGTCGGCTCAGAGCTTACATTACCAGATATGAACAATGTCTTAGAAGAAGTTATGGCAAATAAAGAACAGTCAAATGTATAAAACCTAGGAAAAAATAACCAAAGGCGAAAAGGCCAAAATATGGAATGTCTCGACCAAGCTTATAAATATTACAACTAAAAGGTTGATCAAAATTCAAACATTATAAAAATAACCAAATATGAAAAACATCGTCCAAAGACAGAAATATTTCAACTAAACTTATAAATAAGTCACCAAAAGGGGAAAAGGTCAAGTACAGAAATAGCTATGGAAAAAATAAGTCCACAAAACTAAGAAAGAAATGTAACTTCTGTAGTCAAATGTGTCTTATCTGAAAAGACGCTGTCAATGTCACCCCTTTCCTTGTTTTACTTTACCAAAGACCTTCACCGTATCTGGTACAGAAACCCTTATACAGCACTCATCTCTCCACAGTCTTGGTTGCTTTCTAATACAAAGTGGTTACATCACCAAGAACTTCAAACCTCCACTGTACACGTGCTCCATTGAAACACCCATGACAGTTAACAACATGTATGGCCATGTAATCTGTGAGTCCATCGGGGATAGTTCATCCGAGTATTCCAAAAGATCCATTTCCCATGGCTGACATCTTCAACTTGCTATAACACAACTTATTCTAATATACACTTTACATGAAATTTCCCAAATTTGGGCTCTATTAAAGATTACGTAATGAGATACACAAAGACACCAAGAACATATCATACAAAACAATTCACAAATTAAAACTTAAACCATATCAGATGAACCACCCAACAAGTACTACTAGAACACAAACATATAATAAGGAAACACATGACACACAGAGCTTACAGACAAATCACTTGGACTCAAACAAATTTTGCTTCTTGTACTGTAGAATTCTACCAACACTTCTTTCCTATCACCAAAACTAAACATCTACCACACAACCACTGGTCATTTGTCCAACATAATACTCATACCCTCGCCAACGACATTAAGGAAATGCATACTTATACATTGTCAGACATTAGATTTAAAGCCCCTACTACTAACATATCACCGGTGTCGAGTTCCCGTTTCACAAAAACACCCTCTTGTCAGTTGTTAGTGAAAACCATTACACCAGTCCATAATTGTGACTCGTAGAATCTACACTCACACTGTCGTATCTGTAGTATGGGTCTGTGATCAGAGATTCTTCTATAGAATCACATTGTAATCCTAACGTTTTAACCTACTTGTGTAAAACTTTTTTCACCTTCCATTCACCAGGTACAATGACAGCTTTAATTGATAGACGGACATCGTGGTCAGAAGATGAAGATTGTTGTGAAGATGACAGTGTTTTGAAGGAGGATGATTCTGTCATCTTCACACCAGCTTTATCATTAGACATTTTGTTCTGCCAGAAACCTACTCGTGGCACCCAGCCAGCTTTAGATGTACCAGAGACAACCTTTGCTTGGGGTGATGATTCGTCTTCAGATGAAGATATTGACCTTTTGGCTAGTAGTCATGCCCCAGAGTCTCTCAAGAAAATTAATGTGACGTGGAACGAAAAATATCCTACTGATGGTGTCCGAAGGTGTTCCTCTTCAACGAATAAGGTGTGTATGGGTAGTAATGATCATAGTTCACATGTGTATTTTGGTAAACATGACCAATACCGAAAACCTATGTGTTATACATGTTTTCTATGTACATCTCTCTATACCACAAACCATCAGTGACTATACCTTTACCTTTTCTCAAGACGTGACCAATAGAATGTCGACAGTGTTTTTTAGTGGATTTTACCACTTCTCCTTGTGAATTTTTTACTGTTTTTTTCTTTACTGAAGTAGTAGGTAGTCTTGTAAGTTTCAATGTGTTTTATTTACCTCCACAGGTTAATTTTGCACCAGAACCTCACTTCTTGACAGTCCATACTGTTGGCACCGAAGAACGCAATGGTAACTGGCATCATGTAATCAGAGAACGTGAGAATTTTGAAAGCCGTATACTAGAGCTGGAAAAAATTTTGAACCCAGTCTTGAGGGACAACCACAGAAGAAAAGTCATCGAACAAAGGACAGCAGTGAAGAAGGCAGCTGTAGTCTAATTAGCATGTATATCTCTCTGCTCTATTAAAACAGTTATAACCAGAAATAAACTAGTATGCATTTCCTTAATGTCGTTGGCGAGGGTATGAGTATTATGTTGGACAAATGACCAGTGGTTGTGTGGTAGATGTTTAGTTTTGGTGATAGGAAAGAAGTGTTGGTAGAATTCTACAGTACAAGAAGCAAAATTTGTTTGAGTCCAAGTGATTTGTCTGTAAGCTCTGTGTGTCATGTGTTTCCTTATTATATGTTTGTGTTCTAGTAGTACTTGTTGGGTGGTTCATCTGATATGGTTTAAGTTTTAATTTGTGAATTGTTTTGTATGATATGTTCTTGGTGTCTTTGTGTATCTCATTACGTAATCTTTAATAGAGCCCAAATTTGGGAAATTTCATGTAAAGTGTATATTAGAATAAGTTGTGTTATAGCAAGTTGAAGATGTCAGCCATGGGAAATGGATCTTTTGGAATACTCGGATGAACTATCCCCGATGGACTCACAGATTACATGGCCATACATGTTGTTAACTGTCATGGGTGTTTCAATGGAGCACGTGTACAGTGGAGGTTTGAAGTTCTTGGTGATGTAACCACTTTGTATTAGAAAGCAACCAAGACTGTGGAGAGATGAGTGCTGTATAAGGGTTTCTGTACCAGATACGGTGAAGGTCTTTGGTAAAGTAAAACAAGGAAAGGGGTGACATTGACAGCGTCTTTTCAGATAAGACACATTTGACTACAGAAGTTACATTTCTTTCTTAGTTTTGTGGACTTACTTTTTCCATAGCTATTTCTGTACTTGACCTTTTCCCCTTTTGGTGACTTATTTATAAGTTTAGTTGAAATATTTCTGTCTTTGGACGATGTTTTTCATATTTGGTTATTTTTATAATGTTTGAATTTTGATCAACCTTTTAGTTGTAATATTTATAAGCTTGGTCGAGACATTCCATATTTTGGCCTTTTCGCCTTTGGTTATTTTTTCCTAGGTTTTATACATTTGACTGTTCTGTATTTGCCATAACTTCTTCTAAGACATTGTTCATATCTGGTAATGTAAGCTCTGAGCCGACAAGACAACGTCATGAAAACAAAACCACTAAAGAAAATCAACAAAAAAACTTGGTTTCAATATATCAAAGAATGTATTATTCATCAAAACACTTTAGTGATATAAGAAAAAATCAATGACATACATGATTAGTGAAAAACAGTTTAGAGATATAAGAAAAAATCAATGACATAGATGCTTAGTGAAAAACACTTTAAATGCTTAGGGAAAACACTTAGTGATATAAGATAAAATCAAGGGCATACATGATTAGTGAAAAACAGTTTAGAGATATAAGAAACAATCAATGACATAGATGCTTAGTGAAAAACACTTTAGTGATATAAGATAAAATCAAGGACATAGATGGTTAGTGAAAAACACTTTAGTGATATAAGATAAAATCAAGGACATACATGAGTAGTGAAAAACAGTTTAGAGATATAAGAAAAAATCAATGACATAGATGGTTAGTGAAAAACACTTTAGCGATATAAGATAAAATCAAGGACATACATGATTAGTGAAAAACAGTTTAGCTATATATCATAAGAAACAATCAATGACATAGATGCTTAGTGAAACACCAAAAAAGTTCTGGATTAGTGATCTTCATTTTTGAGTATATAGTTGACTATCAAAAACACTGTTGTTGTTGAAGTCATCACACATACCTTATTTGTTTCGGATCCAGAATAAAGACATGTATGAGATATCATACAAGATATCTGAATACTTCTTTTTATCATACCAAAACCACCCGATAGCGGTGGTCGACACTTTTTTCTAATACTACCACTTGATTGGGTAGCATAAGCGATAGGTCCTTGCAGTATGCCTTAAGGGCTGCCAAACTGTCTCTATCATTTGGTTGGATATCCTCTGCTACTATGAGTGGACTTGTTGCCAGGGTGTCTAAGGGTGTCGTTCGTTCTCGTGATGTCTGGTGATGTAAGTACCGTTGTAGGTTCGAATTGTATAGATTGTCACGTAACTGACAGGGATAATCATTGTGAATGTTCCTATTATGACGGGTAAGGTTATCATTGAAGATACAGTGGTGGCAGTCTGGTACTTGCGTTAGACTACGATGATGGTGTAAATAGACAGGTGGTGCTGTCGTCTCTGGTATTGCAGTGTTTGGTGTATTCATACGTGGCTGATGACGTATTCGTTTGTGTTTTTGTAGGCCATCGTTCGTATTATACACCTTATCACATAACTGACAGGGATATACTTGGTCTTTCCCCTCGTGAATGGTCCGAATGTGACGATTAAGGGTATACTTATCACAATAGGCTTTGTCGCACACTGAACACGTGAAAGTAGATCTGGTGGTCATATTGATAAACTGTTTTTTTTTCTCGCTTTCTTACAATCCCAAAAAATGTTCTGGTGTATACAATGTTTCACTGTTTTATCAGAGGCCAACGACACGAATAAGGCTCACACCAAGTTTCATTGCTGTAGCTAGCCAAGTCACTACGTGAAAAATAGCTGGTTACTACACGAACAATGCTCACACCAACCTGTTTCACCGATGTAGCTAGCCAAGTCAGTACGTGAACAATATCTGCTTACTACACGAACACTGCTCACACCAGCCTGAAGCACCTCTGTAGATACCCAACTCAGCCCGTGAACTGGTACTGAGCTCACAAGAGACGCCTTCTATTTTATACACTGGTTCTGCACCCTACATAGCTGACGTGGCAGTTAGACAAGCTATTCTCACGCCTGCTTCCCCACAAACCGATGACTCATACTTAATGACTTTTGCATATGGCGTTGATGACGTAGTCTCGGACATCCGCGTTCTTTACCAAAAGGGGGTATGTGGTTTGTATAGTTTAGTCTTATGGGTAAGTGTGTATAGTTGTGGTACCAGTAGTAATGGTTTGTGTGGCCCTCTTTGTGTATGGTGAGTGTGTCTGTGTGTACTTGTGTATAGTTGTGATGACAGTAGTAATAGTATGGATTGTCTGTACTTCTGTGTCTGTATGTACAAGTGTGTCTGTGTCTTTGTGTGTTTTTGTTTGTAGGTGTGTATTTGTGTAATTGATTATGGGTGAGTGTGTATGTACTTGTTTGCTTCTTTGTTTTCCTGTGTCTGTATGTACAAGTGTGTTTGTTTGGTTGACTTTGTGCTTGTATGTGTGTATTTATGTAATTGATTATGGGTGAGTGTGTCTGTGTGTACTTGTGTATAGTTGTGATGACAGTAGTAATGGTACGAGTGTGTCTGTGTTGTCTCTGCACATGTGTATATCTGTTGATAGTGACAGTAGTAATGGTATGGGTTGTCTGTGTATGGTTGTCTTTGTGTTTGTCTTTGAGTGTTCTTGTGTATTTGTTTATGGGTGTGTACTTGAGTATAGTTGTGAGTACTTGGCTGTCTTTGTATTTGTCTTTGAGTGTTCTTGTGTATGGGTGAGTGTGTCTGTGTGTACTTGTGTATAGTTGTTGATAGTGACAGTAGTAATGGTATGGGTTGTCTTTGTATTTGTCTTTGAGTGTTCTTGTGTATGGGTGAGTGTGTCTGTACTTGTGTATAGTTGTGATGACAGTAGTAATGGTATGGGTGTGTATTTGTGCTTGTCTGTCTTTATGTGTCTGTATGTACAAATGTATCAAGTGTGTACGTGTGTTGACTGCCCTCTGTTTGTTCAGTGTATAATTTTTAGTAACCACGTCTCTTACCACACCTAGAGACTGGTCTAGTGGCTGTGTAGACATCTTTTCTTGTTGTGTTTGATGATATTCAGTCTTTTCTTTGCACTACCACTAGGGCGATTTTTGTTTATGTATTTGTTTATAGGTGTCTGTACTTGAGTGGATGTTTATGGGTGTGTACTTGTTGTGGTACCAATTTTATTATGTTTTTGTTTATGTATTTGTTTATAGGTGTCTGTACTTGTGTGTACTTGTGATGACAGTAGTAATGGTATGGTTTGTCTTTGAGTTTGTAGTAGGTGTGTATTTGTGTAATTGTGTACTTGTTGTGGTACCAGTAGTAATAGTATGGGTGTGTCTGTGTATGGTTGTCTTTGTATTTGTATGTGTGTTTGTGTGACCCTCTTTGTATGATTTTTACACACCCCACAAAAATATAGTATCTCTAACAACGTACCAGCTAATATTCTTGTCGATAATATTGGTAGTACTATTATCACTACTATTGATTCTTCTTCACTCTACCCACCACCATTGCACTATACGTACTTTCCCCTACAATTTAAGTGGTCACTCGACTACTTGACCACTGCTTGACCACTGCTTGACCACGTCATCGATCACTTTAACCACTACCATAATCTTAGGCACATCGTCCTCTACAATTTAAGTGGTCACTCGACCACTTGACCACTACTTGACCACTACTTGACCACTACTTGACCACTAATTTACCACCCTTTAAGCATCACCATGTCGCTACAACTACTTTCCGCTAAAATTTATTCACTTGACCACTTGACCACTGCTTGACCACTGCTTGACCACTCTTTAATCATCACCATCTCATTACAATCACTTTTCCCTAAAATTTCCCTAAAATTTTCCTCACTTACACACCGCTTGACCACTGCTTGACCACTACTTGACCACTACTTGACCACTAATTTACCACTAATTTAAACATTACCATGTCACTACGACCAATTTCCCCTAAAATTTTCGTTACTTGACCACTTGACCACTGCTTGACCACTGATTGACCACTAATTTACCACTCTTTAATCACCACCATATCATTACAATCACTTTTCCCTAAAATTTCCTTACTTGACTACTTGACCCTTACTTGACCATTGCTTGACCACTGGTTGACCAGTGTGTAACTGCGAACACCTCTTATTACATTTATGACCACCCCTATATCACTCCTACTTGATCACTAATACCCCTTACCACCATACCCATTATAACTTTATAAGATTTCCTTTGTAATCGGTGAATATACCACCCTTTACCTTCACTACTATCACACTGTTCAGATGATAGTAACCATCTCTTACTTCATCGAGTATAACCACGACCCATCACACCCTTGTTTATACATCACTACACCATGCATAGTGAACACATTCATATACGCCACCACCATATACCCAACCCATGAGTAGAAACCACGATCCATCACACCCTTGTTTATACATCACTACACCACGCATACTAATACATTCATATACGTAACCACCATATATCCAACCCATGAGTAGAAACCACGACCCATCACACCCTTGTTTATACATCACTACCCATACTAATATACCCTACGTAACCAAAATAACTTTCCCCTTCACACCCTCTCTTTCCAGAACCAACCAACTAAAAATTTACCTTAATTACTTTTACAGATTTTCCCACCAGGCAGGCGAAGTAAAACCGTTCCCACACGCCGCAAAAAAAATTTCATTCCCACCAAAAATTTCCCCCGCCCAACTCAAAAAACTTCAAAATATTTCCTTCATAAACCCAATCAGCCTCCAGATTCTGGAGCCGAGTCGACAATTTTCCCCATATTTCCTTCATAAACCCTATCAGCCTAGCAGCCTACCAAAAAAATGGGGTCTGGAAACCATAATCTACTACTCACGGGGTCTTGTCAGTTTTCATATGTTTAAGACCATTCTGAAATTCCATCTTCAAAATGGTGGTCCTTCATTATAATATGGAATAGCATACTCTCTTATTTTGCCGTTATAAAGGTCTTTCACCTAATCTGACTAAGCATTCAAAATCTAATCTTTTTCTATTATGATATTGCCATCTTTTGGTTTTTATGCAACCCGTTGATGTGTGTGTGTGTCATTAATTCGTCTGTGCACAAATTTGGTATTCTGAGTGTTGTGTTAGT
>JACEFZ010027275.1:82500-240000 GCA_014155875.1 Cepaea nemoralis | reverse complement strand
TAGGCCTCCATTTATCACATTCTGACCAAACCAACCCGACTTACTATTGTTTTTTATTGTTTCCATGTTTATTTGTGGAGACATCGGTACTTGCTTTCAAAGTCACGTGTCCCAGTTTACAAATGGGAATGTGGAATTCATTAAATGATATTCCCAAGAAAACTTTTGAGACCAGTTGCACCATACCGTTTCAAAACATGAAGAGTTTCTGGTAGGGCTAGACCATTCAATGAGGTCTCAAAACTAAGATCTTACACATGCACCTTGTCAACACAACATATTTATGAACTAATTTCCTTAATAGTGAATTACCAATACCAGTTCAGTATGAAAGAACTGTGACTGTTGCACCACAACCAACATCGTCGTAATCATTATCATCATCTCATCATCATCATTTTCAACATGGTCATTATCAACATCGACATCATCATGATTATCATCATGATTCTCTTCTTCGTCTTCTTTTTCTTCTACACCTTTATCTTTTTTGTTTTAAATACTCACTTATTTACTCCATTTCTCTTTCTTCTTCTGTTTATTATTATTATTATTTCAAATTGCTATGCCAATTAGAACTCCTGAAGGTAATGAAAGATATAAGAACTCCTGCAGGTAATGTCAGATATTAGAACTCCTGCAGGTAATGTCGGATATTAGAAGTCGTACAGGTAATGTCAGAAATTAGAACTCCTGATGGTAATGTCAGATATTAGAACTCCAGCAGGTGATGTCATATATTAGATCTCGCGCAGGTAATCATATCGTCAACATCCGGTATTACCGAAAATTGGCAAGAACTAGGTCAATTTACAAACAAAATAATTAAACGAACACGTTATATATATATATATATATATATATATATATATATATATATATATATATATATATATATATATATATATATATATATATATATATATATATATATATATATATATATATAAAAACAGAGCAAAAACAACGTTTTTAAAGTTTAAACAGTTGAGATCCTCACGGACAATAAATATTTGTAATTAAAATATAAATTCTTGTACAACCACTGAGTCAACAGGTTTCAATCACAGTATGGCCACTGTATATTTTAATGTTTATTTTGTCTAGCGTATTCTTTTGTCTTTTCCTATTTCTTCTGCTCTTATTATCACAAAGCAATAATTGTGAATTTATTTCTAATACTATTTCTAGTATTACTGTTCCGTGGCGAAGGTGTTAAGGACTCAATTCGTAATCCCGTATTCCGCGTTCGAAACACAACTGCTGACGATTTGGCAGCAGACAGCCTTGCGTTGGTATTTACATACAGTGGTATGAGTGCCAACCGATCAGATAGAAATGGCAAACTACTGAACGTAAACTTGCCAAGAAATTATTTTTAAAAATGCAGGATTTGACAGAAACGCTCTGTACAGGATTTGCAACTAACTATTTATATATAAATATTTATATGACCTCAGGAGTTCCCAAAAAATGAAATATCTGTCACAACTATTAGCATTCCTTGACGGGCTCTGGATATTATATCCATTTACAATGACACTTTTTTTCACAAGATTCCCCCAAAAATATGTCCTTGCAACGCTTCCATTGCGAAACACACCGTGCGCTTTTCCTGTCCCATTTCTCCATTATCTCTAATGAAATTGGACAGCCATGAAGCAGCAGCTCGGGCAGCCGATAAAACATAAAAATCTTCACGTTCGCATTCAGTAAAGGCTTGCAGCAGTGGGCTCCATGATTACTAATCTGATATGTAGAAAAACATCTGCTCTTCGTATCCTGGACCAGTTCTGACTTCCTTCAGTGTGTTTTTCTGCGAGAAATTTCTCTCAGGTGGTAATGAGAAATGAAATTTGTAGAGCTGCAATGAAGGTGTAACAAACATCACCATCATCATCCTCATCATCATCATCCTCATCATCATCATCATCATCATCATCATCATCATCATCATCATCAACATCATCATCATCCAGTGCCTTAACGGCTGGCGTGGGCGATCATACATCTCCACATATTACGATCTCCGACGTCATGGATCATTTCGTGTGTTGACTCCCTTCTGTGCCATGACACAAGACTGTCAAGAATCTTATCACACCGCCTTCCTTTATCTCTCTTTCCGTAAATCTTTCAGGTTATCACAACATGTTCCAGATTTTGTTTTCCAATAACGTGCGCCCCCCCCCCCCCCCTCAAAAAAAAAAAAAAAGACTACCTCTTTCTGATGTTTGTGATAAGTTGACTTTGCGACTCAACTTCCCTTAAAACGTCCTGATTGCTCATGTTGGCTGTCCTATTAATTTTCAGCATTCTTCTATGAAACCACATCCCCAAGGCTTCCATGGATATTTTAGCCTGAATACTAATTGTTCAGGATTCGCACCCCAATGTTAAAAATGTTTGTATGTAACATGCAAGAATTATTTTTCTAACTTTCAAGGACAGTGACTTATTGCACAAAACATTCTTCATTTGACAGAATGCAGTGTTTGCTTGTACTATTCTGGGAGGAGTGGCTGGCCGAGAGGCTAGAACGCCGGACTCTCATTCGGGAGGCCCGGGTTCAATCCCTTGGTAAGGTGTCGGATTTGTTTTCTCTCGGGGGCAAAAAGAAAACCCTAACCTGCAGAGTTCGCGGCGACTGCACTAGCCAGACGGCCTGAATTCCTCAAGCTCAAAGACACCTCGGCCATACACCGCAAGGTACTATATCGGCAGTAAATGACAGTTGTGACAGTATTATGTTCTTTATCTCAGTGATGCATCTTCCATCTGATGTTATCCAGATGCCTAGATATCTGAATACAGTGAGTAAATCCACGAACAAGAGAAGTGGGGTTCACAAGAACACCATAAGAGGTGACTGAATGGACGTTGTGGCAAGCGCATTCGTCAGCACACAGACAATAAACATATACTGATATAGCTACATACTGGGACAGACAAACACTGACATCATCATTATGAAATGCCTTGCCACCTGGCGTAGGCGTTCATGTCTCTCCACAGATCTTGGTCTTTGGTATTATGGATCAACTTTGTATTACTCCGTGTCATCGTCTCAGTCCATCCAGCATAATTTCTCTTTGTCTGCCTCTACCTCCCTTGCCCTGGATTTTTTTTTTCAGTCGTCAGGATATTCTCCAATGCCTTTCTTCTCATAACATGACCAAAGAAATGTGTTTGTTTCTTTCTTATTGTGTTCTAGTTTCATTAGCCTCTTTCAGGCAATCGTTGGCAGTCCAAAGAATTCGCAACATTCCTTTCAAGAAGACACCGATATAATCATATAAACACATTTACAAAAGATACTTGCTTAATGCGCTTAACTGATGAACCAACTCTGGCAACTCCAGAACATCAAAGTAGTAACTTTTCTAATGTTTGCAGTCGATCGTATCGGTGTCTGTTAGTTGTTTGCATGCTGATGATGACTCTGATCGAAACGCCTATTCTATCTCTCGTGATTGTGTTCTTCTAGAGCTGACAAATTCAACTTCTCGTTGTCATTGATTTATTCATTACGGCTTCGCAGCAAAGGGGTTACGGACGCAGTTAGTAATCCCGCATATTCGCGTTCGAAACACAGCTGCAGGCTATTTGGCAGTAGACCGCCTTGCCTTGGTTAATTACGAAATGGTTTGGGTGACGGCCGTTCAGAAAGCAATGGCAAACTATTGAAGGTAAAACTACAGGAGATCGCAACAGCAAACAATTCTGATGTTGACTGCGGCGATCTGTAAAGGATATGCAATTAACATTACAAGATGACGAACAAGTTACCAAGCATCACGCAGGATGAAAACTGAGGTATGTGTGTGGCAGTGAAGAGATATTGAAATAAAGAACAGATGTAGATACAATTTAACAATCAAATCACCATTATCAATACCACAACATCCAGCTTAAGAATGGAGGTGGAGGCAGTCACTGCGGCTCTCCGCTGGATGGAGAATACGGCACACACACACACATCGTGATTGTAACTGACTCAGAAAGCATGCTGACGAGGGTGAGGACGGGCAGGCTTCGTGCGGAGTGGCTTGCTTCGCTTCAGAGGTCACGGGTGACAAGCATCGCCTGGATCTTTTCTGCGAGCAGCCACATTGGTGGAATTTTGAGGTGGAGAAGACCTGGATGGATAAGTGTAGTGCTGTAAAGAAATGGCAAAACGCCAAGAAGAACAGAGTTGCCCATCCTGGTCCCGACATGCACTTAGAAAGAGAGATGCACACAAAAGTAAGCTATTTAAAACAAAAACAAAACAATCAAAACAAAAACTGGTTAAGGTGGTTAAAAGTGAAAAATGAGCAGAGGTATTTCAAAGAGTAAACACAGACAAGTCACTGAAATTGTTCTGGCGACTACATAAAAGCATGAGTGGGGTAGTCAAGAATAAAAGAATCTTTGACTTCCAAGGTGCTGACCTCATCTGGCAGAGGACTGACGAGAACAAGGGCAAAGCCCTCTTGGAACGCTATCTGGAGCAGAGCAACCAGACAGACATGAGAGGCCGAAATCTTGCCAAGGAGGTCACCTCAGACAGGTGTAAGGCCCAGAACATTTCGGATGAAGACACAGTGACAGCGAAAGAAATCAAGGCTGTGCTTCGAAGATAAAAAAAAAACAGCGCTCCAGGGCCAGATGGCATAAGATTAGACGACATCAATAGGTGTACCAACAACGAGCTAGAGAAACTAGCAGACATGTACAACAACAGTATAGGAAGTGCTAGCATCAAGGAGGAGTGGTTACACAGCTATCTGATTCCCTTGTCGAAGCCTGACAAAGGCCACACAAAAATTCAGGGATATCGAGCAATCACCATGCAGAATACAATAGGAAAGCTGCTGGAGAAGTTAATTGCCAGAAAAATATCAAGCTAGTTGTGACATGATGGATCAGGCATCCCCATTCCCAGTCCACCACATCCATAATAATACTTTTAATCTTGAACGGAGACCATCCAGATAGTAGAGTTATTAATAGAATAGAACCTTCCAGAACACGGTGGGGAAGGGCAAAGGCGCACGCCCGCATTTTGATTGGCTAATACGTGGGAGACCACCTATCCACTAGGCCAAATTCAAAATCTAGTAGTTTGAGCTCGGTTTCCATCAAGGCATTGTGATGTGGTGATCATAACGCCCTAATAATATAATAAATATTGTTCTCTGGATAACAGGTACCACTTTAAAACATAATTAAATGTTGTGGTTATGCCTAGTGAGCGAAAGAGAAAAATATAAAAGTGTTTTTATGAGAAAACGTGAAAGTGAAAGCAGAACTTCATTGTGAAAGTATTCTGAATACTGCTTCTTCAACCTGTCAGGTCTTCCACGCTGTATACTCCAAGTGCATATCATTCCCCTGTTGTGACTGGTTGCGCATGCGTGATGATTGTAAATAACACTCAATGCAGATTCGCAAACCCTTTGTGCATTCTAAATGCCTATCATGACCCATTCTTAACCAAACTGTACACTGCTCTTGTGAGTTAACATTTGGCAGTTCTGGATCAGAATGTGTGATGTAACATGTACAATTTCCTTTTCAATGCTGAGAATGTTGGAGTGAGTGAGTTGGTGATTTTATAAGTAGCCTCTCACATTGGTAGAAGGATAGATGCTTCAATATCCATATGTAGGCAGGACGTGTATGGCACGCCAGAATTGCAAAGTTCCTGTGATGCCTGGTGGCTAGATTACGCTCAGGAGAATTAATACAATTTCTCTCTGAAGTATTACACTGGTACCTCTACTGTTGGTGGGTTCATATGAACTAGTTCCTAAAAGGACAATATGTGTTCGAACCTGTGTCTTAGTTGGCTGAATATATTGTATGGCTCATGCAAATTTACAGGGAAAAACATGTTTTCCCCATATGTGCTTTGTTACATATGTGAACAATTGCTTATGCAATTTGGCTTCTTTTACCTACTGTAGTTGATATGGACATTACTCAGTGGGGAAAGAGCACATGATGATGGTGATGATATGATGTACTTGTGAGCCAAGTCTGGTCTGAGAGGGGTGAGGTCTGGCATTGCTGTATGAGTGTGTATGGAGAAGGACATCCATGTAACAAAAGTACCACCCATTGGTTTGGTTACTGTTTAATTTGCAGTTGTCAAATTGTGTTGCATATTACATATTGCAGTTGTAAATGATGCCTATCTTCCTTCTGCTTCACAATGCCTGTCTCATGTTGCTATTTCACAATGCTTGCTCATGCTGCTTGCCTTACAGTGCATGCTTTACTGTGTCTGTTCCTCATTGTGCCCAGGTTTACTGTGGTTTAAACATTGTAAGAACTTAGACATATAAAATGCTTGTAATTGTGTTAAGCTACCCCTTTCTCAGCATATTGGCTTGTGACTACCACAAATAGGGGTGAATAATGAAGACATATCACCCACAGTCCATCAGAGTGGAATACACTCCATCATCAACAATGAGAGGTCTGTTTGGTCAACACCCTCCCCTCACCTCCCCATTTCCATCTGTGTATGTTGATGTTTGATAACATTATCTTTGAACAAATGTAAAGAAATGTTGTACCATTTTATGTATCAACAGAGAACAGGATGGTGGAGAGGCTTCTTATTTTCTCTGGGACAACCAAACAGGAGTCCCAGACTCAGAACTAACTCCCTATAGGTGAAATCCAGGGATGACCACAGAAGTACACAGGCTGATTTGCCAGCCTTTATCTTCATGATATGATATGCCTTGGTCCAAGTCAACTAAAATCACTGTTTATGAACAGGAATCCAGGATTGGTCTACATTGTTAACCCTGTCTTGGAGTACAGTAAAACAATGCTTTATTAAAGATGACCCCTGTCTACAGTTTGTCTCGGTCAGGCTCATGGAAAGTTAATCCTGTGCCCCATGGAACACCTACCATTCTCCTAGTATCCGACATGCCGGAATTTCTCGGAGGGATTTTACCTCAGCTCCCAAACCGCTGAAAGTCAATGGGAGAACAACAGTTCTGAGTAATTCTATTCCATTATCTGGATTATTGTGGTCATTATAGTGATCATTATTGTGATCATTATTATCATTATCATCTGAGAGCTGAAAACAAGTCTCTTGTTGTTAACCCCATTCAAAGAAACCTGGTGAAGTAAATCTTGCAGTGGTTTGTTCATCTGAGACTTAACTTAGAGAATACCCAGCATAGGTGCTCACACAGTGATTGTTTGGTGAGACTTGAAAAGTGTGTGAAGTCGGACTCGCTAGGTGAGATGCTGCAGTATATTGGATTTTTGTTCCTACCTCTGGGTCTCTTCAGCAAGTCATGATTAACATGTACCGAGAATACATCTCCCATTGTCAGGAGAGTGATATCCTCAACCATTTGAAGTACCCCAGTTGTCAGCTTCACAGGCAGTCTGGTCAACATTGGGATTCAGTACAATATCATCACCTCAAATTCTGTTCTCAAGAGGAAATTATCTTGCATGGGACTTATTACAAGAAGGCTGCTACCTGGAGCTTTCCCAACATCAATTACTGATGATAACAGAATGCTAATGATCCAGAACAGTAGTTCCTTTCCTTGAGTTTTCCCATAACAAGGATTCTATAATTTTCCCCAATGACAGTGAAGTGATGATAAATACAGTGAATCAGTTGTGTAGAAAGAGATTAGAGTGAGAGGAGGAGGAGAGTATATTGAGATCTGCTGGTGGAGTACTTAGGAGTTGTTGTACCATGTTTTATCTGCATGCATGTTCTGCATATATGTATATTACATACCTTTGAAGTGTAGATATGATAAAAGATGAACCATTGGTCTTCATTCGACCCCATCAACAAATCAATAAATAGTATTATTGAACCAGTGTTTTTAAGTACATGTACAGGTGAATGTCTTGTATAGTTGCTGTCAAGTATTGTTCCTGGTGAATGTCTTAATTTACTGTGGTTGGTTACAGATATTGTGAAAAGTCCTGTATAGATGTTGTCAAGTATCTCTTATGATGTATGTCTTGTGCAACTGTTGGTGTAAACATTTCCATGTGAATGTATGTCTCACTTTTGTCAAGAACCTGTCATTGTAGATGTCTTGTTCAACAGATGTTAAGGACAGTTATTGTTGAGTTTGTCTGCTAATATTGAATCCTAAAGTCCTAAGGTCTAATTGGACAACTGACATAGGTCACTTTGACACATATAAAATAAGGGAAGATCTAATGTGGCGGACTGATAAGCACACTGACAACATTATGATGAGAGAATAGAATCCTCGGTTGTACAGGGGCGAATAGTCCAGATCTTCTTTTGGCCATTGAGGGGACTTTTTCCTTCTTTTATAAATTTTCTGTGTAGATACTTGGGAATCTCACAGTGGGGGTTCTGAGCCAGGAAAACTGGTTCTCCAAAAGGGCCATGCGGGAATGATTATCTATCTCATTTTGAGAAACCTCTAGACAAAACGTGCAAAATTATATCCTTTATCTTGTCAATCTATTATTCAAGATAAATTTTCAGAGACCATTACTATTTGGGTCCTCTGTCTACCCCTATAATGTCACACTAGCTATAGAAGCAAGTGTTTTCCCACCTACCCTTGGAAGGTACCGTCCCAAAAGAGAAACCTGGACCAATGCAGCAGATTTTTCCCATGATGTTTATGAAGGTTTCCATCAGGCGTTGAAACCTTTGCTGCAGCGATTGATCTTGAGGACGCGTACAACAGAGTACCATTGGATTTTCTAATGCTTCAGCTTCTTGAACTCAAGATAAGTCCGTTCCTCCTTAGTTGGATCGCTGCAGCCCTCTTCCAACGGAAAGTAGTTTTTAGATGTGACAGTTGGACTTCGGAACCAAGAACAATATATCCTAGCCTACCACAGGGATCACCATTATCTCCGGTGCTGTTCAACGCCTACACAGTGAGAATCACCAGCGAGCAGATCACTGGACCGGGGAGGACATTGTCATATGCCGACGATGTTTTAGTGTATCGTCAGGGTAAGGATAGAGATCAGGTTGCTGTGGAACTGCAAACCGAACTCAATCGCATAAGTACTTGGTGTGCTGAAGCTGGGGCAATGGTCAACCCAACAAAGGCAACAGTGACATGGTTCTCTTTGAATAATCATATTGTCAACACTCCAACACCAACTGTTAATCTGTGTTCAGAGACTGTGGAAAGAACGCAGGCAATGAATTACCTGGGGATACGTTTTGATCGAAGCCTTGCTTATAATGAGCACATAGACCAGGTGATAACAAAGGCCAAGCGGGGTTTGGCTGCGATGCGGATGATGGCGGCAGCAAACTGTGAGCAGCGCCATCTATGCCTCCTATATGAGGGGCTGGTCATGTCTGTTTTTGAGTATGCGATGGCAATCCTGACTCTCAGCCGTAAGCAGATAGAAAGGATGGAAAGGATAAAAACGAAGTTATGCGCAGTATTCTTGGATGTACAAGAGATACAGCATGCAGGGCAATGCGCTACCTTCTAGAATTTCCAACCAGTGAAGACAGACTACAAATTTGCAGAGCACGTGCCTACCTCAGAGTTAACGCAAACACACAACATCCACTGCATAGTGAAATTAGGAAGGTGAAGGGCAGCAGGTTAAAAAGAGGAAGGTCGTGGATGGGTCAAGCCGAAGACATTCTTCAACAGGTGTGTTCACTGGAGGACTTAGAACCTGGCGAGGAGTGGGTACAAGTGCCAACAGATTTCTGTACGTCCTTTTCAGTTTGCATCCAACTAGACAGAAAATGCAGACAAGAAAATCCGGCTGCTGTGGAGGCGGAAGTACAAGCGTTGATTTTCGAGAATTCGTTAGACGGTGATGCTGTCATCTACACAGATGGGTCGGTCGTCCGACATGTGAGAAGCTCATGGGCCTTCACGGCGCGGGCCGGAGGGAGAATTGTGAAGGAGGACTCTGGTGCTTTTGTTGAGACCACAAGTAGCCTGACTATGGAAGTCATGGCAGTAAGTAAAGCAATAACATGGCTCGAGACACAGACATTCAATAGGGCATGTTTCCTTAGCGACTCAATGAGCATGCTCAAGAGGATAGAGATGGGGTGGATCCGAAGAGAGTGGTTGCTGTCTCTGGAGCGGTCTCGGCTGACAAAGATTAGTTTCATCTTCGTGCCAGGGCATGCGGGAGTACAAGGAAATGAGCGGGCTGACAAGCTCGCAGGTAAGGCTAAGGTGGAGGGCGGACGCGCCATGGACCAGACTGACATTCTGAATGCTCTACGAGAAGTAAGACTTGTGCAAAAACCAAGTGATTACTGCGAATCTACAACCATGGTCAGACTGCGGAAACTGCAAATGAAAAGAGGGGTGCCAAAACAAGAACACTACGCAGGAAACCAAAGAAGATTGATAAACCAACACAGAACTGGTGTCGATAGCCGCTACACGCTGGGGGATTTGGTGAGGAGGGGATCCGAGCACTTATGGACTGAATGGCTCGATGTACAATGAGGATGATCTGTCGACTAACTAACTAATTAGCTATATGAGTGGAAAAATGGACTGCTTATCAGCGACACGCTTGGAAATTAAACCACTTCCACACAGTCTTCCTTATGAAGCTATTGACGAATAAATGGCAAGACAAGATCCCAGACACTGACGTCCTAGAAAGAGCGTCCATCCCCAGTATGCACATTCTACTAATGAAGAATCAGATTCGCTGGGTTGGTCACTTGACTCGCATGCCAGATCATAGGCTCGCTAAACGAGATTTTTACTGCGAGCTGCTTTGTGGTAAACGCTCCCAAGGCGGCCAGAGGAAACGCTTTAAAGACACTCTGAAGATCTCATTAAAAGCTTTTGGAATTCATCATGACACTTGAGAGACTGCTGCCAAAGACCGAAATTCGTGGCGTATATCATTATGCAAGGGTGCAGTCACTTGTGAAGCAACCAGGACTGCAAGAGCTGTGAAGAAAAGGCTGAACAGAAAAACCACTGCAGGAGATATCCCTCCTGGAACGTCAGCCAAGTAAATGACACTTGTACACTCCGTAAGACCTTTTGTATATGGTGCTAGACCCAAATTTCCGAGCATGTAGTGTAACCACTGTGTGTGCAGTCGTATGAGACCAGATGTTGTCGTGCTGCAACGATACTTATTTTGATAGAAATCTCTCGCGTATCGATCGTATCACGAGCATTCAGTGTGTTCCCAAATATGTCACTGTATCAAGCCCTGATCACAGTTTAACCCTTTTCCCTGAAATGTAACAATATAGGGTCCATGATATCCCAAAGAATGGTCGTAATTACTCTCTCGGGAAATGCCTGCGTCCTTCCTTAACCGCAGACAACGGTTGTTTCTCTTGAAATCTTTCTTTCATAAACTTTCCGCTTATTCAAACAGCAGTTTCCATGCTGAACCGCCATTTTCCTGTAGACTTCACAAGGTTTCAGACTCTCTGACAAAACCACACACACACACACACACACACACACACACACAGACACACACACACACACACGCACGCACGCACGCATGCACGCACGCACGCACACACGCACATACAAATAACGCCTAGTTATTTTTCCATGGTGCAAGTCTATAGTGGCTCAGTCGTTTTGTAATGGCTATAGTGCATGCGTAAACTGCTCGATCCCCAGGACCCCTACATGGGGTATTGCTTAAGAGCCAGTTTGTGTCCTGAAGTAAGATTGTCTATTGTTCATACTCTTCTACGCACTTTATAATAAAATTCCTGTTACCTAATGACATTCCCTCCTATATAACTTACAAACAGATAATCTTTAGATTTCTATAGGCTAATAAAAAGGACATTTGTCTTTTTTAGTTCTAATAAACCAACTAACATTCTTTCTTATTGTTCAGTTTTTAGTGTGTGGATAAAGTAACAAAAAGAGCTTGTTTTGTTTTCATACATTTTCATAAAGAGAATGTTTCTATAAACTAAATATGATAATGAACATCAAATAATATTGTAATATCAATAAAACACTTGATTCTACACGTAAAATGATATTGATATGTCGGTAAATCACAAAATGATTAAAACACCAAATTGTATTGCGAGTTTATAGTAATAAAACGATTATAAAAGCTAGATTAAAAATGCAACGTCTATAAAGGACAAAATCATCACAAACACATCATGCAATTGCAATGCTTATAAACAAAAGACGATTATGAACACCACATGCTATTGAAACGTCCATAAGCGACACTGTGGTAATATTATTAAAATCATCCATTACTGTTATCCGCACGATTTTTGTGCAAACAAAAAACCAACATTGCAGTTTTCTTATCCAACATCGGCTTCATTTTATTTCCCATCTGCGCCCGGGGGAAGGGGATGGGAAGAATGGGAGGGGGTGGGGATGGCCACTCTATTTCCCATTTCTTAGCTACGAATAGTCTGGAAAGAAATTCAGATTAGAAGCACTATTTTAGATCAAAAGGAATTGACGTCACCGAGAACAAACAGACTGTTGCTTCCTTTCACTTTCTCGCCCGCAGCTCATCCGCTGAGCGCTGTACCCCGGGAATCTGGCCAGCGACGGTTCTGTCCATTTTATTTAAATACCGGCGGTTTCTTTAAATGATTACTGCTCGGCCATTTGCTGTTTTCGTGTGACAACAGACTGTTCTTGTTCTAGAAGAGGAACATGTAGTGGTTTATTATGGAAGAAGGCAATGCAGCATTTAGGTTAGAGTCGATTGATGTATTTTTCTGAAGTGAAAATATATACAGTGAGAACTAGGACCATCATCATTGTTATTGTCATCATTACCATCATCGTTGGATGCCGCCTCCCCAATGAAATAACAAAAAGTCTGACAGTAATGTGTCTCCAGCATTTGTTCTCCTGAGCTCCCGTTAGGCTCTAGTGACAGCGTCTTCATATTGTCTGCCTATTTGCAGCTCATCATTATCATGACCATCCCACTGGGCTAAGCCATCCAGGTATTTATTTCTCTGCCCTCCCCTTGTTCTCTTCCCCTCAATCTTGTCAATCGTCACCAAGTTCTCCAATTTATTTCTTCTCATAACGTGTCCAATAAATTGTGATTGTCAACTTCTAATTTCTCCAACCAGCTTACGGTTTCAATTTGTTTCTTATAGGAATTGGTCATCGGTTTTTCTGTCTGTATTCCTTCTATTCGCAGCTAGAAAGAATATTGCTTAAACCAAATGATGTCTGACCACAAGTAATATTCAAGTAATTGGGAACATTATAAAACAAGTAAATCGAAGCAAATATCTTCTTCTTTTCCTTCTTTTGCCCTTTGACACCCACTGGGATATAGGCATGCTACCCATTCAGTCCAGGCTGTCCTTTCCTTGGTTATCCAACGCAGCTTCGCCTAAGTTCTCCCCATAACATTCATTTATGTCACTTCTTCTCTTCGTGTATAAGTTTTATGTTGTCTCTTTATATTTCTTTTGCCCTACGGATTCCAAACAAAGGTCTTTCTAGTTACACTATTGTCTCAGTGTCTTTCACGACATATTGTTGTTGGTTATGGTCTGCACTCTGCAGCGATAGGCAGATGATCTTACCAGTAGAGATAATGGATATGGCCACCGACTAATACAGTCACTGCCCAGAAGGAACGCAACGGTAAACTACCTTCTGCAAAAGTTGCCAATAAACCCTAACAACCACTTATTAAACAAGCTGAACAGCGCATGAATGCATTTGAATATACATGTTATAGACGGGTTTTAAGAATATCGTGGATACAGAAAAGAACAATTGCAAGACAAGAGATGGATACTGAAGAAGGTTTTCTACTAAAGACGATAAAACAAAGAAAATTGAAATATTTTGGTCACTTGAAACGTCATCAAAGTTTGGAGAGAACAATAATGGAGAGGGTTATGCCCGGGAAGAGAGGAAGAGGAAGGCCAAAGAGAAGATGGGTGCAATATGTAGCAGATGATCTCCAGATGAATGTACCGGACGCGGGACATCTTGTTTATGACCGAGAAGTTTTCCGGAAGGTTGTTATGGGAGCGAGGTTCTGCACAGGACATGCTACTGGATGAATAAATGTCCTGTCCAGCGGCAGCGTCTTGTTTTCGCCCCCTGGTTCACTTATATTTTCCTAGTTCTTTGCTTGAGCTCCACGCTGGTGATTCTGTCATATCATCATATTCCTTCTCTTTTGCGCAGGCACCAGTTAATGAATACTTTATTTTATTTTTATTTGTAATAGTTTTAGCTGGTTGTTAAAGACGAGGGCTGAGCACGTATGGTAATGTCCCTAGTGCTGTAATGTCCCTAGTGCTGTAATGTCTGTTCTATATTCAGCTGAACTCAGCTTTTAAACACCAAACACTCTCGGCAATACCTATAAATAAAGAGAGTAATAGGAAATCAAAGACATGGTAACTCAATCTTCCTATGTCAAACCTCACTTCAAGAAATGTGATCAATACCTTATCAGTTATCAATGCAGATACATTCTTCTTCTTCGGAACCTCTCAGAACGCCGGTGAAATGTGTAGGTAAACAGGACCGACTGGATACGAGCTCTCGTTCTTAAACTTCCGGTGTGCTGATGCTTAGATAACAGGTTCAAACAATGTACTGAACAGCTGGACTAAAATGTTGGTTTCTCGTCCCTGTGGACTACCTTTGAGTTCAAAGCGAATGAACGTGGGTAAATCATATCAGTGTTGCTTGCTATGATGATAAAACACAAGACAACAGCAGGGGAGCAGCGTAAAAGACGAATCGATGTTAGAATTTAAGACAAAACAAGACAGGCAATAAAAGCTACAGATAGCCCCCCCCCCCTTCCTTTCCCCCATTTCCCCCAATAAAGTCCCTCAACAGGACAATAGAACAAAAGAAGAATAAGATATGCTTAGGAGGATAATTAAACATGCATTTATTATTATTTATTAATATCGTGTAATGCATTTTATGTGTATTATATAAGGTACAATGCTGGAGTTCTTACATAACCACCTGAAAACCACAAGGACTATCAACCGAAGAGGGAGGATGTAGAAACTATACATTATAATTTTATTTTCTTGGCGGGGGAGGGGGGATACAGGGCACGAGAAACAGAGGATGGCAGAGAAGATTGAAAGTTGTGAACTTAAACAACAGGGCAACAAATAATAACATGTATGTAAAACCAACTCTATCAAGGGATCAGATGAAAGAGAGGCCTGGAGAATTACGGTTGCAGATGTCTGCCCCAAAAATAGGCACAAGACAAAGAAGAAGAAAGAAGAAGAAGAAGAAGAAGAAGAAGAAGAAGAAGAAGAAGAAGAAGAAGACGGTATGGCGAGGAAGAAGAAGCAGCAGCAGAATGGACGATAAAAGTCTCCTTCAGTCATATCTGACTACAGCCTGATGTGTCCTTGATTGTCCGGCCTGGTGTTCCCTTCTGTATGTTCCTATCTCCCCGTCTTGTTGAAGCTGCCCTCTGTCCCTGTGTTCATGATGATTCCTTACACTGCATCTCCAACCTGTTATGTCCGGAACCTATGTAATCTTAGGCTGTTGTAACAATACCCAACATGTTTAACACCTACGGAAAACCAAAGCAAACACGTTAAGGTAACATTTTGAGATCATGTATCTTGCTTGTGGAAACATTATTGATGATAGTCATGGACCATTTGACAATCCCTAAAGAAGCAAATATGGGATTTTAAGCTGAAATGTTACTGAACAATTCTTAGAATATCGTGGAGACTCCTGTCTGCTCAACTTTTCACATGGGGAAGTGAAGAGCATTTTGTGTACCATTCACTGGTAAAGGACCGGAGCATATTAGGGCGACCGTTTGCCGTGAAGTTGGAACCGCCACAGACTAATTAACTAACTAGAATATAGTGGGGCAAGAAGAAGAAGAAATATACTGAAATTCTACCAGATAAGAACATCGAAGAAAACTCGCTCGTAACCTCTTAATCACGGAGTTGGTATATATCATATAAAGTGAATAATACTTTAATCATCATTAAGTGCTATACCGAAAGATGTGGACGGTCATGTTATGTTTCGACATCTCACACTGTCACCAGAGTCTCAAATCAGGTCTGTGTACTTGTCCCGACCATGCTATGCTGCCAAACCATCAAGGTGTTTATCCCTCTGTCTTCCTCTTGCTCTCTTCCTAACAAGCTTGCCAGTTGTCACTAAATTGTCAAGTCCATTTCTCCTAATAACATGTCCAAAAAATTCTTGAATGTCTACGTCTAATTTCTCCAATCAATCTTCCCTGAAACAATTAAAACACATAGGCACAGGGTTTGTTCGAATGTGGAACATCAGTTATCCGCACGATAATTTCAAAACCCGTGGCTATGTGTTTTAATTGTTTCAGTTGAAGTTTTATTCACTTATTCACTTCATGCGATATATAAATCTGCGGTATGCACCTGACGAGATGCAGGGAAATATGCCAGGCAATAAATCATGCAACATATTGTTGAATGATGCGTCTGTTTGTAGATTTGTTTGTTTTGCTTTGTTCGCATATCCTTTACAGGACATCGCTGTCAACATCAGCATCTTTCAGCTGATTGTTGATTTCTTGGTAAGATTACGCTCGGTAGTTTGTCATTGCTTTCTGAGCGACCAGCTCACATACCCCGTAAGTTACCGACGTGGAGAGAATCTATACTGATTCTCGCGCAACGTCACGTTACTCACGAGAGTATACGGGATTACGGAGAAAGTCGTGTAACCTCTAGACCAGGGAGACGGCCTGTTTGTAGATACACTAAGGAAATACACTTTTTTAAATGTCTGTTTTCATCACACACATCAGTTGCCAAGACAGGTAAATTCTCCTAGCTGAAACAGAACTTTATAAATCTTTCTCTCTCTCTCTCTCTCTCTCTCTCTCTCTCTCTCTCTCTCTCTCTCTCTCTCTCTCTCTCTCTCTCTCTCTCGCTATCTCTCTCTCTATCTCTCTCTCGCTATCTCTCTCCCATCTCTCTCTTCTCCCACCCTCTCTCTCTCTCTCTCTCTCTCTCTCTCTCTCTCTATATATATATATATATATATATATATATATATATATATATATAGATATATATATATATATCTCCCATCTCTCTCTTCTCCAACCCCCCTCTCTCTCTCACATACACACGCGCGCTCACATATACACATATGCATAGTACGTTACAGGGATGAATAAGACATTAATGGACACACGGAAGAAGAGGAAGTAGAAGAAAAATAAGCTGACGGAGAAGAAGAAGAAGAAGAAGAAGAAGAAGAAGAAGAAGAAGAAGAAGAAGAAGATGAAGAAGAAGAAGAAGAAGCAAGATGGTAATGTCATAAAGGTATCTATTGATCAAATCTTCACATATCAGTGATCACAACATTACAGGACATTGTAATCCGATCGACCCATAACCAGCTTTTCTCCGAACAGAATTTTCGACATCCATCCACAGGACAAGACAAGATTTGGCCTAGAGCTGTATAGATAATGAGGCAATTCGATCATCACTGGACTTTCGTATTCATAATAACGACAGAAATAAGGGTATAAATAACAATGAACTATATCATCATCTTCATCAACACCTTCAATATCCTCATTATCAATTTCAACATCATTTTCTTTATCATCATCGTCATCATCATCATCACCACTATCACATTAGTCATCATCATCATCAATATCACCTGTATCACCATCATCATAACCTTCATCATCAGTATCATCAGGTTAATAACCCTCAGGAGTTCTGATCGTGTCGCTTTCCTATCCCCTATTCCAAAATACCATATTTGGCTCTCTGTAAGTACTTACCCAAATAGCCTTGCGTGATTGTATATCGTTATTTCCTGTATACCCTCTCTTTTCCATTCCCCTGGATATGTCCCTGACTAGCTCCATTAGCAGACCTCCGTTTCTCATGTGGTGATAAACCACAAAAGCCAACTATTTACGAACAAAACAAAAAGATGTAGTTTAAATTTTTCCTTTCCCTTTCAGCAGCAACTACACAAAAGTATTAGTCCAGTAATTTCCCACTCCTACTTCGTCTGGGTAATTGGCGAATTCAATATTCAACAACAGGTTCATTCGCCAGACTCGCCATTGAGTTTCATAATCACGTACGTCTGTAACTTCAAGAGATGCAATAGCAAGACAAACATTCCAGCTGTACAGCGATATTTGCTTCCGCTTATTAGATCTTTTTTTTTTTTAGCATATCCTTTACAGGACTTAGCTGTCAACACCAGCATCTTTCAGCTGTATGTTGATCTCTTGGCAAGATTACGCTCAGTAGTTTGCCATTGATTTCTGAGCGGCCGGCTCAGTATCCCGCAAGTCACGAGCGGGGGTCGAACCGCCTCAGCTCTCTCTCCGCTACGAGACTCTGCGTGATAAACGGGATTACAGAGAGAAAGTGTTGTAACCCCACAGCCAGAGAGACCGGCTATTAGATCTTAGTAGGCAATATTTTATACCCGGCCCACTTGACAACATTTATAGCAGCTGTAACAGCCCACGGGAGTTCCTGGTTATGGTCATTATCTTATATGATGCTCATTCCGGCACGATCGCTTCTTTCCACTGTACCCATCATGGATATACAGCACGCTGTGGTGGCGGCTGTTGTTCCTCTTTTATATATATATTTTTTTTTTTAATTCCGAGGTATCTATGTATCTATCAATCAGTTCGCCAGTCTTCTGTTTGTATGTCTGTCAGTCTGCCTGTCTGTCTGCCTGTCTGTTTGCCTGTCTGGTCCTGTCAGCTTTACCGTACACAATTGCGAAAAACACAGGACTTTGCGGCCTTTAGCCTTCATAAGCAAACAAATACACAAAACACAACATATAACTATGGAGTTGACCCTCCAGTGACAACATTAAGACAAGCAAACGGGAAGAGAAAAATGAAAAGATTAAAACATGAGAACCATTAAAAAAAAATTGCTACTTACCTCAGAATTTCAGACTGTGATAGTAACATGAATTTTACCTGGATATCCTTTTATAGACAACCGTGGGAGTCTGTGGTGTCATGGGGACAGGGATAGAAGATGGTAAGGGTTCAGTGAAGATCCCAGGCAAATGAGTGGAAGTGGTACATGAAAAAGGGGGAGGAAGATAAGGCGGGCAACTGGAACCAATGGATAATTGATGGTAGGCCGAGAGTAAAAACTAAAAAGGAGTGACCCGGTGGATGTCCTTACAATACATGAATGGGGTGCCAGTAAAGGGTTGATGTGTGCAAGGTACTTTCTCATTGCTGGCGGTTACGGTCCAGCCTTTTCTATCATTTACATAATCATTTTCCCTATGGCATCAGCAGCTTGCGGAATTACATAGCAACCACCGTCTCACTGCTTGCCATTATCTCAACTTCCGCATGTTCCTTTATTTAACAGTTAGTGGTTATTTCTTTACTTATGGGTGTATCCTAATCACTACTCCCGTGTGTTGCCGAAGCCCATAAGGGAAGCAAAGAATAGCAACACTGTAGCCTACCACGCATGTCGTAAGAGGCGACTAAGGAGGCTTGATGGTTCCGTCGCCCTGCTACTGAGTGAGTGCGTGGCGCGACACTGTGAGCTGTGAGTTTCGTGTGAAATGCTTTTGAATCTGCCTGAGGGTTTTTGGAACGTGACTGCTTGTTCGGAGTGATGGCGGGTGGCTATGTCCCAGAGGTGACCGGTTTTTGCCTTATGCAGAAATGCGTGGCTGCTGGGCTTCTGGTTGACTGCCACTGCCATTAGCGATGAACTGTGTTTTCGTGGACTGTGTGGGTGAACATCTAGGAAACATTCAGATAGGAAAATGACTGCCGATTCCTTCAGAGATGAACTGGATGTGTCGTGGGGGACTGGTGTGATGACATTCTGGTGGCGGCATTATGCACAGTGTATCTGTGCGGGCTGTTGTTTGTCGAGACTCCTGTCGTTTCCACTTTTCACATTCGGCAGTGGGGAGCGTTTTGTGTGATATTCACTGGCACATGAATGGAGCATAATGGGGACGACCTGTTGCTGTGAAGTTGGAACTGCGACTAACTAACTAACTAACCTAATCACTAAAACATCAAGCCAGTAAAAGTGAACTCAGTCAAAAATTGATTCCAGTGTTGTAGCTTTCATAAGTTGAATATCCACCTAGGTGGCCTGCAATGGAAGTGCCAAATCATGTACAATAATGACCGGTTTAGTGAGACAGCATAAGCCAATGACCTTGACCGCTGCTAACCTTGCGACATAAAATAACCCATGTGCAGTTTTCAACCACATAATGTAACGGAAGACCGCATAGCGCTGGGTTTTAACGAGTTGGTATGAGAGCCGGTCGTTCAGGAAGCAATGGCATACTAATGAACGTAAACTTGCCAAGACATCATTAACAGCAGTAAAATGCTGGTGTTGGCAGCGATGTCCTGTAAAAAAAAAAGGATATGCAAAAAAAAAAAAAAAATGTAACGGAACTCTTGGGTGTTATGGTCAACGTGGCCAGCTGATATGCTACTTATAAATAACATATCATGTTTACCGATTTAAATTATTCAATGTATTAATAAACAATCCCATGGTGCAGGAAACAGACTTAATGTAATCCATTATTCTCCTATGGAAAAGGCAAAGGCAATGCCCTAAAACCATAGCATTCACCATCCTGGAGGGGGGGGGGTACTCCTACAGTACTTGGGTATGAATGAATAATACACAGACACACAGACACACACACACACACACGCATACACACACACACCACACACACACACACACACACACGCACACACACAACGAGAAGCAGACGTAAGCTTTACTATAACACGATCACAAGAAACAAAATGGACGTTGCGGCTAAAGCCTTTGTCAGCACAGAAAAAAAAAACATACACTGACACAACTACATGAAAATGAACTACTTGGAAATATAAATGTAAAAGTTACTTATCTGTATTCTTGTTGTGGGTTGGACACGACTTTTATTGAATCCCCATGTATGGTTCCAATAAAGTGCATGAACCTGATGTGATTCAGTACTTGGGTATGGATTGGGGCTGCTCACAGTGTCAAAGAGTCAGCTGGTGAAACTGGAGCGCATACAGAATGAAGTTATGCGGGATATACTGGGATACACAAGGGACACTCCGGTTGTGTGTATGCGATACATCCCAGCTTTACTCACGGCTGCAGACAGACTCAATGTGCTGCGGGATACATCATATCTCCGAGTGGTTGCAGACACGGAACACAACTCGCATGGACCCTGGACACAACTAAGAGTCACAGGCTGATCAGAGGAAAATCACATATGTCTCGGGTAGAGGACACAATCAGAGAAGTTGTATGCTTGAGGACATTCGGAAAGGAGTGAAGTGGATCAAGATGCAGAGAAAAAGTCAGATATGCAGAAATTGGATCAGAAATAGAGAAGTTGTCCGACAGGCTGCAACGAATTGTTGGTGCAACAATTGATTCAAGAAAATTCGTGACCAGGCGATGTGATCACCTACACGGATGGCTCTGTGCTAAGAGATAAAAGAAGTACCTGGGGGATGATGTACGATGGTTGATGCAGGAGAGCCTGGCATATGATACCACAACATCTAGTCTGAAAATTGCAGATTGGCTGGGTCTGCACCTTTTGTGTGGGCATTAAGGCATGAAAAGGCAGATGTGGCCGGGGCCATTTGGAATCGTGTGTCAAGTGAAGAAGAAAGGGTAGATAATCACGGCTTGAGATAATGTGCTGCAGGGAGAGACTAGAATGTCTGGGCGACACCCAAAACTTCGAGTAAAGGCCAGAATATGACTGCTACTGGTACCATTTGTATTGGGACTCTTCGCTGGCTGTTGAAGATGAAGACGGAGCACGTTATGTAAATGGCCTGAGTGCTGTGAAGTCGGTTTTTGGCACAACTCATCTCACCTCAACACAACAGAATTGTGGAAATAGAGATGGAGGAAGACAGCGAGAGGAAATTCTTGACAGTCTTGTGTCATGGCACGGGAGGGAGTTAGCACACGAACCGACACCTGCCGTTGTAGATAGTAAGACATGGAGAAGCAAAATCGCCGAAGCCCGTTGGCAAGGCACGTCGCTCTCATCACGGTGAGCTGAAATACCTCTCTATCTCTTGCCATTTCTCCAGCCTCATGCACGCTTATGTTAGTGATGCAATCTCCAGTGTTCCTCTTCGTGCTGGTAGACGACCCTTGCCTCATTTTCCAGAAACCATACCATCCATCCCTGTTAACCTCAAGCCACTACGACCTTTAACTTGGCCAAATTATTTCAGTTCCCGACCTTGCTACTGTTTATGAGCGAGTTTTCTTACATGTTCAGGTTTTATAAGACTTCAATACTTATCTTCTTCTCTGTCCATAATATTCTAAACTTATATCTGTAAGATTTTAACTCAAAACCCCCAGTTTCAACTTTAGTTGTTGTGAAATTGTCTATGACTCGCTTCCATATGTTGCCACAGGAAAGATGCGTGTTCTTAACATTGCTACTTAGACTTGCTTGCTGGTACAGTGCCACAGGATGTTATTACCGTTCTAACTCTGCATTGCCATGGCGTGGGTGTATGTGATTACAATGTATACTATGTGTGTGCCTAGAAGCCTTGGAGATGTTGTTTTATAGAGGAATGCTGAAAATTAATTTGGCGTCAAAATTAGCAATATTGACATTTTAAGGGAGGCTAAGTTGCAAACACAACTCATCATCAACATCAGAAAGAGGCAGTCATGATTTTTGGCCACATTATGAGAAGACAAAACTGTAAAATATGGCAACCAGAAAGATTTGTGGAAAGAGAGATATAAGAAGCCAGCCTGAGAAAATTTGTGACTGTCTTAAGGCATGGCAGGAAGAAAGGCAACACATTAGTTGATCCATGCCGTAGGAAATCGAAATTTGTAGAGAAGCATGATTGCCCATACCAGCCGACAAAGCACTGGATGATGATGATGCGTGTGCGTGTGTCTGTGTGCGTGAGCTTATTCGTTCATGTGATTGTGTGTACAGGCTAACAGGTTACACTGATTTATTCGTGTTGAACGCCTTAAACACGTATATACAATGCCGTTACTGCCATCACTCCCTATAGTACCTTGCGGTGTAGGCCAGGAGGGGGAGAGGGAAGGGGGTTGAGCCTCAGGAATTTAGGCGACCAAGCTAAGGCACTGGCTAAGGTGCTGGCAAAGGCGAGTCGCCGTGAACTGTACAGGTTTCTGTTTACCTCTGATAGAAACAAATCAATTCTGTTAGTGACGATTCTAACCCAGGCGTACCGAAAGGGAGCCCGTAGTTTTAACAACTCGACCAGATGCTCCTCACATAAATACACACATATGCATATATATATATATATATATATATATATATATATATATATATATATATATATATATATATATATATATATATATATATATATACATACTTATACATATACGCACGAGACAAAATGCATGTCAAGGCCGCACACAAAGCAGGAAACAGTGAGTAACATAATGAACGCAAACACGTTTCTTGAAGTAATTCTGAAAATGTATTTTTTTTCTCCTTCTTGTAAAAGACAAAATTATAGAATGAAGAAAACGGTTAGAAAAAATGTGCAAAATGCTTAGATCTGCAATATATTAATTAGTTTTACTCTCTCTCTCTCTCTCTCTCTCTCTCTCTCTCTTCTCTCTCTCTCTCTCTCTCTCTCTCTCTCTCTCTCTCTCTCTCTCTCTCTTTATCTCCTTCTCTATCTCAGACTCTATGTCTCTGTCTGTTTAAGTCTGACTCTCTATGTCGAAGTCTCTCTACATCTCTCTTAGTTCTTTCCAGTACTGACTGCCTCTCTCTCTCTATCTCTCTCTCTCTCTCTTTCTCTCTCTCTCTCTCTCTCTCTCGCTCGCCCTCTTTCTCTCTATACTTCTTTCTGTTTCTCTCTCTCTCTCTCTTTATCTCCTTCTCTATCTCAGACTCTGTCTCTGTCTGTTTAAGTCTGACTCTCAATGTCGAACTCTCTATATATCTCTATTACTTCTCTACAGTTCTGACTGCCTCTAGCTCTCTCTCTCTCTCTCTCTCTCTCTCTCTCTCTCTCTCTCTCTCTCTCTCTCTCTCGCTGTCTATATCTGTTTAATTCTGAATCTCTATATAAATCTCTTTCTATTGCTCTTCTTCTCTTTCTCTTTATTTCTGACCTCCCATCGATAACGCCCGTCCTCCCCCCCCCCTCTCTCTCTCTCTCTCTCTCTCTCTCTCTCTATATATATATATATAATATATATATATATATATATATATATATATATATATATATATATAATCTACAAATATTATCCTAGTACGTCCACTGTCATAAAATAACTGCAATACAATCAGACCACATTAAAACTGACATTATTATACACAGAATGACATCATAATCAATCAATATTATCTTGAAATCTCAGGGATAAACAACCTTTATAGCAAATACTCGTACATTCTGACTGTCTACGTCTAATACACCGCCCGCAGTGACTTCTAATAAATATGCATGTAACATATACAACACAGCAACACGTTTACAACATCACAATTTTCTACTGCCCAAATGGCAGACAGTTTAGTTAATTCATCGACCCTTCTTTCTCCATACAGTTGCCCGCTCAGCGGAAAGGTCATCTTATATTATTTACTTTATCTTTCCTAACATCAACGATAATGCCCAGCCTGCAATTCTCTTACATGTGGCTAGGATTCTTACTGTTTATATTTTCAGACAGCTTTCACATTATTGGCTCTAGCCTAATTAACGTCAAGTCAATTATCTCCAACATTAGCCGCTGCAGGATTTGGCTGTTTCCTTTCGTAATAAAATATTTGTAACTTAGATTGTAACAAACCCCGGATTTCCCTAATTACAACAAGATACCTGGGATTACATTTCCAGTCAGTCAAAGACAGTAAATCAAGAGAATGGGTGTTAGAAGCATCACCGGAATTAACATTTAGTTGACAGTGTACTACTTAAAGTGGCTCAAAAATAAAAGCCTTTTCTTCTTCTCCTTCTCCCCCTCCTTATCTTCTTCTTCTTCTTCTTCTTCTTCTTCTTCTTCTTCTTCTTCTTCTTCTTCTTCTTCTTCTTCTTCTTCTTCTTCTTCTTCTTCTTCTTTTCTTCTTCTTCTTCTTCTTCTTCTTCTTCTTCTTCTTCTTCTTCTTCTTCTTCTTCTTCTTCTTCTTCTTCTTCTTCTTCTTCTTCTTCTTCTTCTTCTTCTTCTTCTTCTTCTTCTTCTTCTTCTTCTTCTTCTTCATGGCAACCATTTATAGGTCAATTCATGTTTGGTTGGGTCTTAGCAGAATTTGTTCAACGATGTGAAATAATCAGACTCATATTTACACTTCTTAATCGTCTTTTAAATTATACCACACTCTACATAGAATGACTCCAATAATTGACATTCCCAATCGATCATAGACCCTCAACCGACTCACACCAAGCCATTTCCTCTTCTTCCCGGTAGCAAATCAGTCCTCGGAAACGAGATGTGGTTTCCGAGATGAATGTTGCGAACACCTTGCAACCTCAGAGTCACTAGCAATGTATGTCTGGAAAAGGCGTTTGAAAATATAACTTCATATACAAATATAGGAAAGAGGCAAACATGTTATGTGGTCATCTACTGAGAAGAGAGATGTGTTCTGCGTTTTTGTAAAGTATCTATTTCATTGTACACGGATGCATTACATATTATCCCAGTCTCGTCCTATTGATCACCCAATGGACGTTCTCTACACAGTGAAGGATAACTCGGTTGCATCGCGAGGAGTTTTTAACATCTACTTATGCGAGAAAGCTAGGTTTGGATCCACTACCAGTTGGTCTAAAAAGTAGGGTGGTATACTAAACTGCTGTCCTATTAACGAGAGATTGTGTGTTCGCAATTTACACATCGCTCGCGAAATCACACAATTGGCTAGTAAAATAGACTGCCATAATATATATATATATATATATATATATATATATATATATATATATATATATATATATATATATATATATATATATATATATATATATATATATATATATATTCCATCTGCGTATTCTCTGGAGAAACACTCACACACACATGCACACACACACGTACCAACACATGTTCACACATTCTACAGCCACATAAAATATACAATTAATAGTGTAAGTATATTAAAAAGTAAAGGTAAAATATTTACGTGTAAAAAATGCGAAGCTATTATAAAAGGGGAAGGATGTGAATGGAGTCGCTGATCAGAATTTGACAACGTGTGAAAACATTCTTAGAAAAAAATAAATACATGTTATCACAACTGCTTCATTTAATCTCTGGACAATCATGCTTAAAATATAGAGGGTAAGCTGTTGTCCGAAATGCATTTCTGTGTAACAATTATAGGTGTCAAACTAACCGTCTAACCAAAAACCCGCGGAGGTAGCCACAAGCGCTCTGGTCTTGTCCGTTAACTGATTCAGGTGCGAAGCCCGAAGGATAATATATCGCCAAATATGACATACCCTTTGGACACAAGGACGATATATCGGCATACTAGGGTCATCATGGTATTAGTTTCGTTTCGTGGTATGTTCGGCAATTTTAATACTCAGTGAATGGACATTTGCATTGTAATACAATATTTGTATTTTTAATAACTTTGCAGTTTTTGAAAATATTGCCGTTCCAAGTTTTGTATTTACCCATTGTATTGCATTGTGTTGCATGAACGCCAGAGTAGGTAAATACAAAATTTGGAACGGCATTATTTTCAAAAATCCGCACAGTAATTAAAATACAACCTATACTTGTTCATTTGATTGTTCATAATGATTGGTTCGAAACCACTTTTCTTTTATTTGACACTGATCTGTTAATATGTTACCAGGAAAACTAGTTCTCCCGAGAATCAATTCATAACAAACTGCAAATGTTGCTTCAATAGTAGTCCACAGAGATGCAAGATGGGTTTGTTACAACATGGTTTCAATGTCTTGTATGTGTTTTCTTTTAAGAGGTTTCAGTTTGAACGTGAATACTTGTTTAGATAAATATTCCTAATGTTTATACGCAGGCTCTTCATTCTCCTTCTCTTCATCTTTCTCGTCGTTTTACTAGTTATCTTCTTCTTCTTCTTCTTCTTCTTCTTCTTCTTCTTCTTCTTCTTCTTCTTCTTCTTCTTCTTCTTCTTCTTCTTCTTCTTCTTCTTCTTCTTCTTCTTCTTCTTCTGCCGTTCTCCTGCTACTACTGCTGTTGCTTCATCATCATCATCATCATCATCATCATCATCATCATCATCATCATCATCATCATCATCATCATCATCATTATCATCATTATCTTCCTCTTCTTCTTCTTCTTCTTCTACTTATTATTATCATTGTAAACTTCATCATCTACTGCAACAAAAATGCAACAACACCGCCAACAAAAACACTAATTACTACTATTACTACCACCGAATCTATTACTACTACTACTTCCACATGTCATTTTCTTCAATGAAGCATACAGGTTTAACTACCGCATACCAAGGCTGCCCAATCACCCGTCACTACTCCTTGTAGTTCCTTCACCATCTGTCCCATATCTTGCATTTCCCTCTACACGTAGCTCTTGCTTGTGTTTTCATCATCCTTTCTATCACGTGTCATGCCTATAAGCGTGAACTTTGAGGGTTCGCCATCTCATATAATCACCAGACTCGGATTAAGCCTGTGTTCTTGTCCCGATTATGCCGTGTGGTTAAATTATTCACGAACTTACATTTTTTGTCTTCTCCGTGCTTTTCCCCCATTAACCTCTCGAGCTGTCACTAAGTTTTGCTAGTTTATTTCTTCTCACAACATACCCAACAATCTTAACTTTCAACATGTAATTCCTCTAAGCATTTTACGGCTTTCGCCTGTTTCTTGAATGACTGGCTCGTCTGTTTTTCTGCCTGACCGTGGTATTCTTAGAATTTCCTCCAGGAACCACATTTCCACTGCCATTATATTTCGCCGATTCCCTGCTTATTATTTCACATGTATTAATCAGTACAGGTTCTATGCAGCACTTTAAAACATTTTTCTCGCTGCAATGAAAGATTTTTATTGGCCTGTATGATTTTTATCTTGAAAAATAAAAGGCTACTTCTGATAAAGCGATTCTCATTCTAATCTTTACAAGACATCGTCAGTCAGATGTTTCGACTGTTTCAAAATATTTGTAACCGATTTACTTGCTTAAGAATTTTCCCATTTACTTGAATGTTACATTGTGGTATTTTGTTTCTTCATGGAGAAGTCTAGAATTCACGTTGTATTACAATTTAATTACAACCTAAGCTGCTCATTGACAATAACAGCATCCAATAAATGCTGCAGATCCTCTTCATTGTCTGCAAACAAAACTGTATCATTTGCATATCGTATATTTGATGATGTTGTCTACTCTGATGATGGCTCCTCTCACGCTTTTTTATATTTTCACAACATGTGGCGTGGGGGAAGGGGGAGGGGAGTCTGGAGATATGACGTATGTTCATCATGTCGACGTGTCATACTTTAACAAAATAACCAAAATATAGTCAGTGGGAAAGGTCTGTGTTCTGGTCCCGATTATTCGACCAAACTACATATTATTTTATTTTTTTCCGCGTTTCCATCCTGTTTCAGGATATTGCGGTCAACACCAGCATCTTTCAGCTGTATGTTGATTCCTAGGCTAGATTACGCTCATCAGCACGCCACGACTTTCTGAGCGACCGGCTCCATACTCTCATAAGTCACTTTTGCGATTCGAACCACTGCTAATTCTCGTCGCGTCACGTGACGAGAGTATTCGGAGTTAGCGGAGAAAGCTGCTAACGCCTCGGTCACGGAGCCGGCAAACTACATATTAAGGGGGAAGTAATTATGTAGCAGGAATTTTAGGAATACTAATTTCATAAAAGTGGGAACCAGAAATGCTGCGTGAGTTATTTCTCACCATAGTCCCCCTAGATGGCAGAACACGTGGTCCACCTGTCCTCTAGCTTGTTGATGCATTCTAAGTCAAAGTTTTTGGGTATGACCTTAAACAAGTTTTGCACCGCCATCATTACTTCATTGTCATGTGCAAACTAACCCAGTAAATGTTATTTCAAGGGTCAAAGCAAGTAAGTGACAGTCCGATGGGGTCAAGTCTGGACTGCATGCGATGATGTTTCAAGACCTAACATTTCAGAGCACATAGTAAATCCCCTGTATGCGCAGCCGTATAAGAGCGGGTGCTGTCGTGCAGCAACAATACTCATTTTACGTGAAGTTCCCAGGCGTTTCGATCGTATCATGGCTTTAATTTGGTCACTTGCATGTCATTGTATCGAGCATAAGTTATAGTTTCATCCCTTCCTGGAAGTGCACCAATTTAGGGCTATTAGTGCCCCAAAAGATAGTTATCATGACTTTCCCAAAGGATTTATCAATGACATGTTGTCTTTCATTTTGAAATCTGTCACCAAGACATACGCTGGAAGGTTCTTATTTGGCACCGAATTTCTGTTCGTGTCCTGTATTTTGGTAACTAATTTTTTTTTCCGCATATCCTGTTTACAGGACATCGCTGTCAACAAAAGTATTTTACCGCTGTTGTTGATTTCTTGGCAAAATTACCATCAGTAGTTTGCCATTGTTTCTGAGCGACCGGCTCACATACCCCGCAAGTAACGAGCGCGACGCGGTCCGCTACCGAATCTCGCTCATCTGCCTTACCTTACGTGGATATACGGATTACGGAGAAAGACAGTTAACCCTTAGCCAGGGAGACGGCAACTAGTGACTACCCAGAGAAAAAGCAAGATTATATGGTTAAATATTTTTTACACCCTACCCCCAACACTCCATGAGGTAAATGGAGGAAAAGAATGGAAAGGAAGATATGTTTAGCCAGTTAGATAAGATAACAAGGTTCCTGTTTGGCCATGAATTTTCCTGGAATATCCGGTGATCGGTGATTAATGAAGACTTAGACAAAAGCAAGATTACATGTGTAAATATTTAGGCAGTTTTACGAGATAACAAGTTGATGGATTTCCTGTTTCGCCATTGAGTAGAAGGTGAATCACTTAATAAGAGAAAGACATTTTCGGAAATGATTTCGTTGGTGTCTAAAACACTAACTTAACAAATCGTTTGATTTGCTTTGCACAGAGTAACATTCACTGCTTGAACACCGATACTCCAGTAAGTGCGTCAGTCTCCTCCTAGAGGTTACACAAGGAGCATCTCAACACACTGCAAGAACTCTGAAGCAGCTGCGAGGCTCTTAATATGCATATCTAAACACACACACACACACACACACGCAAACACACACACACACACACACACACACACACACTACACACACATACACGTGCTCTAAAAATTCTCGTTTAGTGAGTAGGTTTACACATTTAAGTCAACTTTGGCAATGGCCAATTCGAGCTGTTCCTTTGGATTCAAATGTCGAAAGATGTTCGTGCGCGTTACATGTACACGCGGAGCCGGTGTGGTGCAGTGGTTAGTACGCTTGCCTGCCTGCACGGTGGTCATGGGTTTAAAGTCGCATCGAGGCGGATTTTAAAAGAAATGATCCGGGCTCTGAGGTTCTGAGGTCAACCTAATCTAAAATGGGTACCATGGCATGTTTTGGGTGGTAAAGGCGCGATATAAACTACATCCCCTTACGCCTTCGTAGTTCGGACAAACAATGTTATCAGGGTGCTCGTAAAATTGTTCTATCCGTAGAGACATTTGACTTCTTTTTCTTTCAACAAAGAGAACTCTTGAGAACGGAGGAAAACTACATGATTGCTTGGACAACTGGACTGTGAAAACGGATGTTAAACTGCATGATTGCTTGGGCAACTGGTGTGAGAACAGAGGTTAAACTACATGATTGCTTGGACAACTGGACTGTGAGAACGGATGTTACACTGCATGATTGTTTGGGCAACTGGTATGAGAACGGAGGTTAAACTACATGATTGCTTGGACAACTGGTGTGAGAACGGATGTTACACTGCATGATTGTTTGGGCAACTGGTATGAGAACGAAGGTTAAACTACATGATTGCTTGGACAACTGGTGTGAGAATGGATGTTACACTGCATGATTGCTTGGACAACTGGACTGTGAGAACGGATGTTAAACTGCATGATTGCTTGGGCAACTGGTGTGAGAACGGAGGTTAAACTACATGATTGCTTGGACAACTGGACTGTAAGAACGGATGTTACACTGCATGATTGCTTGGGCAACTGGTGTGAGAACGGAGGTTAAACTACATGATTGCTTGGACAACTGGACTGTGAGAACGGATGTTACACTGCATGATTGCTTGGGCAACTGGTGTGAGAACGGAGGTTAAACTACATGATTGCTTGGACAACTGCACTGTGAGAACGGATGTTACACTGCATAATTGCTTGGGCAACTGGTGTGTGAACGGAGGTTAAACTACATGATGTTACACTGCATAATTGCTTGGGCAACTGGTGTGAGAACGGAGGTAAAACTGCATGATTGTTTGGACAACTGGGTTAAAAACTCAGGGTACACTGCATAATTTTTTGGTGGACAACTGGTATTAGATTGCAAGTTAAACTGTATGATTGTTTGGACAGCTGGTGTTAGATTGCAAGTTAAACTGCATGCTTGCTTGGACAACTGGTTTAAGAACGCATGTTAAACTGCATAATTGCTTAGACAACTGGCTCAAGAACGCCGGTTAAACTGCATGATTGCTTGGACAACTGGTTCAAGACGCAGGTTAAACTGCATGATTGCTTGGACAACTGGTTCAAGAACGCAGGTTAAACTGCATGATTGCTTGGACAACTGGTTCAAGAACGCAGGTTAAACTGCATGGTTGCTTGGACAACTGGTTCAAGAACGCAGGTTAAATTGCATGATTGCTTGGGCAACTGGTTCAAGATGCAGATTAAACTGCATGATTGCTTGGACAACTGGGTTAAAAACGCAGGTTAAACTGCATGATTGCTTGGACAACTGGGTCAAGAACGCAGATTAAACTGCATGATTGCTTGGACAACTGGTGTGAGAACGGAGATTAAACTGCATTATTGCTTGGCCAACTATTTCAAGAACGCAGGTTAAACTGCATGATTGCTTGGACAACTGATTCAAGAACGCAGGTTAAACTGCATGATTGCTTGGACAACTGGTTTAAGAACACAGATTAAAATGCATGATTGCTTGGACAACTGGTGTGAGAACGGAGATTAAACTGCATTATTGCTTGGCCAACTATTTCAAGAACGCAGGTTAAACTGCATGATTGCTTGGACAACTGATTCAAGAACGCAGGTTAAACTGCATGATTGCTTGGACAACTGGTTTAAGAACACAGATTAAAATGCATGATTGCTTGGACAACTGGTGTGAGAACGGAGATTAAACTGCATTATTGCTTGGCCAACTATTTCAAGAACGCAGGTTAAACTGCATGATTGCTTGGACAACTGATTCAAGAACGCAGGTTAAACTGCATGATTGCTTGGACAACTGGTTTAAGAACACAGATTAAAATGCATGATTGCTTGGACAACTGGTTCAAGAACGCAGGTTAAACTGCATGATTGCTTGGAACACTGGTTCAAGAACGCAGGATAAACAGCGATATTGCTTGGACAACTGGTTCAAGGACGCAGGTTAAACTACATAATTTCTTGGACAACTGGTTCAAGATCGCAGGTTAAACTGCATGATTTCTTGGACAACTGGTTTAAGAACGCAGGTTAAACTACATAATTGCTTGGACAACTGGTTCAAGAACGCAGGTTAAATTGCATGATTGCTTGGACAACTGGTTCAAGAACGCAGGTTAAACTACATAATTGCTTGGACAACTGGTTCAAGAACGCAGGTTAAACTGCATGATTGCTTGGTGGATAACTTGTGTAGTGGGACTGAACATTTACAATGTGATGTAAAAGCAATATTCGGTGCTTGTTCTGCGCTTAGTCTTGCCAAGGGTAGTTAACTCTTTCCTTCACACGCAGTTTATCATCATCATTGTCATCCAGTACCTTGCCGGCTGGTGTGTGGTGTGGGTGATCATGCCTCCCCTCAAATTGTGATCTCCGACGGCATGGATCAATTCGTGTGTTGACTCCCTTTTGTGCCATGACACAAGGCTGTCAAGAATTTTCTCACGCTGTCTTCCTCTATCTCTTTTTCCAGAAATCTGTCCTGCTGTCACATGTTCCAGTTTTTGTCTTCTCATAATATGGCCGAAAAATAATCACTGCTTCATTCTGATGTTTGTGATACGTTGTCTTTGCGACTCAGCTTTCCTCAATATGTCCATTTTGCTCATCTTGGTTGTCCAATTAATTGTCAGCATTCTTCTATAAAACCACATCTCCAATGCTTTCTGGGATAATTTGTTGTTGTTGCCGGTTTACTGATTGCTAATGATTCGCAGCCATATGTTACAATTGGTTCTATTTAACATACAAGCACTCTTTTTCTAACTTTCAAGGACAATGACGTATTGCACAAGCAGTTATTTATTTTAAAATGGCCATAATCGAATCTGGAAACCGCAGTAGCGTAATGGCTAGAAGCATGCCTGCAGGTCCGGCTACCACGGGTTCGAATACGCATCGGAGGTTGTATACAAATGCATTTATATGGGCTCCTACGTCGACTCAGTCTATAATGGGTGCCAGAAAATACCATGGGACGTAAAGGCAGGCGGCTAAAGGGACTACATCGCCCAGCGTGTGTGATTAAGCTACATAAACATGGGTCTTACACCATATGCCCATGAGCCTTACGATGTGTAACAGCGTCCTTTACTTTAACTACTAACAATAATCTAAACTTTTAACGTGTTTGCCTCATTTTACTTATTTACTACAATCTAATCTGTTAAACTTTTAAACTGTGCTTACTTACCATATTCTAATGTGTAAAGATTTGTACCTGTACTTTACTTACTTACTATAATCTAATCTGTACAATATTTTACCTGCTCTTTACCTATTACTATAATTTAATTCTGTTAAAATTTTTAACTGTTCTTTACCTACTTACTGTAATTTAATTCTGTTAAAATTCTAAACTGTACTTTACTTACTTACTATAATTTAATCTGTGAAATCTGTTTCCTTTCCTTTACTTCCTATAATATAATCTGCTTAAGCTTTTAACTGTATACGACAGCAGAAGTTCCATAAAGAGATTAAATCATGAGATTTACAGTCACAACTGTCTGGGTCACAGAGAGAGTTTAAGGTTGAGGTCAACGTCTGCGATAGAGCAGGATTTAGTAATAACTGTTTGGAACAGAGAGCTCAAGGTTGATGACAACTACTGGGATACGGACAGGTTAAAGTAACAACTATCTGAGACCGAAGATGTTCAAGGCTGACGTCAACTACTGGGATACGGACAGGTTAGCTGATTATCTGCTATTCGCCACTTTAATGGCGAAAAAGTAACATCCACTTCTGCCATGCGCCACTATAATGGCGAAATGTTGACAGTGTGTTATGTGTTTAATTTGGCGTATCTTTTGTAATTGTAATACCCAGTAAGTGACGTTTTACACCGGGAAAAGGTCTCATTCGAAAACACTGGACGCGAGGTAGCAATCATCTCGAATTTGAGCAGAATTTTTAGTTATATTGTGGTTACTTTTCTGATTTTAGAAATGACAACGCCCTCTGGTTTTCGGCCTCGCATAGTTACATAAGATAATAGTTTTAAACAATTTTAGATTATATTTATTCTGACATAAAGGACTATGTGAAAGATTCTAAACTGATAGCACGTGATTAATGTGGTTATTCAGTTAAAATAAATTATTTAGCGGGCGGTCATAATGGAAATCAAAATTAACCGTGAACATTTGTCATCATGTCGAATTAGGCTTACTCTAATAAGCCACACGTTTGCCCCTAAGTGTGCTTTGCCTATCACAAAGTATTTAAGCAGTGTGTTAATTAAATTTAAAAAGAATAATAATTACAACTAAATAGAAAATATTGTGTATATTGTTTTTCAGTACAATCTGCCTCGTGTGTTCCTGACATTTTCCATTGTGTGTGAATATGGTGTGCTTCACCAATATGATGTTCTTCACCAATATGATGTTCTTCACCAATATGATGTTTTAATTGTGCTATATTTGTGTTATGGAGCAATTCTTGTAATACTGGTGAAGAAAAGTGGTGTGTTTATCATTATTAAGTAAATGTAACAGTATTATCTTGAAGGGATAACAAATAACGCATAATTTTCACCCCTTTTATTTAAATTGTTGTTACATAATATATCAATATTGTTATAATGTTTCTAACATCTCATATAATTATTAACGCTGTCATGTTCCTCGTGCAATCGTCTTTAATTTGATATATAATACAATATATTATTGTGTCTAACAGACACGCGTGTTTCTGGTGTGTAGATTAAGTTAACATCCATTTAGAAAATGTTTAAAAATGTTTGCAGCATTATTGTGACACACCCCTACTTCCCATTTACGCCATAAATTTATGTTTAGTCAGGACCCACTTTTTGTTTAGCAGATAATCAGTTAAAGTAACAACTATCTGGGATAGGGGGAGTTCAAGGCTGAGGTCAACTACTGGGATAAACCAAGATAAAGTAACAACTATCTGAGACCGAGGGAGTTCAAGGTTGAGGTCAACTACTGGGACAGGCCAAGTTAAAGTAACAACTATCTAAAACCGAGAGAGTTCAAGGTTGCGGTCATTTACTGGGACAGACCAAGTTAAAGTAATAACTATCTAAACCGAGGGAGTTCAAGGTTGAGGTCAACTATAGGGATATACCAAGTTAAAGTAACAGCTATCTATGTCCGAGAAAGTTAAAGGTTGAGGTTAACTACATGGATATGCCAAGTTAAAGTAACAATTGCCAGGGTGGGAAGACATTGAAGATGCAAGTTCAATTATTGGTGTACACAGGTTAACGTAACAGTTATGTGAGACAGTAGAAAATGAAGAAATAATAACTAGAATCTGAATAACGAAGAATGCTGTAGGTTGTCGTAACAACTGGTTGGGCCAAACGGAGTTAAAACAGAACGGCTGTGCATATTGTAAGTCAGAGTAGTGTTAGTATAGTTAATAGTGCACTAACTAACAGACACGCGTGTTTCTGGTGTGTAGATTAAGTTAACATCCATTTAGAAGCCTTAATACATTCCAGGAATGTTACGTTTTGCCGACACTGTTAATGGTCAAAGGGTTGGGTAATACTTTCGGTAGCTTGGGTAACATGGTCTGTGATACTGACAGCGGCTTCACTCTTCCAGAATTGGGTGCCCAGTGTATGAGGCTTGGTCCACCCGGCATGTATGGTACACAAAGTAAAAGACCCCCTTAGAACCCTTTTACCGCATAGAGCATATGTTGCCTGGCCCATATTTTTTATAGACCAATCGGCTCTCGGTTGGTAAGGCGGCCATCATCACTTCGGCTACCTTTCATCTCCAGCACATTTCCTGGTACCGATTTCAAGCTGGGTTGACCCGTGAGGACAGGTCGCTATTTAAAATTCGAATTCGCCCAGATGTGGATCAAGCCCACGACCACCTAGCCGTTAGGCAAGCGTCTAGCTACCACGCCATGGCGGCTTAGCCCACAGCTGTGTTAGTCTGACAACATTCAACCCAGCATCCTCGGAGGATTGAACATATGTCCGATATGTTAACAGGCAAATGTGCTATCCACTGCGTTATCTCAGCATTGAGTTTAAGCGTCTTTTCTGGTGCCCTGTAGAGACGAAAACTGCTGTTATCTAGTCGGTGTGTCCTGGTGCTTTAACTTCTATACACAACTCACGAGCATGAATTATTTGCATTTGGTATACGCAATAAATCGGAAGAAAACAACAACTGTTAAGTGTTATGAATAATAATAATAAACATACTCATAATCATAATATTAGTTTAAAAGTTGTGATGGCAGCAGCAGAGACAGTATCAGGTACATCAGTAGTACTGAAGGTAATAGTACCGTTTATAGAAGTAGCCTACTGGTGGCAATTGTTGTAGTGGTGCAGTAGGAGTACTAATATCAAAAACGGCAGTGGTAGTAGTAGTAGCAGCAGTTGTAGTTTAGTAGTAATAGTGTAGTAGTAGTAGTAGTAGTAGTAGTAGTAGTAGTAGTAGTAGTAGTAGTAGTAGTAGTAGTAGTAGTAGAAGTAGTAGTAATAGTAGTAGTAGTAGTAGTAGTACTAGTAGCAATTGTAGTACTAATTGTAGTAGTTGTAACAGCAGTTGTAGAAGTTGTTACAGTAGAAATAGTAATGATATTAGCATTGACTAACAGAAAAAAAGTTTGTTTCATATCCTTTACAGGACGTCGCAGTCAACTCCAACATTTTTTGGTTGTTTGTAATTTCTTGGAAAGTTTACCTTCAGTAGTTGTCCATTGCTTGCATTGACTAATTGAGCATTAAGAAGTATAATTTATTTCTGGAACTACCGTTGTTAGTTTTATCTAGTTGACTTTTTCAGCAACGTTAATTAGTCAATGTCTATAACATTTTCTTTCCCTGAACTCTGTTATTCAATATTTACACTGTATTACGTTGATATTATCACAAGTTCTTCAGTGTCCCTCGTTCAACACGCTCCGCTTTTGCATATGAAATAAAAAAGGTGCGTGTAACTCCTGCAAACAAGTGATAGATACTAAATACAGACAGTGTACATAGCTTACAACGAACTCCACTACAGCGAACGTAAATCACAGGGGATTTACTTTTGATTTACGTTTGCCGTAGTGGAGTTCGTTGTAAAGTATGTACATTGTGTCCGTGTTTAATATCTCGAACATTTTCGTAGGAACCAGGGGATTCTGTGGCGAAGTAGTCAAGCCGTCTGACTCAGACTCCTAAGGTTGTGGATTCGATTCCGGGCCTCTTCCTTCGGTTCATGGGTGCATTTTTTTCGGAGACTCCTGAGTGTCGTCCCTGGAGCTACGGAATTCGTGTTTTGTGCGACGCTTTCCGCGCTGCGGAAAGAGACTGAGCCATATGGGATACATTCCCGGTGCAATGAAGTCGACCCTGTCGACTTTTAAGCAAAATTTTCGTAGGAGTTTCATGTACCTAATTGTATTTCATTCCTTTTGTTATATCCTGCCGCAGCCGTGACTTCTCTTATCCGCTATTGTATGTTTGTTTTATGACACTTGCTTCTGTCACCTCATCGTCATTGCTTTTCTTGTGGCCGACAGTAGGGTGACCTAACCTTCGCTCCTGAAACATGTGACATGGCACAACCAGTATAGATCAAGTGAAAGTTACATGTCATGATGAGGTATGTGATCACAAGGTTTTGTCAGAGTGGAGGCAACAAGGGTAAAGGGTAAAGTTTGACAACTGCAACAAAGATTCCATGTACAGAACACAAAAGTAGTTTGACCTGGCATGTCTTAACGCGTCCATGTTTGCCCAGCACAAGGACCGTTCAGAATTCAAACATTCGGATTGTGTCTTCTAGTCTGCAGAGCGCAGAGTCTCTCGTCAGATGATACTGTTTGTGAGCATTTGTTGAGGCAACTGTCATGTGACAGTGACGTATTCTTCAGTTATAGCTGTAGATTTATTGGTTCCGCTAGAATGTATAGTCTCATTGTGCTGTGTGTCTGCCTCGTTGCTAGACCTCGTGTTGTGTTGATGTAAACGACGTCTTGACCTCCCAATTCGGCCCGGAGGTAGGCCGAGATCTGCTCCGCTGTTTTCCTCATCTCTTGGAGGTGTTGTGACTTCCACGCGTGGAATACTTTCCACGTTGACGGTACGGGACGAGTTGTTACCAGCGCTGGAGTGTATTGCTCCGGGTAAAACTGGTGTGGACACACATCTGGCAATCACAGCAAACGGACTTCGAGATCCAGGTGAAAGACTGGTCCTACTTGGCCCTTCATTTGGCGTCCCAGTCAGTTTATTTTTAATCTTTTTCCTTAACGACGCTCTTTTATGCTGAGGTTTCGAATCGATAACGGGATCTTTAGCCAGATCAGGCAGCGAGTTTGACCTTTCGAGTCTCTGATGCGTCCTCTCGGCTTCCATTGCCTTGAGATAGAAACTCTTGGTGTTGGAAAACTTGGCAATGGCGTCTGCACAATCTCGTCGACCACAGAATGCTGCCCATTCTTCAGCACACAGTTTTCTCCCATGATCTCTCAGCTTAGGATCTGACCCTGTATGAATAGAAGAATGTACACCAATCAGCAACAGGTTAAAGAGTTGGAACTCTTCAATGACGTAAGAGTTTGGTGCGGGGTTTGTACATGTTAGATCTTGGGAGTCTACGCTGTGAAGTGCTTAAGTGGCCTTCCTAGCGCCCCGAAGGTTGTGTGTTTGATTCCAGCTCAGGTAATTTGGTACACTAGTAAAATTGTATAGAGATTCATGGGGGTCGTCGCTGGTTTCGGAGTTCGAGCTATGTGCGACGCTTTCGGCAGGCTTCCCAGCGGAAAGAGACCGAGCCATATGGGATACAACCTATTGGGAGGAAGTTGATCTTCCTGCATCTTGGAAGGTTTTAAACAAGTGAGGTATTAAACAACTCAATATAACAAGCTTTTACACAAGTAAGATGTAGAACAACTCAATATAACAAGCTTTTACACAAGTAAGATGTAGAACAACTCAATATAACAAGCTTTTACACAAGTAAGATGTAGAACAACTCAATATAACAAGCTTTTACACAAGTAAGATGTAGAACAACTCAATATAACAAGGCTTTTACACAAGTAAGATGTAGAACAACTCAATATAACAAGCTTTTACACAAGTAAGATGTAGAACAACTCAATATAACAAGCTTTTACACAAGTAAGATGTAGAACAACTCAATATAACAAGCTTTTACACAAGTAAGATGTAGAACAACTCAATATAACAAGCTTTTACACAAGTAAGATGTAGAACAACTCAATAACAAGCTTTTACACAAGTACGATGTAGAACAACTCAATATAACAAGCTTTTACAACAAGTAAGATTAGAACAACTCAATATAACAAGCTTTTACACAAGTAAGATGTAGAACAACTCAATATAACAAGCTTTTACACAAGTAAGATGTAGAACAACTCAATATAACAAGCTTTTACACAAGTAAGATGTAGAACAACTCAATATAACAAGCTTTTACCACAAGTAAGATGTAGAACAACTCAATATAACAAGCTTTACACAAGTAAGATGTAGAACAAACTCAATATAACAAGCTTTTACACAAGTACGATGTAGAACAACTCAATATTAACAAGCTTTTACACAAGTAAGATGTAGAACAACTCAATATAACAAGCTTTTACACAAGTAAGATGTAGAACAACTCAATATAACAGCTTTTACACAAGTAAGATGTAGAACAACTCAATATACAAGCTTTTACACAAGTAAGATGTAGAACAACTCAATATAACAAGCTTTTACACAAGTAAGAATGTAGAACAACTCAATATAACAAGCTTTTACACAAGTAAGATGTAGAACAACTCAATATAACAAGCTTTTACACAAGTAAGATGTAGAACAACTCAATATAACAAGCTTTTACACAAGTAAGATGTAGAACAACTCAATATAACAAGCTTTTACACAAGTAAGATGTAGAACAACTCAATATAACAAGCTTTTACACAAGTAAGATGTAGAACAACTCAATATAACAAGCTTTTACACAAGTAAGATGTAGAACAACTCAATATAACAAGCTTTTACACAAGTAAGATGTAGAACAACTCAATATAACAAGCTTTACACAAGTACGATGTAGAACAACTCAATATAACAAGCTTTTACACAAGTAAGATGTAGAACAACTCAATATAACAAGCTTTTTACACAAGTAAGATGTAGAACAACTCAATATAACAAGCTTTTACACAAGTAAGATGTAGAACAACTCAATATAACAAGCTTTTACACAAGTAAGATGTAGAACAACTCAATATAACAAGCTTTTACACAAGTAAGATGTAGAACAACTCAATATAACAAGCTTTTACACAAGTAAGATGTAGAACAACTCAATATAACAAGCTTTTACACAAGTAAGATGTAGAACAACTCAATATAACAAGCTTTTACACAAGTAAGATGTAGAACAACTCATATAACAAGCTTTTACACAAGTAAGATGTAGAACAACTCAATATAACAAGCTTTACACAAGTAAGATGTAGAACAACTCAATATAACAAGCTTTTACACAAGTACGATGTAGAACAACTCAATATAACAAGCTTTTACACAAGTACGATGTAGAACAACTCAATATAACAAGCTTTTACACAAGTACGATGTAGAACAACTCAATATAACAAGCTTTTACACAAGTACGATGTAGAACAACTCAATATAACAAGCTTTTACACAAGTAAGATGTAGAACAACTCAATATAACAAGCTTTTACACAAGTAAGATGTAGAACAACTCAATATAACAAGCTTTTACACAAGTACGATGTAGAACAACTCAATATAACAAGCTTTTACACAAGTACGATGTAGAACAACTCAATATAACAAGCTTTTACACAAGTAAGATGTAGAACAACTCAATATAACAAGCTTTTACACAAGTAAGATGTAGAACAACTCAATATAACAAGCTTTTACACAAATACGATTTGCAATTCAATATAAAATGTGCTGTGTTGAAAAAATCTAAATAGAAAAAAGATCACACTGTACGGCAAATTATTTTTTTTAAAATCGTAATGAAAGGGAAGGTTGAATCGAAAGAGAAAAGTATCGTCTAAGATACACATGGACAGACAACAAGAAGAAGTCTTTACGATACATTCTAGTAGAAGGTACACAGAAAAGCTCAATGCAGAAATTACCTAGACCCATGACTACCAACTTTCTATGCGACGACATTTGATTATGATGATGATAATAAGATGAGTGGTCAGGCACAGCTGTGTACTGTCGCTGGCCTTCTGTAGCGTGTACTCAGACAGATTGAAAAAAGGTATCAAGCTACATCGACCTCGGCCAAACGATGACAGAAAATAACCATTGAAACGAAGAAATGACACGATGAATCAAAGTGACAAACACACATTCAATAATGTCAGACATATACATCTTTGAAAACAAATTTAATATGAATTAAATTTAAAGCTCACCAAATCTATGGGTATACAATACTTTTGTATTGAGTGGAAACATGAGTTTTAACTTTAAAAAGGAAACATGCATTTGAGGTGTTTGAAATTAATGTCATCTGAAGACTTGGTCGTGTTTCTTGGGTGGAAAAATGATGCATAAAGAAGTTTTAGATGAAATATATCTAACAAGGCGTTGCTGAAGAAAATACACATGAGGAACACAGGGTGCTCAGGTCATGCCAAACGACATAACAGCCAACTATAAACAATATCAGACTCTGTTTATGCAGACCATGGCTATGTTCATTTAACGCTACCGTTAATGCCAAGGCAAACATAGCTACTTGGCAGACGTCTAGAAAACTAACAGTCAGAGGAAGTATGCAGGGCAGCATCGTTGAATTGATAAGAACGATTCATCCGAAACATTAGGGGTGCTAATATCGATGTAGCCTCTTCAACCCTTACACCGGTCATTTGGACTAAAATGTTGACTTCTCGCCCTTGACTTGGGGACGTAAATTACAAGTACCTCTGAAGTTGAATTGGTTCGCCTGATGACGAGGGACACTGGTAATAAGGAAAGCTAATCCACCCGCACAATTCAGTCCAGTGATACTAGAAGTAGTGTGTATGGACTACGCCCGAGTTCAAAGCGATCGAGCACACACACATAAAATAACATATGGGACAAGACTTATGAGGGAAACATTCTGCACAGAACAAGCTACGGGATAATGTTGGATAACCTTAATGGGTGGATATGGTGAGGGCAGAAAGGGTCACAAAGATGTTTTAACAGACAACACTAATAAATGGTCAGGATCCGGGCTACATATTGTACAACGAAGGCTCATGACAGACACAGGTGGAGATCAGATACTGTAACATGCCACTGCGGAGATGACACTGCACAATCAATGTTGATTAAAGCAATATAATGCATCGTTCCATTTATTGGGATGTTGCATTTGGGAAGCCATTTTTTACCTTAATGATAACCATACTTATGTTTCTTTCTGTATTTTTAAGACAAAGTCCTTTAACTTGGCTTTTCGTTGCAATTTCGTTTAAGAGTGTCATTTTCAACGTTAAGGTATGATTCTCTACCTACATGTAAAGATGGTATGTTGCCATTGTTTCCTTTCCAGGCAGCGACCATTTGGTCGGTGGTTATTATTATTATTATTATTATATAATTATTACTATTATTATTACTCGCAGGCATATTTTAGAACTTCCTCTATGTAACATTTTATTATTATTATTATTATTATTATTATTTTATTGTTTTTTTATTTATTATTATTATTATTATTATATTATTATTATTATTATTATTATTATTATTATTATTCGCAGGCATATGGTAGAACTTCCTCCATGTAACATAATAATAATAATAATAATAATTATTATTATTATTATTATTATTATTTGCCGCCATATTGTTACTCTATTGTTGCCGAAGTTGCTCTATACTACATTATTATTATTATAATTCGCAGTCATATTATAACTGGCTCCATGCATAATAATAATAATAATAATAATAATAATAATAATAATAATAATTGTACTAATAATAATTATTATTATTAACAACATCATCAACATCGTCATCATTCCTTTTTGGTGTCCGTTTTCATTCGGTACCAAAAGCAGCCGTGCATTCTTCTTACGAGCGAGCCTGTCACTGCACTAAACGAAGTCTCTGATAACCGACTGCAGCGTTTCATCTTCATCTTCAGTGCACCAGAAAAACTTGCGTGTTTTTCTTTACTCAATTAACAGCATCATTTGATGGCGCGGGGCAATCCGTTGCCATGGTGAAGGCGGACAAATTGAATGTTTATGGTACATTTGACGTCATTAGGAAGCTAATTATTATGTTCTGGTTTCAGTCTTGTGGCCCAGTGCATCCAGTTTCGACAGGATTTCGTTGAGTTTTATCTTTCCTAGGTCATGCTGTCTTTAGTCTACCTGAATGGCAACATGTCTTTATATTTTTCCGATTCTGGCTCTCTGGTTTTCCTGTCCTAGTTGTTGTAGTGATCAGAACACCTTCTTCAGATACCAAGTTAAGCAATGTTTTGTTATATCCGTTTTGTTATTGTTGTTTTGTTTTTCGTGTTTATTGATAAAAATGTTAATATAAACGTTTGTCTGTATCTATGTGTGTTTTTCCTTTTGTCGAGCTTAGTCATATTTTCAGTTTTATTCTAACTTGTTCGAACACATCTGCAGGCCAATTGGAAGCAAATCACTGTGCGATGGTTTTCATACAATGGTATGAGTGGTTATCGTTCAGAAAGCAATGGCAAACTACTGAGCGTAAACTCGCCAAGAAATCACAAACAGCCAAGACTTGCTGGGGTTAACCGCGTCGTCTTATAAAATGATATGCAACTAACTTTTATCCTATAAGATAGCAGATTTCTGTCTCTCTCTTGTCAGGTCCCTACCTGTTCCATTTAAAGACGCGACCATTAAAAATGCTAAGGTCAGCACAGATACGCCGGGTTCATTGCAAGAAATGATATCCCTCTGTCGCTAATGTGATGAAAACACTAGAGGATGAGAAGGCACGGCACAGTCTTGCTACATGAATATATTTGTTCTTGTCTAGACACCTCTCGGTACATAGTACTACTGTATCGTTCAGAAACATGAAGAATGATTAAAACGATGACAAATAAACTATTTGGTGCCGGAGCAAAATATAGGAATAACATGGTATGCCAGAACCACTAATGTGGAGATTATGGAGAGACGTAGACAAATGTCAGGGAACCAGGAGATGAAGAAAGGACGCTGATGCTCAGTTAGGCATTCATTAAGAACACCCAGAAACAGAATAATTAGAATGAGCTTTGTATGGAATCCAAACTGCAAAAGTAATAGATAAGGACCTAAAACATGCGGGGAAGAGATATTCCTGTGGACTGGGCAATTATGATAAATCTATGTTTTCATCAATAATAATATTTTCGTGTGTTGAGCAAGTGTATAATTTTGTAATTTTGATATTCATGTGTTTGAACAAGATCAATATTCATATGTTTTGGAAAATGATAGTAATTTTCACCGTCCTGTATCTTCTTGATGATTTCTATTTTGATACGTGCTGTGCACACTGTATTCATATTAATGTTCCTATAAAATATCTTAAATGCGTGTGCTTCCTTTAAAGTTCATACATGCTTTTATATTATTCCTGCATTTCACTCCACCTCCCACTAACTCGTTTCAGTGTTTTTCTGCTAAATTGTTAGAATTCCCCCAAACTTGGGCATTCGCTTAAATGAGTCAAAGTGGTAATTACCGATGTAGCCCAATTAAACTGAGCTAACTGCATTACCGATTATAATTATTATAATGTTATAATATTATGTTATATAATAGCTATAACATTCTAATTATATTTGTGTTTCAGTGTTGATATTTTTATCTACTATTTCAGTGCATTTTTTAATTAATGTTAACCTTTCATCTAATGCAGGGGTCACCAAACGTTTTTCACGGCGGGCCGGATAACTGACAAAATGACGAGCGCGGGCCGGATACTCATTCTGTACAATACTTGGACCGTTCTCCGTGGCGAAGGTCTTACGGACGCGGTTCGTAATCCCGTATACCCACGTTCGAAATACAGCTGCGAGCGATTTGGCAGTAGACAACGTTGCGCTGGTTTTTACGCTATGTTATGGGTGCCGGTCGTTCGAAAAGCAATGGTAAACTACTGAACATAAACTTGCCAAGACATCAACAACAGCAAACAATGCTGGTGTTGACTGAAAATGTCCTGTAAAGGATATGCAACTAACTTTAACAATAATTTTAAGCTAGAACGAAAGCTCTGGGAAAAAAGACGAAAAACTAAGTTAATCTTGGAAAGATCGTGCAATGCACACAAACAAAACAAACAAACAAACAAAGACAACCAACATATTTATATTTGTTTACTAAACAAAGTTATCAAAGAAGGCGACGTTAGCAAAAAGATAGTTACATCAGACATATTGTGCACATATCCGAATCTCACAAACTAAGCAGCAAAAGAGGATAGTGAGTTTTGTGAAACTGACGTGTGGCTTTCAAAATACCATCAATGTTTGGTTTGGACTTGCTGCATCCAATCAAGAGAATTGCTTTCAAATGTTCATCAGTCAATCTCATTCGATGTGGTGACTTCACAGACTTCCTTTTTGAAAATGTTAGCTCACAGACATATGTTGTTCCAAACAATGATGTCATATCAGCGGCAAATTTCTTAAGTTTCGGAAACTCAACATCAGGTAAGCAGCGGTACTTCCTTCTCAATGAGCTTCAACTGTAATTCAACTGGCACACCATTAAGGTTACAATCAAACGGATTCTGGAACAGAAGGATGTCACTCTCAAATCTGTCAAGATCTGAAAATCTCTCCAAACTCTTTGAAACAGTGAAAATGAGAAAGGTTTTCTCCTTCCAGTTGTGCTTCCAACAATGACAGATTTCTTCGAAATCCTTTGATGGTTCTGTAGAGATCACAGACGAGGTAATCCTTTCCCTGAAGTTTCAAGTTCAGTTCATTCATATCGACCAAAATTGACAACTTTGACAGCCAGGTAGGATCTGACAGCTGTGAATCAGCTTTATCTTTTTCAGTGAGGAAAACATTTATTTCGTTTCGGAGCTTGTAAAAACGAAGCAGGACTTTACCGCAGCTGAGCCACCTGACTGATATGTGATAAGGCAAGTCACAGAATTCAGAATCAATTTCTTCAAGAAAAGCCTAGAACTGACGGTGAATGAGTGCATGTTCCCGAATGAAGTTCACAGCAGAAACTACTGGTTTCAGTACACAAGAAATATCTAAATCTTTTCCACAGAGTACTTGCTGATGTACGATGCAGTGTGTGAACAGAGCGCCCGGAATTTGAAAATCTTCCAAATGAGTCCTGATCTGCCCCAACAGACCCTTCCTCACTCCAGTCATGTTTTTTTCCCCTCATCAACTGTAACACCTCGAAGCTGATCCCACCGAAGGTTATAATCTTGGAAAATTGTTTGCACTTCCACGATAATGACTTTCCCAGTTGTTGTTCCATGCATGCTGCAAACGGACGCCAACTCTTCCGTTATCTGAAAATCCAAATTGACACCACAAATGAACACGAGAAGTTGTGACGTACTCGAGAGATCAATAGACTCATCCAGCGCCAGAGAATACTACAACAAGTTCCTAGCTTTCTCGCGTATCTGTAGCACTATGTTCTCTCCAAGTTCTTCTGTTCTCCGCACAACTGAACTTGCCGAAAGGCTGATAGTTCCAAACAAATCGGCTTTCTCAGGACACAAGTCATTTGCTGCTTCGATCACACACACTCTTTAATGACGTTGCCATCAGTAAACGGTTTTCGTCGTTCTGCCATCTTATGCACTGTTTTGTAACTTGTACGAGTGACAGATTCATTTTCAGCAAATTTTCTCGTGAAGAGATTTCATTACGTTTCAAAACCACGTTTAATGGTCTCATATTTCCAAGAGCGTAATTTCCAGAAAACTTTTAATATGTTGATGGATGTTTTGTTTCGTAGTGACGCCGAAGATTGTACTCTTTCAAAACGGCAACACTTTCGCTGCATATTACGCAGCTGGTTTTCTGGTCCTTTGTTTCCACAAAGAAGTACTTTACTCCTCACTCGGCGTCCACTTTTCTTTTCCTACTAGCCATAATTAAGGGTGAAGTACACGGGATCTGAAAATGAAAAAGACATTACATTAGAAACATAATTAAAATCCTATTGAAACACAAGAAAAGCAGAGGACTAGGGGTCACTGGTGAAGCTACAGCTCATCAAAGGTACATATACAGTTTATAGGTACCTTTGTGTAACCGCACAGAGATGATAGAGATAATAGCACAACGCCGACTGTTCATGGGCCGTAGAAGAAGAGAGGAATAAGAAGACAAAGAGAATCTCATTCTATCTCTACGGCTAACAAGATAAAACAACGATTTAGAGATATCAGAAGAAATTCAAGAGAGTGTACAGGGAATCAGAATAATGTAATTATAAAGATACAACAACATCTGATTAATAATGCCAATGCCCTAATATATAAAATTCATGATTAGATGCAATGACAAAATAGGCATCCCCATGAATAAACATACACATGATCATCCTACACAGTACCATTGATATTCCATCACAGCTTGGGTAGTCATCCAACACAGTACCAGTGATCTTCCATCACAGCATGGGTAGTCATCCAACACGGTACCAGTGATCCTCATCACAGCATGGATAATCATCCAACACTGTAACTGTAGTCTGATACACAACACCAGCAATTATCAGACAACAAGATGGAACAAAGGTCATTCATTCAGTAGCATGTCCTTTGCAGAACCTCGCTCCCATAACAACCTTCCGGAAAACCTCTCGATCATAAGCAAGATTTCCCGCTTCAGATACATCCATCTGGAGATCATCCGCCACATCCTGCACCCATCTTCTATTTGGCCTTCCTCTTCCTCTCTTCCCAGGCATATATCCCTCCATTATTGTTCTCAGGCACAGACATAGCTATTATATTCCTATATTCCTATTTAAACTATAAAGGTTCGTTCAAAACTCACCCCACAGCAGATAATCGTCAATCCACAATCAAGATCCTCTTGGATCTTTTGGATCTTCACAGGGCCTGTCTACCCTCTCAACTGCGGTCTGGAAAAACAGTGGCTACGCTCGGCCGTGCCTGGGGCATGTTCGCCCATCTACTTGGTAGTGGCTCAGGGGTTTAAGTTCAAACCCTCTGCTGAAAATTAGACATCAGCATCTCTTCGGCCTAAGTTGTTCCCAATGCCAAAGAGGCGGGAACATGGCTTTACTGGGCTGTTATAGGCACGCCAACACAACATCCCAGCATCCTATACATTTTTTACCAGGGTATCAAGGGATATGCTACTCCATACTCTTGTAGAGTCGCGGCAGGCGGCTTCATTTGGTAATAGAATATATCTCATAATAAGGTTCGCAAAATTTATAAATAGGGCCACCTAAATAAACAACCTAGTGCAGCCAGGAGGTCTCCGCACGTGTGAAGATCTCCTATTATTCTAAACATAATATTTACATTTAAATTGTATCACAACGTCTCGTGTTTCATAGTTATATCAAGCAAGTTCGAGTACCGACGGCGGGCCGGATGAAATGACGTCTCGGGCCGGATCCGGCCCGCGGGCCGTAGTTTGGTGACCCCTGGTCTAGGTGATAGGAATGAGAGAGATGACGATTAATAGGCGAAGTGAGTAGGACAAAACCTGGTCTGGCACAATCAAGGCCTGCATGCACTTATTTTCGCACTGGCGAAAGGCCGTGCAAGCTTATGGAGTTATGGGGCTTATGTTGACAAATATTACAAATAGTTCCCCCCCCCCCACTCTTCCTCCTCCTTCTCTCTCTCTCTCTCTCTCTCTCTCTCTCTCTCTCTCTCTCTCTCTCTCTCTCTCTCTCTCTCTCTCTCTCTCTCTCTCTCTCTCTCTCTCTCTCTGCTAAATGCTGATGCAATTACGTTTGCTTAGAGAATATTTCAAATATCATAATAACATGATAGTAATGCCATGACTGATCACTACACTTATGTTCAAGCATTCTGCGGAAATATTTTTTTTTTTCGCATATCCTATTTACATCGCTGTCAACAACAGCATTTTACCGCTGTTGTTGATGTCTTTGCAAGATTACGCACAGTATTTTGCATTGCTTACTGAGCGACAATCTCAGATACCCCTGTAAGTAACCAACGCGACCCGATTTCCTACCGAATCTCGCGCAGATGTTTCCCCACACGTGGATATACGGGATTACGGAGAAAATCGTTAACACCTTCACCAGGGAGGCCGGCTCCGCGGAATTGCTAGATATCTAAAAGAAAAACAACCCGACGAACAAAATTGATGGTCCTTCATTATTATTCTGATGATCATATTGTTCTTGTCTTGTATCATCATAAAGGACTTTCACATAATCTGACCATCGCATGTAAAATCTGATCTTTTTCTATTATGATTTTGCCATCTTTGGTTTTTAGGCAACCTGTTGATGTGTGTGTTCTTTTGTTAGTGATGTCATTAATTCTTGTGTGCATTAATTTGGTATTCTGGGTGTTGTGTTGGTTTTCAATTTCCTTGCAATTTTCCTCAGGCCATGTTTCTTTTGCCTCTTTGCATAGCAGTAGCTTCCTAATTTTCCTGTGAATCTCTTCGTATATTTCCTTGTTATTTTTGTTATTTCTTCTTATTTCCATGAGTTTTAAGATGTCTTCCATCATCCATTTCTTGCGCCCTATTATCTTTATTTTTGGGATTATCATTGTTGTTAGTGCAGCTTCTTGACTGATTTCTTTTATATTTTCAATTGGTCACTGACGTCTTGAAATAATATTGCATTGCCATATCGGACAATGCATCGAATCTGTTCTTTACCTCTACGTTGAATTTATCTTTTATTTCCTCACTCTTCAGTGCCTGTAGATCAAATTTTGCGTTTCTATTTGTATATTTGACTTTCTTTAAGTTTATATGTAAATTGCCTAAGATTAATCTATGGTTGCAGTAGCAGTCTGCGCTTGGTAGGGGGACATAAACATCTAATATTGTTACAAGGGAGGTTACTAGAACTTGAAAAAGAAAATGGTATACCTAGCTATAATACCATTAACTAACATTCAAAATCTTTTATTTTTATTTGATGAATAAAACAGTTAATACCGCAGTAATTTATTTTGCAATCTTGAGAAGAAAACTATTAAATTGTTTATACAACATATGTTTAATCTTTTATTACTTACATTTTATTATCAACTTTCTCAATTTTACGTCCATGTTTAATTCTTAAAACTGTACTTTTAATGATACAAAACTAAACATTTTGGCTACGTTTCCCCTGTGTGGGGAAACAGCATTTTTTTACTGGCCTCTTAAGGTCACCCACAATTTAAAGAAAGTTTACTTACATTAACGGCGAAAGATCTTGGAAGTCTATGGGGTTTATGTTGATAAATATGTTTAGAGGAAATGCCATTTATGTTTGTAAATTTCATTCAATTTGAACAAATAGCTCTCTCTCTCTCTCTCTCTCTCTCTCTCTCTCTCTCTCTCTCTCTCTCTCTCTCTCTCTCTCTCTCTCTCTCTCTCTTCTCTCTCTCTCTCTCTCTCCCCCCCCCCAAACGCTGGTGCAATTACGTGTGCTTAGAGAATATTTAAAATATCATAATAACATGATAGTAATGCCTTGATGGGTGCCTCCTTCCCTCCGCTAGCCTATGGGACACCCTTGGGCAAGGTGGAGTACCCGTTTAGCTCCCGATCAGGGTTACGTGAAGCCATGGGTGCAGGTGGTGGATGAAGTTGAAGAGCAGCCGACAGATAGTTGTAGGTTATGGTCTCCAGCTTCACGACGGAAGGCAGAGGATCTCTTTTTTGGGAGACATTGGCTACGGTCATCGACCAGTATGGTCACTGCTAGGAAGGAAAGCAATGGCAAACTACCTTCTTTACAGATGCCAAGAATATCATGTACTGCAGTCTTATCGATAATCAGAGAAACGGCGTAAATGGGTGCTCCATAGGAGCAGCCTCGCCCGGTAGGGGTAGTCATGTGCACCAGGTGACTCCAGACCGTCATCAGGAGACTGAGTGCAAAAGAATATCAACATTGAAAGTAGGAACTTGGAATGTAAGAACTATGAGTGGGGATGGGAAATTTGATAACATTAAGAATGAAATGATTAAATATTAACCTTTTAGGTGTACGTGAGACCAGATGGACAGGAATGGGCATTATGACATCTGAGGAATATAGAATAATCTATTCTGATGGAGAGAAACAACAGCGAGGAGTCGCAATTATAATGGATACAGAGAGAGCAAAATCGATTAAAGGATATTGGACTGTATCAGACAGAGTGTTACTGGTGAAGTAGAGTGGAAGACCTTTTGATGTCAACGTCATACAAGTTTATGCACCAACAGCAGACAGTAGTGATGACAGCATCGATGAATTTTATAGTGATTTAGAGAAAGCCTTCAAGAAATGCAAGAATTCTGAAGTAACTATCATAATGGGTGACTTGATTGCCAAAGTTGGAAATCAACAGGACGGATGCATAGTGGGCAAGTATGGACTAGGGGAACAGAGTGAAAGAGGTCGCAGACTAGTACAGTGGGCAAAAGAACAAGATTTGATTATTGGAAACACCTGGTTTCAACAGCACCCAAGGAGATTATGGACATGGAGGAGTCTTGATCATAAGATTAGAAATCAGATTGATTACATCCTCATCAACAGAAGATTTCGAAATGTCTTAAAAGTGGCAAAAACTATACCAAGCGCAAACTGCTACAGCGACCATAGATTAATCTTAAGCAATTTACATATAAAATTAAAGAAAGTCAAATATTCACCAAGAAACACAAAATTTGATCTACAAGCACTGAAGAGTGAGGAAATAAAAGATAAATTCAACGTAGAGGTAAAACACAGATTCGATGCATTGTCCGATATGGAAATATTATTTCAAGACGTCAGTGACCAATGGGAAATGTTAAAGAAATCAGTCAACCAAGCTGCAGAAAAATCCATCCCCTAAATAAAGATAATAGGACGCAAGAAATGGATGACGGAAGACATCTTAAAACTCATGGAAGTAAGAAGAAATAACAAAAATAACAAGGAAACATATGAAGAGATTCATAGGAAAATTAAAAGCTATGCAAAGAGGCAAAAGAAACATGACTTGAGGAAAATTGCAAGGAAATTGAACACCAACACAACACCCGGAATACCAAATTAATGCACAAAAGAATTAATGACATTACTAACAATTAGCAGCTTTCTCCGTAACCCCGAATACTCTCGTGGTTGATGTGAACGCACGAGAATTAGAAGTGGTTCGAGTCGCGCCAGTGACTTATGAGTGTACGGAGCCTGTCGCTCAGAAAGTCGTGGCGTGCTGATGAGCGTAATCTAGCCTAGGAATCAACATACAGCTGAAAGATGCTGGTGTTGACCGCAATATCCTGAAACAGGATGGAAACGCGGGGAAAAAAAAAAAAAAAACTAACAAAAGAACACACACATCAACGGGTTTCCTAAAAATCAAAGATGGCAAAATCATAATAGAAAAAGATCAGATTTTACATGCGTGGTCAGATTATGTGAAAGACCTTTATGATGATACAAGAGAAGAACAATATGATCATCGGAATAATAATGAAGGACCAGCAATTTTAAAGATGGAAGTTCAGAATGCTCTTAACCATATGAAAACCGGCAAGACCCCGGGTACAGATAACAATGATAACATCACAGTAGAAATGATCAATGCCTTAGAACAGGGGTCACCAAACTTTTTTCACGGCGGGCCGGATAACTGACAAAATGACGAGCGCGGGCCAGATACTCATTCTGTACAATACTTGCGCCGGCTACCGTGGTGAATGTTTTACGGACGCGGTTCGTAATCCCGTATACCCACGTTCGAAATACAGCTGCGAGCGATTTGGCAGCAGACAACGTTGCGCTGGTTTTTACGCTATGTTATGGGTGCCGGTCGTTCGAAAAGCAATGGTAAACTACTGAACATAAACTTGCCAAGACATCAACAACAGCAAACAATGCTGGTGTTGACTGAAAACGTCCTGTAAAGGATATGCAACTAACTTTAACAATAATTTTAAGCTAGAACGAAAGCTCTGGGAAAAAAGACGAAAAACTAAGTTAATCATGGAAAGATCGTGCAATGCACACAAACAAACAAACAAACAAACAAACAAACAAACAAACAAAGACAACCAACATATTTATATTTATTTACTAAACAAAGTTATCAAAGAAGGCGACGTTAGCAAAAAGATAGTTACATCAGACATATTGTGCACATATCCGAATCTCACAAACTAAGCAGCAAAAGAGGATAGTGAGTTTTGTGAAACTGACGTGTGGCTTTCAAAATACCATCAATGTTTGGTTTGGAATTGCTGCATCCAATCAAGAGAATTGCTTTCAAATGTTCATCAGTCAATCTCATTCGATGTGGTGACTTCACAGACTTCCTTTTTGAAAATGTTAGCTCACAGACATATGTTGTTCCAAACAATGATGTCATACCAGCGGCAAATTTCTTAAGTTTCGGAAACTCAACATCAGGTAAGCAGCGGTACTTCCTTCTCAATGAGCTCCAACTGTAATTCAACTGGCACACCATTAAGGTTACAATCAAACGGATTCTGGAACAGAAGGATGTCACTCTCAAATCTGTCAAGATCTGAAAATCTCTCCAAACTCTTTGAAACAGTGAAAATGAGAAAGGTTTTCTCCTTCCAGTTGTGCTTCCAACAATGACAGATTTCTTCGAAATCCTTTGATGGTTCTGTAGAGATCACAGACGAGGTAATCCTTTCCCTGAAGTTTCAAGTTCAGTTCATTCATATCGACCAAAATTGACAACTTTGACAGCCAGGTAGGATCTGACAGCTGTGAATCAGCTTTATCTTTTTCAGTGAGGAAAACATTTATTTCGTTTCGGAGCTTGTAAAAACGAAGCAGGACTTTACCGCAGCTGAGCCACCTGACTGATATGTGATAAGGCAAGTCACAGAATTCAGAATCAATTTCTTCAAGAAAAGCCTAGAACTGACGGTGAATGAGTGCATGTTCCCGAATGAAGTTCACAGCAGAAACTACTGGTTTCAGTACACAAGAAATATCTAAATCTTTTCCACAGAGTACTTGCTGATGTACGATGCAGTGTATGAACAGAGCGCCCGGAATTTGCAAATCTTCCAAATGAGTCCTGATCTGCCCCAACAGACCCTTCCTCACTCCAGTCATGTTTTTTTCCCTCATCAACTGTAACACCTCGAAGCTGATTCCACCGAAGGTTATAGTCTTGGAAAATTGTTTGCACTTCCACGAAAATGACTTTCCCAGTTGTTGTTCCATGCATGCTGCAAACGGACGCCAACTCTTCCGTTATCTGAAAATCCAAATTGACACCACAAATGAACACGAGAAGTTGTGACGTACTCGAGAGATCAATAGACTCATCCAGCGCCAGAGAATACTACAAGTTCCTAGCTTTCTCGCGTATCTGTAGCACTATGTTCTCTCCAAGTTCTTCTGTTCTCCGCACAACTGAACTTGCCGAAAGGCTGATAGTTCCAAACAAATCGGCTTTCTCAGGACACAAGTCATTTGCTGCTTCGATCACACACACTCTTTAATGACGTTGCCATCAGTAAACGGTTTTCCTCGTTCTGCCATCTTATGCACTGTTTTGTAACTTGTACGAGTGACAGATTCATTTTCAGCAAATTTTCTCGTGAAGAGATTTCTTTACGTTTCAAAACCACGTTTAATGGTCTCATATTTCCCAGAGCGTAATTTTCCAGAAAACTTTTAATATGTTGATGGATGTTTTGTTTCGTAGTGACGCCGAAGATTGTACTCTTTCAAAACGGCAACACTTTCGCTGCATATTACGCAGCTGGTTTTCTGGTCCTTTGTTTCCACAAAGAAGTACTTTACTCCTCACTCGGCGTCCACTTTTCTTTTCCTACTAGCCATAATTAAGGGTGAAGTACACGGGATCTGAAAATGAAAAAGACATTACATTAGAAACATAATTAAAATCCTATTGAAACACAAGAAAAGCAGAGGACTAGGGGTCACTGGTGAAGCTACAGCTCATCAAAGGTACATATACAGTTTATAGGTACCTTTGTGTAACCGCACAGAGATGATAGAGATAATAGCACAACGCCGACTGTTCATGGGCCGTAGAAGAAGAGAGGAATAAGAAGACAAAGAGAATCTCATTCTATCTCTACGGCTAACAAGAAAAAACAACGATTTAGAGATATCAGAAGAAATTCAGATCAGTGTACAGGGAATCAGAATAATGTAATTATAAAGATACAACAACATCTGATTAATAATGCCAATGCCCTAATATATAAAATTCATGATTAGATGCAATGACAAAATAGGCATCCCCATGAATAAACATACACATGATCATCCTACACAGTACCATTGATATTCCATCACAGCTTGGGTAGTCATCCAACACAGTACCAGTGATCTTCCATCACAGCATGGGTAGTCATCCAACACGGTACCAGTGATCCTCATCACAGCATGGATAATCATCCAACACTGTAACTGTAGTCTGATACACAACACCAGCAATTATCAGACAACAAGATGGAACAAAGGTCATTCATTCAGTAGCATGTCCTTTGCAGAACCTCGCTCCCATAACAACCTTCCGGAAAACCTCTCGATCATAAGCAAGATTTCCCGCTTCAGATACATCCATCTGGAGATCACCCGCCACATCCTGCACCCATCTTCTATTTGGCCTTTCTCTTCCTCTCTTCCCAGGCATATACCCCTCCATTATTGTTTTCAGGCACAGACATAGCTATTATATTCCTATATTCCTATTTAAACTATGAAGGTTCGTTCAAAACTCACCCCACAGCAGATAATCGTCAATCCACAATCAAGATCCTCTTGGATCTTTTGGATCTTCACAGGGCCTGTCTACCCTCTCAACTGCGGTCTGGAAAAACAGTGGCTACGCTCGGCCGTGCCTGGGGCATGTTCGCCCATCTACTTGGTAGTGGCTCAGGGGTTTAAGTTCAAACCCTCTGCTGAAAATTAGACATCAGCATCTCTTCGAACTAAGTTGTTCCCAATGCCAAAGAGGCGGGAACATGGCTTTACTGGGCTGTTATAGGCACGCCAACACAACATCCCAGTATCCTATACATTTTTTACCAGGGGATCAAGGGATATGCTACTCCATACTCTTGTAGAGTCGCGGCAGGCGGCTTCATTTGGTAATAGAATATATCTCATAATAAGGTTCGCAAAATTTATAAATAGGGCCACCTAAATAAACAACCTAGTGCAGCCAGGAGGTCTCCGCACGTGTGAAGATCTCCTATTATTCTAAACATAATATTTACATTTAAATTGTATCACAACGTCTCGTGTTTCATAGTTATATCAAGCAAGTTCGAGTACCGACGGCGGGCCGGATGAAATGACGTCGCGGGCCGGATCCGGCCCGCGGGCCGTAGTTTGGTGACCCCTGGTCTAGGTGATAGGAATGAGAGAGATGACGATTAATAGGCGAAGTGAGTAGGACAAAACCTGGTCTGGCACAATCAAGGCCTGCATGCACTTATTTTCGCACTGGCGAAAGGCCGTGCAAGCTTATGGGGCTTATGTTGACAAATATTACAAATAGTTCCTCCCCCCCTCCCACTCTTCCTCCCTCCTCTCTCTCTCTCTCTCTCTCTCTCTCTCTCTCTCTCTCTCTCTCTCTCTCTCTCTCTCTCTCTCTCTCTCTCTCTCTCTCTCTCTGCTAAATGCTGATGCAATTACGTTTGCTTAGAGAATATTTCAAATATCATAATAACATGATAGTAATGCCTTGACTGATCACTACACTTATGTTCAAGCATTCTGCGGAAATTTATTTTTTTTTTTCGCATATCCTATTTACATCGCTGTCAACAACAGCATTTTACCGCTGTTGTTGATGTCTTTGCAAGATTACGCACAGTATTTTGCATTGCTTACTGAGCGACAATCTCAGATACCCCTGTAAGTAACCAACGCGACCCGATTCCCTACCGAATCTCGCGCAGCTGTTTCCCTACACGTGGATATACGGGATTACGGAGAAAATCGTTAACACCTTCGCCAGGGAGACCGGCTCCGCGGAATTGCTAGATATCTAAAAGAAAAACACCCCGACAAACAAAATTGATGGTCCTTCATTATTATTCTGATGATCATATTGTTCTTGTCTTGTATCATCATAAAGGTCTTTCACATAATCTGACCACGCATGTAAAATCTGATCTTTTTCTATTATGATTTTGCCATCTTTGGTTTTTAGGCAACCTGTTGATGTGTGTGTTCTTTTGTTAGTGATGTCATTAATTCTTGTGTGCATTAATTTGGTATTCTGGGTGTTGTGTTGGTTTTCAATTTCCTTGCAATTTTCCTCAGGCCATGTTTCTTTTGCCTCTTTGCATAGCAGTAGCTTCCTAATTTTCCTGTGAATCTCTTCGTATATTTCCTTGTTATTTTTGTTATTTCTTCTTATTTCCATGAGTTTTAAGATGTCTTCCATCATCCATTTCTTGCGCCCTATTATCTTTATTTTTGGGATTATCATTGTTGTTAGTGCAGCTTCTTGACTGATTTCTTTTATATTTTCAATTGGTCACTGACGTCTTGAAATAATATTGCATTGCCATATCGGACAATGCATCGAATCTGTTCTTTACCTCTACGTTGAATTTATCTTTTATCTCCTCACTCTTCAGTGCCTGTAGATCAAATTTTGCGTTTCTATTTGTATATTTGACTTTCTTTAAGTTTATATGTAAATTGCCTAAGATTAATCTATGGTTGCAGTAGCAGTCTGTACTTGGTAGGGGGACATAAACATCTAATATTGTTACAAGGGAGGTTACTAGAACTTGAAAAAGAAAATGGTATACCTAGCTAAATACCACTAACTAACATCAAAATCTTTTATTTTTACTTGATGAATAAAACAGTTAATACCGCAGTAATTTATTTTGCAATCTTGAGAAGAAAACTATTAAAGTGTTTATACAACATTTGTTTAATCTTTTATTACTTACATTTTATTATCAACTTTTTCAATTTTACGTCTATGTTTAATTCTTAAAACTGTACTTTTAATGATACAAAACTAAATATCTTCGTTACGTTTCCCCTTTGTGGGGAAACAGCATTTTTTTACTGGCCTCTTAAGGTCACCCACAATTTAAAGAAAGTTTACTTACATTAACGGCGAAAGATCTTGGAAGTCTATGGGGTTTATGTTGATAAATATGTTTAGAGGAAATGCCATTTATGTTTGTAAATTTCATTCAATTTGAACAAATAGTTCTCTCTCTCTCTCTCTCTCTCTCTCTCTCTCTCTCTCTCTCTCTCTCTCTCTCTCTCTCTCTCTCTCTCTCTCTCTCTCTCTCTCTCTCTCTCTCTCTCTCTCTCTCCCCCCCCCCAAATGCTGGTGCAATTACGTTTGCTTAGAGAATATTTAAAATATCATAATAACATGATAGTAATGCCTTGATGGGTGCCTCCTTCCCTCCGCTAGCCTATGGGACACCCTTGGGCAAGGTGGAGTACCCGTTTAGCTCCCGATCAGGGTTACGTGAAGCCATGGGTGCAGGTGGTGGATGAAGTTGAAGAGCAGCCGACAGATAGTTGTAGGTTATGGTCTCCAGCTTCACGACGGAAGGCAGAGGATCTCTTTTTTGGGAGACATTGGCTACGGTCATCGACCAGTATGGTCACTGCTAGGAAGGAAAGCAATGGCAAACTACCTTCTTTACAGATGCCAAGAATATCATGTACTGCAGTCTTATCGATAATCAGAGAAACGGCGTAAATGGGTGCTCCATAGGAGCAGCCTCGCCCGGTAGGGGTAGTCATGTGCACCAGGTGACTCCAGACCGTCATCAGGAGACTGAGTGCAAAAGAATATCAACATTGAAAGTAGGAACTTGGAATGTAAGAACTACGAGTGGGGAAGGGAAATTTGATAACATTAAGAATGAAATGAGAAGATTAAATATTAACCTTTTAGGTGTACGTGAGACCAGATGGACAGGAATGGGCATTATGACATCTGAGGAATATAGAATAATCTATTCTGATGGAGAGAAACAACAGCGAGGAGTCGCAATTATAATGGATACAGAGAGAGCAAAATCGATCAAAGGATATTGGACTGTATCAGACAGAGTGTTACTGGTGAAGTTGAGTGGAAGACCTTTTGATGTCAACGTCATACAAGTTTATGCACCAACAGCAGACAGTAGTGATGACAGCATCGATGAATTTTATAGTGATTTAGAGAAAGCCTTCAAGAAATGCAAGAATTCTGAAGTAACTATCATAATGGGTGACTTGATTGCCAAAGTTGGAAATCAACAGGACGGATGCATAGTGGGCAAGTATGGACTAGGGGAACAGAGTGAAAGAGGTTGCAGACTAGTACAGTGGGCAAAAGAACAAGATTTGATTATTGGAAACACCTGGTTTCAACAGCACCCAAGGAGATTATGACATGGAGGAGTCTTGATCATAAGATTAGAAATCAGATTGATTACATCCTCATCAACAGAAGATTTCGAAATGTCTTAAAAGTGGCAAAAACTATACCAAATGCAAACTGCTACAGCGACCATAGATTAATCTTAAGCAATTTACATATAAAATTAAAGAAAGTCAAATATTCACCAAGAAACACAAAATTTGATCTACAAGCACTGAAGAGTGAGGAAATAAAAGATAAATTCAACGTAGAGGTAAAAAACAGATTCGATGCATTGTCCGATATGGAAATATTATTTCAAGACGTCAGTGACCAATGGGAAATGTTAAAGAAATCAGTCAACCAAGCTGCAGAAAAATCCATCCCAAAAATAAAGATAATAGGACGCAAGAAATGGATGACGGAAGACATCTTAAAACTCATGGAAGTAAGAAGAAATAACAAAAATAACAAGGAAACATATGAAGAGATTCATAGGAAAATTAAAAGCTATGCAAAGAGGCAAAAGAAACATGACTTGAGGAAAATTGCAAGGAAATTGAACACCAACACAACACCCGGAATACCAAATTAATGCACAAAAGAATTAATGACATTACTAACAATTAGCAGCTTTCTCCGTAACCCCGAATACTCTCGTGGTTGATGTGAACGCACGAGAATTAGAAGTGGTTCGAGTCGCGCCAGTGACTTATGAGAGTATGGAGCCGGTCGCTCAGAAAGTCGTGGCGTGCTGATGAGCGTAATCTAGCCTAGGAATCAACATACAGCTGAAAGATGCTGGTGTTGACCGCAATATCCTGAAACAGGATGGAAACGCGGGGGAAAAAAAAAAAAAACTAACAAAAGAACACACACATCAACGGGTTTCCTAAAAATCAAAGATGGCAAAATCATAATAGAAAAAGATCAGATTTTACATGCGTAGTCAGATTATGTGAAAGACCTTTATGATGATACAAGAGAAGAACAATATGATCATCGGAATAATAATGAAGGACCAGCAATTTTAAAGATGGAAGTTCAGAATGCTCTTAACCATATGAAAACCGGCAAGACCCCGGGTACAGATAACAATGATAACATCACAGTAGAAATGATCAATGCCTTAGAACAGGGTCACCAAACTTTTTTCACGGCGGGCCGGATAACTGACAAAATGACGAGCGCGGGCCGGATACTCATTCTGTACAATACTTGCGCCGGTCTCCGTGGCGAAGGTCTTACGGACGCGGTTCGTAATCCCGTATACCCACGTTCGAAATACAGCTGCGAGCGATTTGGCAGCAGACAACGTTGCGCTGGTTTTTACGCTATGTTATGGGTGCCGGTCGTTCGAAAAGCAATGGTAAACTACTGAACATAAACTTGCCAAGACATCAACAACAGCAAACAATGCTGGTGTTGACTGAAAACGTCCTGTAAAGGATATGCAACTAACTTTAACAATAATTTTAAGCTAGAACGAAAGCTCTGGGAAAAAAGACGAAAAACTAAGTTAATCATGGAAAGATCGTGCAATGCACACAAACAAACAAACAAACAAACAAACAAACAAACAAAGACAACCAACATATTTATATTTATTTACTAAACAAAGTTATCAAAGAAGGCGACGTTAGCAAAAAGATAGTTACATCAGACATATTGTGCACATATCCGAATCTCACAAACTAAGCAGCAAAAGAGGATAGTGAGTTTTGTGAAACTGACGTGTGGCTTTCAAAATACCATCAATGTTTGGTTTGGAATTGCTGCATCCAATCAAGAGAATTGCTTTCAAATGTTCATCAGTCAATCTCATTCGATGTGGTGACTTCACAGACTTCCTTTTTGAAAATGTTAGCTCACAGACATATGTTGTTCCAAACAATGATGTCATACCAGCGGCAAATTTCTTAAGTTTCGGAAACTCAACATCAGGTAAGCAGCGGTACTTCCTTCTCAATGAGCTCCAACTGTAATTCAACTGGCACACCATTAAGGTTACAATCAAACGGATTCTGGAACAGAAGGATGTCACTCTCAAATCTGTCAAGATCTGAAAATCTCTCCAAACTCATTGAAACAGTGAAAATGAGAAAGGTTTTCTCCTTCCAGTTGTGCTTCCAACAATGACAGATTTCTTCGAAATCCTTTGATGGTTCTGTAGAGATCACAGACGAGGTAATCCATTCCCTGAAGTTTTAAGTTCAGTTCATTCATATCGACCAAAATTGACAACTTTGACAGCCAGGTAGGATCTGACAGCTGTGAATAAGCTTTATCTTTTTCAGTGAGGAAAACATTTATTTCGTTTCGGAGCTTGTAAAAACGAAGCAGGACTTTACCGCAGCTGAGCCACCTGACTGATATGTGATAAGGCAAGTCACAGCATTCAGAATCAATTTCTTCAAGAAAAGCCTAGAACTGACGGTGAATGAGTGCATATTCCCGAATGAAGTTCACAGCAGAAACTACTGGTTTCAGAACACAAGAAATATCTAAATCTTTTCCACAGAGTACTTGCTGATGTACGATGCAGTGTATGAACAGAGCGCCCGGAATTTGCAAATCTTCCAAATGAGTCCTGATCTGCCCCAACAGACCCTCCCTCACTCCAGTCATGTTTTGTTTTCCACATCAACCAGTAAGACCTCGAAGCTGATTCCACCGAAGGTTATAGTCTTGGAAAATTGTTTGCACTTCCACGAAAATTAATTAACTCTTCCGTTATCTGAAAATCCAAATTGACACCACAAATGAACACGAGAAGTTGTGACGTACTCGAGAGATCAATAGACTCATCCAGCGCCAGAGAATACTACAAGTTCCTAGCTTTATCGCCTGTATGTAGCACTATGTTCTCTCCAAGTTCTTCTGTTCTCCGCACAACTGAACTTGCCGAAAGGCTGATAGTTCCAAACAAATCGGCTTTCTCAGGACACAAGTCATTTGCTGCTTCGATCACACACATTCTTTAATGACGTTGCCATCAGTAAACGATTTTCCTCGTTCTGCCATCTTATGCACTGTTCTGTAACTTGTACGAGTGACAGATTCATTTTCAGCAAATTTTCTCGTGTAGAGATTTCTTTGCGTTTCAAAACTACGTTTAATGGTTTCATATTTCCCAGAGCGTAATTTTCCAGAAAACTTTTACTATGTTGATGGATGTTTTGTTTCGTAGTGACGCCGAAGATTGTACTCTTTCAAAGCGGCAACACTTTCGCTTCACATTACGCAGCTGGTTTTCTGGTCCTTTGTTTTCACAAAGAAGTACTTTACTCCTCACTCGGCGTCCACTTTTCTTTTCCTACTAGCCATAATTAAGGGTGAAGTACACGGGATCTGAAAATGAAAAAGACATTACATTAGAAACATAATTAAAATCCTATTGAAACACAAGAAAAGCAGAGGACTAGGGGTCACTGGTGAAGCTACAGCTCATCAATGGTACATATACAGTTTATAGGTACCTTTGTGTAACCGCACAGAGATGATAGAGATAATAGCACAACGCGGACTGTTCATGGGCCGCAGAAGAAGAGAGGAATAAGAAGACAAAGAGAATCTCATTCTATCTCTACGGCTAACAAGAAAAAACAACGATTTAGTGATATCAGAAGAAATTCAGGTCAGTGTACAGGGAATCAGATTAATGTAATTATAAAGATACAACAACATCTGATTTATAATGCCAATGCCCTAATAAATAAAATTCATGATTAGATGCAATGACAAAATAGGCATCCCCATGAATAAACATACACATGATCATCCTTCACAGTACAATTGATATTCCATCACAGCTTGGGTAGTCACCCAACACAGCACCAGTGATCTTCCATCACAGCATGGGTAGTCATCCAACACAGTACCAGTGATCCTCATCACAGCATGGATAATCATCCAACACTGTAACTGTAGTCTGATACACAACACCAGCAATTATCAGACAACAAGATGGAACAATGGTCATTCATTCAGTAGCATGTCCTTTGCAGAACCTCGCTCCCATAACAACCTTCCGGAAAACCTCTCGATCATAAGCACGATTTCCCTCTTCAGATAACCCATCTGGAGATCATCCGCCACATCCTGCACCCATCTTCTCTTTGGCCTTCCTCTTCCTCTCTTCCCAGGCATATACCCCTCCATTATTGTTTTCAGGCACAGACATAGCTATTATATTCCTATATTCCTATTTAAACTATGAAGGTTCGTTCAAAACTCACCCCACAGCAGATAATCGTCAATCCACAATCAAGATCCTCTTGGATCTTTTGGATCTTCACAGGGCCTGTCTACCCTCTCAACTGCGGTCTGGAAAAACAGTGGCTACGCTCGGCCGTGCCTGGGGCATGTTCGCCCATCTACTTGGTAGTGGCTCAGGAGTTTAAGTTCAAACCCTCTGCTGAAAATTAGACATCAGCATCTCTTCGGCCTAAGTTGTTCCCAATGCCAAAGAGGCGGGAACATGGCTTTACTGGGCTGTTATAGGCACGCCAACACAACATCCCAGTATCCTATACATTTTTTACCAGGGTATCAAAGGATATGCTACTCCATACTCTTGTAGAGTCGCAGCAGGCGGCTTCATTTGGTAATAGAATATATCTCATAATAAGGTTCGCAAAATTTATAAATAGAGCCACCTAAATAAACAACCTAGTGCAGCCAGGAGGTCTCCGCACGTGTGAAGATCTCCTATTAATAATAATAATAACATACATAATATTTACATTTAAATTGTATCACAACGTCTCGTGTTTCATAGTTATATCAAGCAAGTTCGAGTACCGACGGCGGGCCGGATGAAGTGACGTCGCGGGCCGGATGCGGCCCGCGGGCCGTAGTTTGGTGACCCCTGATCTAATGTGAAGTTGCGCTGACAAATGTATGTGTATGGTCGAAAAAGGTTCTATGCCTAGGGCTCGTCGTTCGCTAACGGAAGAAAAGACTGTCCACATGTTCCTGTGTGCACTCAGGCCTGGACAATGTGATGGTTCTAACACACTACACACCACAGCAGGTTCTTACCATGAACCTGTTTTTGTGTGCGTATGGGTGAGGGGAACGTATTGGCTAGACACTGGCATGTCGTACCTGAGGTCAGAGGAACTATTTACATCGGGGCTGATCCGAATTTTTAAAACTGATCTGGACTCCCAGATCTACCCAGCGTCACATGGGTGCCATGAAATATCTTGGGAAGTCAAGGTAGCCTGTATGATACTGACCAACATACAAATCGTGTGTCGATTTGTCTATACAGATATGGGTTTAGCACCATATGCCAGCGCCACTTAAGGCGTATACAAGGGTGTTTGAATTTACCTGCCTGCGTGTCCTAGTTTCTTACTGCTTAGTGCTGGTAGTGGCAACCAGCTTACGGACGCGATTCGTACACCCGCTTACTCGCGTTCGAAACATAGCTGAGACCGATTTGGAAGCAGACCGCGTTGCGCTGGGTTTTAACTAGTTGGTATGGGGGCGGGTAGTTCAGAAAGCAATGGCAAACTACTGAACGTAAATTTGCTAAGTCATCAACAACAGCAGTAAAATGCTGTCCTGTAAAAAGGCTATGCATACCCCCCCCCCCCCCAAGAAAAAAAAATACTGAAAGTCCTAATATGAGCTGTGGCTGCAGACAGCTAACTTTAACATCCAGAAAGATAAACATTCTACCAACTAGCATGTTTATCAGGCACATACCTGCATACAACAGCAACCTGGAGCAGTCGGAGCGGCCTTGTATCGCCGCCTTCATTAGCGCGGTCATGCCCAATCTATTTGGCTGGTCGATCCTGATCCCCTTAAAATCTTGCAACAAAATTCTGACGGCGTCGGTGTGTCCTGTCGTGAACATAAGCAGGGATATTTATTCAGACGTTCGATGTGGATGTGAATTTCTTATAAACATGTGAAAAGGAAATAGGGAGTTGAAATATTCACATATAAACAGAACTGGTTTAGCTTATGCAAACATAGAAAAGCATTGGTCACCGAGTTTAGAAGGGAGGGATAGTATTGACCTTTGACTGCATTAATGTTATAGACAGGCTGATTCAGTGATGTCATTAATAATGGTTCCTATTTGTTTTTATTTTAAATCATGGCTCTTTTATTTGTTAGCATTACTATACTTGTATGTCCACCAGTGGCGTATCGGGGGAAGAGAGGTGAAGCAAAGTTAGCCACCGCTGCTCTTATGTCCTGTATGTCAAGGGTGACACCAAGTTCATGTGTGTAGAGACAGATGTCATCTTGAGCTGTCACCTTGAGTTACCGAACGCTCACTTTTATATGCTAGATGCCTCTAATTCTCGAACCCGGCTAAGTATCTTATGCCCACTAAATCATCATCATCATCATCATCATCATCATCATCATCATCATCATCATCATCATCATCATCACCATCATCATCGTCATCGTCGTCATCATAATCATCATCATCATCATCATCATCATCATCCAGTGCCTTGCCGACTGACATGGCCCTTCTCAAATGTCGATCTCCAACGGCATGGATCATTTCGTGTGTTGACTCCTTTCCGTGCCAAAACACAAGCCTGTCAAGAATGTTCTCACGCTGTCTTCCTTTATCTCTGTATTACACAAATCTTTCTGGTTGTCACAACATGTTCCTGATTTTGTTTTCTCATAATATGGCCAAACATATGATGACTGCTTCTTTCTGGTGTTTGTGATAAATTGACTTTGCGTCTTAGCATCCCTCAAAATGTCCAAACTGCTCATTGTGACTGTCCAATTAATGTTCAGCGTCCTTCCACAAAACCATATCACCAAGGCCTCGAGGGAGTTTTTCGCCTGTTTACTAACTGTCCAGGATTCGCAACCGTATATTAAAATTGGTTTCACATAATATGCAAGAACTCTTTTTCCAACGTTCAAGGACATGGACTTATTGCACAAAATATTCTTTATTTGATAGAATGCAGTTTTTGCTTGTCATATTCTGTTCTTTATCTCTGTAATGCATCTTCCATATGATGTTATCCATGTGCCGATATGTCTGAATTTCTGCACTTTTTTCAAAATAACGTCTTTTACTTTACTTGCACATTTAGGCACAATCTGTTTCTCTCATAGCATCATGACTTCTGTCTTTCTATTATTAAAACTAAGGCCAATTACTACCTCATGGGTTATGTATGTTAACTACAAAGGGGTATGTTATAAAATAAAAATTCGGAACCGTTTATCACGTAAAATGTTTTACATAATGGCAAAGCTCATGACTTGCTCAAATGTCCCGTGTGTACATAAGGGGAATTTATTCCAGTGCCATTAATATTTTAGGGAACAATTTCAGTAAAACCCAATGTGATTACTACGTTCGGGAACAATTTCAGTTAAAGGTATTTAACTTTGCCGATGCACTGTCCAGTTGCGAGAAACACCAGGTGAACACAGACAATCAACAAGCACGGAATGTGGACACTCACACACACAGTGAAATACAGTATGGGCAACTTAACTGGCCGTGTTCTCATACAAGTGTTGTTATCATAACTGGATCGAATCCTCGGTAAGATGTGAATTTTTTTTTTTGTCGGGGGCAAAAATAAAATACTACCCTGCACAGTTCGTAGCGACTGCACTAGCCAGGCTCAAGACCACCTCCCTCCCCCATTCCCCCATGTCCTACACCACAAGGTACAATAGACAGTATATGACAGTTTGACTGTCTGTAAAAAAAAAACTGTCATATAATGCCTACTGTACCTTGCAGTGAAGGGCAGAGTGTCTTGAGACTGAGAAATTAAGACCTCATTTAGGGATGTGATTGAGCATATAATATCAAATGTCAAATTGTCGCATATTTTCCCACAGTTTGACATTTGATTTTGTTTGCTCAATCACATTCCTGAATGCATCTAAGCGCCATTGCCAAGACAGTCAAGCATTGGGAGGAAGTAGGAATGGGGCACGAATAGAACAGAAGATTTCAATAATAAATGTATTAGAAATTTAGTTAGTTTGTGTGTTTTCTGTTGGGGTATCATCCTTCTACTCTGGACAAATCCATAAGGGCTCAGACCCTCCCAAACATATGCATCATATTTCGGTGGCTAATTGTTCAAGTTCTGTGTAGGTTGCAAGGTTCTCTGTTTCTCCCGGAGTGCGTCTGGTGTCTGGCCGTACCAGTTCTAACATCCAAGTCTCTCATTCTGACAACAATGTTGACTCACTGGTATCAGAATTGTGATAGCGTAACAGTCTGCGGTATATGTAGCCAAAGCTCAAGTACTACTTCAAGTATTGAAGAGTAACGGAAAACAAAATGTAACAGTTGATGATGGTGATGATTGTGATGATGATGATTGTGATGGTGGTGATGATAATGAAGCTGATAATACTGATGATAATGATGATGATAGTAATGATGATGGTAATGAGGATGCTGATGATATTAATGATGATAATGATAATGCGGATGATGATAGTGATGATGATTATGGTAGTAATGATGATGATTATTATGTCGGCGATGATGATGATAATGATAATGCGGATGATGATGGTGATGATGGTGATGATGGTGATGATGATGATGATGATGATGATGATGATGATGATGATGATGATGATGATAATGATTGTGATGATGATGGTGATGTTAACGATGGTAATGACGGTAATAATTATGATGATGGTATTAGCGGTGATGATAGTGATGATGATGATAATAATAATGTTGAAGATGGTAAAGATGGTGATAACGATGGTGATGATGATAATAATGGTGGTAATGATGGTGATGATGATGATGATGATGATGATGAGGATGATGATAGTGATAATGATAGTAATGATGACGATGATGGTGTTGGTGATGGTGGTAATGATAATGATTATGATGATGGTCATATTAATGATAATAACAATGGTGATGATGATAATGATGATAATCATTACTGTGGTGATAATGATGTTGATGATAATAATGATAATGATGACGATGATGATACAGACAATATTTTCTATATACTGAAATCTTTCTTAGTCTCTCTATTCCCTAGGGTATATATTATGTTAACTCAAAATACGAGCAAATAATGACTTCGATATTTTGGCATTGTTCCGTTTCAGAGAACTTGATTGAAACAACGCAGTGATGTAATAAAGATTAACTCCCCTGACACGACCTACATAAATAATTTAGAAGCAGAAAAGATCGCCTTTTCACGCCTCGAAGAGCATGGGGCATGTGGTGCTAGGCGTGCATTTTATAAACACATCGGAACTCAGTGAATGATAAGGTCAATATCAATATGGCGAGCATAGAAACATGCTGTGGTCTCTAGAAACATGGCACTTACTGTGGTTTCCCTAGAAACACAGAGCACTTTTGTTTCCTTACAAACATGGCACTTATGTTTCTTTCTTTGAAACATGGAGCTTATGTTTCTTCTTTGGAAACATGACACTTATCTTTTTCCTTAGAAACATGGCACTTATGTTTCTTCCTTAGAAACATGGCACTTATGTTTCTGCCTCAGAACCATGGCACTTATCCTTTTCCTTAGAAACATGGCACTTATGTTTCTTCCTTAGAAACATGACACTTATCTTTTTCCTTAGAAAGATGGCACGTATGTTTCTTCCTTAGAAACATGGCACTTATGTTTCTTTCTTAGAAACATGGCACTTATGTTTCTTCCTTAGAAACGTGACACATATCATTTTCCTTAGAAACATGGCACTTATTTTTCTGATTTAGAAACATGGCACTTATGTTTCTTCCTTAGAAACATGACACTTATCTTTTTCCTTAGAAACATGGCACAAATGTTTCTGTTTTAGAAACATGGCACTTATGTTTCTTCCTTAGAAACATGACACTTATCTCTTTCTTTAGAAACATAGCACTTCTGTTTCTGATTAATAAACATGGCACTTATGTTTCTTTCTTAGAAACATGGCACTTATCTTTTTCCTTAGAAACATGGCACTTATGTTTCTTCCTTAGAAACATGGCACTTATGTTTCTGATTAATAAACATGGCACTTGTGTTTCTTTCTTAGAAACATGGCACTTATCTTTTTCCTTAGAAACATGGCACTTATGTTTCTTCCTTAGAAACATGGCACTTATGTTCTGCCTCAGAAACAAGGCACTTATCTTTTCCCTTAGAAACATGGCACTTATTTTTCTGTCTCAGAAACATGGCACTTAACTTTTTCCTTAGAAAAAATATAACACTCAATATTGCCTCCCTAGAAATGTGGTACACCTGTGTCTCCAATAGAAACATGGCACTTCAGTGTCTTCAACAGAAACATGACACTTCTGTGTCTTCAGTAGAACATGGTACTTCTGTGGCTTCTCTAGAAACAATGCACTTCTGTGTCTTCAATAGAAACATAACACTTCTGTATCTCCAATAGAAACATTGCACTTCTGTGTCTTCCCTAAACACGTTACTTCTATGTCTTCCCTAAACACGACAGTTCTGTGTCTTCAATAGAAACAAGACACTTCTGTGTCTTCAATAGAAACATGGAACTTCTGTGTCTTCATTAGAAACATGACACTTCTGTGTCTTCCCTAAACACGGTACTTCTGTGTCCTCCCTAAACACGGCAGTTCTGTGTCTTCCATAGATACATTGCTCATTCTGTATCTCCTATAGACGCATACAATTTTTGTTGCACCGGTGGAAAAATGACACTTACTGTGGCTGAAATAGACAGATGGCACTTAATGAGACTCCCATAGAAAGAGTGAAATTACTGTGACTCCCATAGACAGATGGCACTTAATGTAACTCCCATAGAAACATGGCACAAAATATCGCACGAATAGAATCACGACACTTAATAACTTGTTGAAGATTCAATTATAGATACCGACTGGTTATTTTCGTTTGTTTGTTTGTTTGTTCGCTTTCAGAATTGACTGTCGTGCAATAGCACTTATCTTGGCAGTCTTCGCCGTAGGGGAGGAAGGCTCGCATTACCAAAATCAGGACTGATAGCCAATGGTACAAACAGCCAAGAACAAGTGGATACAGCATCAGCAAAAATGTGCTTTGTTGTTTGTCTAACAAGTGATATAGAAAAATGTCCCCTAGCACAGAAGTTGTGTGGGTACGTGAAGTGTTACGTTAGTTGCATATCCTTTACAGGACGTTGCAGTCAACACCAGCATTTTTTTCTGTTGTGATCTCTTGGCAAGTTTACGTTCAGTAGTATACCATTGCTTTCTGAACGACCGGTACCCATACTAATTCGTACAAATCCAACACAACGCTGTCTGCTGCCAAATCACACGCAGCTGTGTTTGGAACGCGGGTATGCAGGATCACAACCGCGTCCGTGACCCCTTCGCCACGAAGAGGGTAAGTGAAGTGTTAGGACCATAATACTTTGTATGTCTGAGTGCATGAGTGATTAGGTGGTCAGTCTTTCCTTTCCATGGCGAACAATGAAAGCTATAACCCCGCTCTTGCCATTGTCGATGTAACGCTCTAACCATTACACCAACAGCTCCGCCCATATGATATAAATGTATTTATTTTTAAAAAAATATGTAAATCAGCCGAAATCATTTCACATCGAACACATCGACAAATGCTCAGTCTCTAAGTATACATAAACAAATGTGCATGCTGACGGTGACCTGTAACTAAGACGCCATTGCTGGCAAGACCTGCGGCTAACACACCACTGCTGGCAACAGCTGCGGCTAACACCATCGCTTACCTGCCTGAGCTGCCAGGATCAGCGGCGTGTTGCCCTCCTTGTCGGGCAGGTTAACGTCCAGTTCAGGCACGTCGATGAGCAAGTCCAAGGCTGGGGTGAGTCCGGTAGAGCACAGGTGTGACAGCCCTGTCTGTGGAAGACACGGGGACGGAGGTGATTGGTGTTGCTCGCGATGTTTCTGTTGTCATTAAGGCAGCTGTAGCAGTGGTTGTATGTTCCAGGACAGTTTTCTATGGGCCGAGGGGAAAAGTCTAAGTATTTACATTTACCACCTTGGTCTTGGCATCGGTCGTTGTGTTTCTTAATTTAACAGAGAATCAGAGAAACTTGACCCACCATTCTGGTGATCGTGTATGATGGTGATACATGACCGCACACACATATCGGCATGCACAGATGATGATCTTGGTTAAGCATTTTCCCTTCTATTATCTCACAGTTTGATGTCGTCTTATTCTTTGATATAACCATTGTTTCTGTTTTCTTGATATTCAAGGAAAATCCTTCTTTGCACACTCTGTTAGCACAATGACCAAACGTGGATATGTTGCATTTTTCCGCTTTCAATACTGTGTCTTCTGCATCGCGTAAATTGTTTATATTATAACCTCCAACTGGTATTTCTGGTCGTTTGTTGATCTCTCTCATTATTATTTCGCGATGTAGAGAGAAAAGTTTCGGCGGGAAAAAAAACACATCCTTGCTTTATCTGTTCATAATTATCCACTGTATTTTAAATAGTGCTACTTGTTTCCAACAAATATTCTTCGATATATGCAGTGTATTCATCGTTTAGTCATTTAGTCGTTGGATCAACATCACGGCACACGGTTTAACCCATAAGTGCTCCGTTTTCCTCCTAACTCAAACCTAAGTCTGGAGAAACTCAGCTCAATGCACGAACTCCGTTGCATCGGCGAGGATCCTGAAATACTTTGGGTTGATTTTTAACTCGAAATTTTGTCCGGGCAGCGCCGTTAGGCTACTCTTTTTCGATTTCCAACTGCCAAGGGATTTTTTACGTGCCGAACAATACACACGGGAGTCCGATCTCACTACCCAGAGACCAGGGGAAATTTTATTACTGGTGGATTTTTTAAAAATAAATCCCGGTCCTCACCGGGGCCTGAACCCGGGACCTTCAGCACTCGAGGCGGACACCATATCTCGAGACCACTCATATTCATAAAAAGGCAAACCTTGGCAAGACTGCTACGGAAAATTTTGAGCTCTTTACATTCGACGAAATAAAAGACCCATCCACAATGAATGAGACTTTATTTGAAGACCACCAATTTCTCCTTTTCAGTGACGAGGGCAAACTACAAAATCATATTAATAAGCCGAGTTCAACATGCAGAAAATACAAAATGAACAAAAATACAACCAAAATGAATGTAATGCAGGTTAGAAGATTTCTTGGTGCACTAAATTTACAGATAAATAATGCATATCTGAAGCAAGTTAAGAAATGTATATATATCTAGTAAGCGTGATCATACATGACGACAGAATAAACTGAGAAATCGACATCATATAACAAAAAGCAAGTGCAATTATATATAAGCTGACACCACTACTAAAACATCCATATATACCTATGTCTAAGCAATGACAAATAATAAAAAGCAAGTGCAATTATATATAAGCTGACACCACTACTAAAACATCCATATATACCTATGTCTAAGCAATGACAAATAATAAAAAGCAAGTGCAATTATATATAAGCTGACACCACTACTAAAACATCCATATATACCTATGTCTAAGCAATGACAAATAATAAAAAGCAAGTGCAATTATATATAAGCTGACACCACTACTAAAACATCCAAATATACCTATGTCTAAGCAATGACAAATAATAAAAAGCAAGTGCAATTATATATAAGCTGACACCACTACTAAAGCATCCATATATACCTATGTCTAAGCAATGACAAATAATAAACTGAGAAATCGACATCATATAACAAAAAGCAAGTGCAATTATATATAAGCTGACACCACTAACAGAACATCCAAATATACCTATGTCTAAGCAATGACAAATAATAAACTGAGAAATCGACATCATATAACAAATAGCAAGTGCAATTATATATAAGCTGACACCACTAACAGAACATCCAAATACACCTATGTCTAAGCAATGACAAATAATAAACTGAGAAATCGACATCATATAACAAAAAGCAAGTGCAATTATATATAAGCTGACACCACTAACAGAACATCCAAATACACCTATGTCTAAGCAATGACAAATAATAAACTGAGAAATCGACATCATATAACAAAAAGCAAGTGCAATTATATATAAGCTGACACCACTAACAGAACATCCAAATACACCTATGTCTAAGCAATGACAAATAATAAACTGAAAAATCGACATCATATAACAAAAAGCAAGTGCAATTATATATAAGCTGACACCACTACCAGAACATCCAAATACACCTATGTCTAAGCAATGACAAATAATAAACTGAGAAATCGACATCATATAACAAAAAGCAAGTGCAATTATATATAAGCTGACACCACTAACAGAACATCCAAATACACCTATGTCTAAGCAATGACAAATAATAAACTGAGAAATCGACATCATATAACAAAAAGCAAGTGCAATTATATATAAGCTGACACCACTAACAGAACATCCAAATACACCTATGTCTAAGCAATGACAAATAATAAACTGAGAAATCGACATCATATAACAAAAAGCAAGTGCAATTATATATAAGCTGACACCACTACTAAATCATCCAAATACACCTATGTCTAAGCAAGGACAAATAATAAACTGAGAAATCGACATCATATAACAAAAAGCAAGTGCAATTATATATAAGCTGACACCACTAACAGAACATCCAAATACACCTATGTCTAAGCAATGACAAATAATAAACTGAGAAATCGACATCATATAACAAAAAGCAAGTGCAATTATATATAAGCTGACACCACTAACAGAACATCCAAATACACCTATGTATAAGCAATGACAAATAATAAACTGAGAAATCGACATCATATAACAAAAAGCAAGTGCAATTATATATAAGCTGACACCACTAAAAGAACATCCAAATACACCTATGTCTAAGCAATGACAAATAATAAACTGAGAAATCGACATCATATAACAAAAAGCAAGTGCAATTATATATAAGCTGACACCACTAACAGAACATCCAAATACACCTATGTCTAAGCAATGACAAATAATAAACTGAGAAATCGACATCATATAACAAAAAAGCAAGTGCAATTATATATAAGCTGACACCACTAACAGAACATCCAAATACACCTATGTCTAAGCAATGACAAATAATAAACTGAGAAATCGACATCATATAACAAAAAGCAAGTGCAATTATATATAAGCTGACACCACTAACAGAACATCCAAATACACCTATGTCTAAGCAATGACAAATAATAAACTGAGAAATCGACATCATATAACAAAAAGCAAGTGCAATTATATATAAGCTGACACCACTAACAGAACATCCAAATACACCTATGTCTAAGCAATGACAAATAATAAACTGAGAAATCGACATCATATAACAAAAAGCAAGTGCAATTATATATAAGCTGACAGCACTAACAGAACATCCAAATACACCTATGTCTAAGCAATGACAAATAATAAACTGAGAAATCGACATCATATAACAAAAAGCAAGTGCAATTATATATAAGCTGACACCACTAACAGAACATCCAAATACACCTATGTCTAAGCAATGACAAATAATAAACTGAGAAATCGACATCATATAACAAAAAGCAAGTGCAATTATATATAAGCTGACACCACTACCAGAACATCCAAATACACCTATGTCTAAGCAATGACAAATAATAAACTGAGAAATCGACATCATATAACAAAAAGCAAGTGCAATTATATATAAGCTGACACCACTACCAGAACATCCAAATACACCTATGTCTAAGCAATGACAAATAATAAACTGAAAAATCGACATCATATAACAAAAAGCAAGTGCAATTATATATAAGCTGACACCACTACCAGAAAATCCAAATACACCTATGTCTAAGCAATGACAAATAATAAACTGAGAAATCGACATCATATAACAAAAAGCAAGTGCAATTATATATAAGCTGACACCATTACCAGAACATCCAAATACACCTATGTCTAAGCAATGACAAATAATAAACTGAGAAATCGACATCATATAACAAAAAGCAAGTGCAATTATATATAAGCTGACACCACTACCAGAACATCCAAATACACCTATGTCTAAGCAATGACAAATAATAAACTGAGAAATCGACATCATATAACAAAAAGCAAGTGCAATTATATATAAGCTGACACCACTACTAAAACATCCAAATACACCTATGTCTAAGCAAGGACAAATAATAAACTGAGAAATCGACATCATATAACAAAAAGCAAGTGCAATTATATATAAGCTGACACCACTACCAGAACATCCAAATACACCTATGTCTAAGCAATGACAAATAATAAACTGAGAAATCGACATCATATAACAAAACGCAAGTGCAATTATATATAAGCTGACACCACTACCAGAACATCCAAATACACCTATGTCTAAGCAATGACAAATAATAAACTGAGAAATCGACATCATATAACAAAAAGCAAGTGCAATTATATATAAGCTGACACCACTACTACAACATCCAAATATACCTATGTCTAAGCAATGACAAATAATAAAAAGCATATTGACATCACCCTATGCTACCAATGTCAAACTAAGACATATCCAAATCCATCCATCCATCATGTGCCATGCCAATAAGCGTGGGCGGTCATGTTTTGCCATCTCATTCGATCACCAGAGTCGTGGATCAGCTCCGTGTTTCTGTCTCAACCATGCCACGTGGCCAAGCCATCCAGGTATTTGCTTCTAGGTCTTCCCCTTGGTCTCTTCCCTTCGATCTTGCCAGTTGTCACCAAGTTCTCCAATTCATTTCTTCTCATAACATGCCCAAAAAATTTTGACTGTCTACGTCTAATGTCTCTAATCAGTTTACGATCTTCATTTGTTTCTTGAAGGACTTGTTCATTGGTCTTTCTGGCTGTCCATGGTATTCTTTGCATTTTCCTCAGAAACCACATTTCTACAGCCATCAGATGTTTTTCAGCTTGACTTCTCATTGTCCAAGCTTTACATCCATATAAAAGTACAGGTTCTATGTAGCACCTCAACACTCTTTTTCTCGTTTCATTTGAAATCTTATTATTTGTCAATATGTTTTTCATCTTGCCAATGGCTACTTTTGCCATGGCGATTCTTGATCTAATCTCTTCAAGGCAACTCCCATCAGATGTTATTACTGTTCCGAGAGAATTGTACCTATTCACTTGTTGAAGAATATTCCCATTTACTTGTATATTACATTGTGGTATTTCGTTCTTCCTTGTGACTGTCATAATCTGTGTCTTTTTACAATTTAACTCTAACCCTAGTTGTTAACTGTGTGTAACAACCGCATCTACTAAATGTTGCAGATCCTGTTCATTGTCTGCAATCAAGACTGTATCATCTGCATATCTAATGTTATTGATGCATCGTCCCCCAACGTTGATTCCTTCCATATCTTCAATATTTCTGAAACTACTTTCACTGTAAAGGGAAAACAGATCTGGAGACATTACACATCCCTGTCTCACACCCCTTTTAATAGGCTGATATTGGCTTACTTCATTATCAACTCTTATGGCAGCTTGTTGTTTCCAATATATGTTTTTTACAAGTCTAAGATCTTTTCCATCAATTTGTAGATCTTCAAGCATCCTTACCATGTCGATATGTCTTACTTTATCGAAAGCCTTTGTGTAGTCAATAAAGCAAAGGTGTAGATCTTTGTTTACTTCCATAGATCGTTCAATTACGGTTCTCAGTATATACACAGCATTTCCTGTACCCTTGCCTTCTGCAAAGCCACATTGTTCTTCTCCTATTTCAGGTTGTATTTTCCTCTTAACTCTTTGCATGATAATCCTTAGCAAAATCTTCGTGATGTGACTCATTATACTAATCGTTTGATGTTGATCACATTCTAAGGCTCCTGATTTCTTCGGGAATGCAATAAATACAGAATTACATAATTCATGAGGTATATTTCCAGTATCATATATTTTATTAAGCAGACTGGTAACAAAATCTATTCCATATTCTTCTAAAGCATTAATCATTTATGTTGTGACGCTGTCTGAACCGGGGGTCTTGCCAGATTTCATATGGTTAAGAGCATTCTGAACCTCCATCTTCAAAATTGATGGTCCTTCATTATTATTTTGAACATGTACTGTTCGTCTCTGTTATCGTCATAAAGGTTTTTCATGTAATCTGACCATACATATAAAATGTGATCTTTTTCTATTATGAATCTTCCATTTTTTGTCTTTAGGCAGCCCGTTGATGTACATGTTCTTTGATTAGTAAGCTCCAAATCACTTAACGTAAAACCAACACCTTCACGAGGAGATACTTGAGAAGAGCTACCAATTTAATCATCCGAGAGCGACTAGGAAATGATGTTATCAGACAGTGGGATCAACACCTTGTGCTACTTACATGGAAAATCAGAAGATCAAATGGTTTGGCCATCTCGTTATAATTGAACACCTTTAGTTACCAAAGCAAGAAGGACCCTGAGAAGGAAATGGATTGGTACAAGCACATGGAATAACGCTATCCAGTCACCCATCGGGTTCTGGGATCATCACCTATTCCTTCCTCGACGTTTGACGACAAAAGTGGAAGGTGATCATGATGATGATAATAATATCCCAATTATAGCCCACACAGATAAAACATTACATTGTCTGCTATCTTTATTAAAAGTCTCACCTCAGATGTCGTAATGTCGTCACTGGTAATAGTGAAAGCTAATTCACATGCAAAAATCAGTCCAGTGCACCAGGAGACGTAGCATATGTATGAACTACGCTTGAGTACAAAGCGAGCGAACTCAACACACACACACAAATTTTTACCCGTCCACATCTATCTCTCTCATTGATCTCCTCCTCCGTGGGGTTGTCCTCCACTATGGCGGCTATGGCGTCCAAGGTCCCCGTCCATGCATGCCTCCAGGAAAGTGAGATCTTCGTAGCCATACTCCGGTTCTAAGAAATAGTCATCATCATCTGTGTCCATGATGACTCGGCTCCTGGGAGACAGAACAAGAGCAAGTATGAAATGATGAGTAGACGGCATCTAAAGTTTCATGTGAGTCATTGTGGCATCGTAGTTATTACTTTGTCATATACATCTTGAGAACATCAACAGGAAAAATGATTGAAATGAACATAAATTTGTGCTTTATTGATTAAACGATGGTATTTGATACGGTGAAATACGAAAATATTATTAGAATATTGTATATTTTAAAAATTAATAGCAAAGATCTGAGAATAAAACAAAAATATTCAAATCCATATATTGACAACAAAAAAACCTGTCTCAACATATTAAACAACACGTTTAACATGCCGAGACGTTTACAGCTGGTTGTTAGTTACCGTTGTGTACCATCACCTGATCTGTTCAATTTGTCTAGTGAAATAATAGTGAGATTCATACACGGCTTGCCAGGAATAGCTGTTGGGGACCTAATGTCAACAACTGCGTGAACTGATAACAGGGGTTTGGTCTCGTAAGATGAAAGGCAGTTACAAGAAATGTTGGATGTAAGTGCAACAGAAAGTCAAAGTAACTGACATATTCTGAATAAAAGAAAAAAAGAAATTGTATTTATTACAACGGAAAATTGTACACCCAAGTGCAATAGCAAAGGGGTGGAACCAATCTGAAACACGTGAGTGGTACTTTAATAAAACCAGATGAAGATGTTTTAAGGAAGGTGAATGTAGAATCGTGTAGAAGTAAACAGAATAAGCAGCATTTCACATGATAAAGAATATTCACTGCAATTTTTCTGTGTCAATCCAGGTGGGGAGAAGAGTTCTTAAGAGATATATTGAGCCAATCATCATGTATGAAAGCGAATCGTGGACAACTATCAGACAAGTGAGGAGTTATATTATGGCAACGGAGGCTGATTTTACAGGAGAATGAAACGAACGCCGTGGATGGATATAAGCAGCAATAAAGATATCTTGAAAAAAAAAGAGTTAACTCACAAAGAGAACTGGTTATTTGCATCAGAAGAAGACAGTCCACATTCTTTGGGAGTGTCACGAGAAGGGAAAAGCTGGAGTGTGTCGTCCCAACAGGGAGTATATGGGGTAAAAGCAGTGGGGTGGGAGGGGGGAGGGCAGGAGGAGACCACAAAAGAAGATGCTGGTCAGTTTGACATGACAGCATGGAGAATCATCAGTATCAGAACTGATAGAGAGCTCTAGAGCTAGAAGTTTGTGGACAGACATGATCGCCAACACCACACGGACTGAACTATAGAAAAAAGCTATTACATTGGAATGGGGGAATTAGAGATACGTGGAGAAATTTTTAAAAACGTAAATAAACCTAGGAGTCCGGGTGAACCAAACCTAAAATATTAGGAGCTTTCATTTGAAATCCGTTCTGTCGCACCGAGCGTAATTGCGTACGTTGAACATGATCATGTCATAGTCATGTGATAAGTACTGACCAATGAAAAAAAGAGCAAGTGCTTATCATCCCATTATGCATAGGTTCTGTTTCTGACCGTTGAGAAAATGGCCGGGTTGATCCAAAATCGTCCAGGGAAGCTCAAAGAGCGATGATTCAGTTTCTTTCATTTGAAGGATGTCGACCAGTGGACATTCATCGAAGAATGCAGGCAGCGTACGGTAACAAATGTGTGTCGAAGACAACAGTGACAGACTGGCACGAATGTTTCGGAAAGGACGTCAGTTCACGATAGATCATCGACGGCCGGGTCAAGCGCATATTGTTGCAACAGAAAAATCAATCGCCAAAATTGCTGCAGCAGTACAGATGAACCGTTGTCGAAGCATACGTTCGCTAGCGAAAGAATTTGATGTGTCAACTGGGACAATTCAAAAGGTCATTCGTATGACACTGCAATATCGGAAGGTGTGTTCACAGTAGGTACCACGGATGTTGACTGACCACCAAAAAGAGGAACGCATGGGATGGTGTTTGAACCACTTGCTGCGTTACAGAGTGGAGGGTGATGCATTTCTCTTCCGCATAGTGGCAGGCGATGAATCATTGTGTCACCACTTTGAGCCGAACAGCAAAAGAGAGAGCATTCAATGGAAGCATGCTGGATCACCAACAGCCAAAAAAATTCAAGTTACAGGTTTCAGCATGTAAGGTTATACTGAGCGCATTTTTTTAAAAACATGAAGTGCTATTGTTGGTCGACTTTAAAGAACCTGGTGTCAACATCAACTCTACCCACTACTTGGAAACACTAGACAAGCTGCAAAAAGCCATCAAGAATGCACGACCCGGCATGCTTTCTGGCGATGTGATTTTGTTGCACGATAATGCTCGTCCGTATGTCGCAAAGATTGTGCAGGAAGCATTAGCACGGAAGAAGTGGGAAATTCTGCAACATCTAGCCTACAGTCCTGATTTGTCACCATGTGATTTTCATTTGTTCGGACCTCTAAATAAAGCTCTCAAGGGGCAACGATTTAAAAAAGCTCTCAAGGGGCAACGATTTCACACAGATGCAGACGTAATGAACGCGGTAAACACTTGGTTCAGTGAGCAACCAAGATCCTTTTTTGCGGTCGGCTTTCGCCGCCTTCCTAAGCAATGGGATGCTTGCCTGAATGCCTATGGCGACTTCTTCTGACCAACTGTCAACGTCTTACACGCACACAGGTATTCTAACTCCTTCATACGCACTTAAGAAAACATCAGTCGCACGTATGGGTTTTCACAGTTTATTCAGGCGAACCTGATCATCGTCACAATGTGCACACAAGGCGGTGAAATCATTACATATATATACAAATGCCGCCTTACAGACGCTTATAGCACACAGCCAATTACACAGGTCCTACAATCGCTATCTTCAAACTAGCACTCTCGCAAAAGCTATACACTCGCTCCAGAATACACAACTTCCTTCCTCTAAAACTGTCTCTGAGTCCCGTCTGCCCGTTTTCAAACTGGTCGCTGGTCTCGTGGTACTCGACCACGTGTCTCTCGTGACAACCGTGTTGTCTTGGCAGTCACGTCGTACTGCAGTCCGTCCGTGATGGGTCGGGTCATTCAGTGTACTGCCGTCTCGTCCGTTTAGTCCAGTGTCCCATGAACTTATGTCCCCTCCTATCACTCGGTCCTGTCCTGTCGGTGTCCTGTCTGTGACATCCTGTCTCCCCACCTAAGTCCTGTCTCCAATCTATCTAGTGTCCTGTAGATGTCCTGTCTTATGACGTCTCTGTGTCCTTACTTATGTCCTGTCCATAGTTATCTTTGTCGTCCTGACTCTATTCTGCCCATTGTCCTCTCTATGTCCTGTACCTACTCCCCCAACACCCTGATACCAACCCATGGTGCATAATTCATTCAAAATGAATGCTTTGTTTAATTATACCACACATGTTAATGTTTCCTTCATGCTTTTGTAATAAAGCCATTGGAACGGGTGTCAAATGAACGACCCTTATAGTTACCAAGACATGACCCGGAAGTAATGGGGGTCGGTGAGATATTGACCACATCGCCCATCCAGTATCGATGGTCTATAAACATGCGATCAGCACCATGTACCCAATATATTCAAAGTGGGGAATAGTGACATTTGCGTGACTTGTCTAAACTACGAAAGAGCTGAAGCGACGCAGATTTCTGCCATACTTTAAAAGCAAAATACTGAAAACATCAAGAAGAACCAACGACACAACATCAGCAAACTATTGCAACTAAACATTATCAGAGCATGCATTGTTTCTGTATTAATATACGAATGCGCATCATGGATTTTTGCACAAACACTGACATAAAAGATAGTTTTAAAAACGAAGACACAAACAACAGATTGAAATTTGTATTGCCTGGCCTATTTCGCTGCATCGTGTCAGGTACATACTGCAGAATTCACACAACATAAAGTAAAATAACTAGATTATTCCTTCAAGCTGAAATATACACATGTTCGCACAGTAATGTCAATTGTCTACCACGGTAATTTTAAACTGATCCATTATGGCCTAGAAAGATGTTGCTTGTACACGTATGTAGTGATAATTATCTGCCACACAACGACGGTAGAAGACCAAGCTCTTAATGTCTGAGGATCTCTTTTCTTTTAAATGTGCCATGAAGATGTCCACTAGAATAGGACCAAGAGGACTCCCCATGGCCACTCCGTCAATTTAGCGGTATGACTGACGTAGTAGAAGAAGAAGAAGAAGAAGAAGAAGAAGAAGAAGAAGAAGAAGAAGAAGAAGAAGAAGAAGAAGAAGAAGAAGAAGAAGAAGAAGAAGAAGAAGAAGAAGAAGAAGCAAAACGAATAAACAAACGAACGAACGAACGAATTTTATTTTCAAAGCGTCACAAATTGAGCACGTAATGCTGTGCTGCATTCGGCTCTTTCAACAACTCTTCTTTTGTACATCAATTATCTATTGTTACATGTGTTTCTTTCCATTCCTATGTAACTGGATTCGATTGAGCAACTGTGAAGTTAGACGCCCTCTTTACACCTCTTAGCCGTGCCACCCACCTTCTCCAAAATGCTAACATCAGTATGCACTACCCATATGTCGAGAACGAACGATTGAACGAACACAATGAATATTTAACTTCTAGAGACGGCTGGGCACAGCCGAATACACTGTTACACACGTGAATTAATCAATACCTCGAACAGGTGAAATCAAAAACAAACGGATCTGCGCTCCCATATTTAATGTAGTCTGCTTGCCCGAGGTGGACGCATGGTTTGGCATTGTTTGGACAAGCAAATCTGAGCTATCACTGTCAAAGCAAAGTCTGGATGAAGATGAAGAGATAATATAATCGGTGCGGAGCGTCAGCCTGGACATTTTTAATGAAGGTGTACATTGAAGATAATGAAGATAAAAGGCAAGAGTACATGTTTGGAGATTGCTGGGTGGAGTTTTCTACTTTTGTACACAGGTACAGACTTTCGATTAGACATAGAAATAAGGCATACGCGTTCGCGAGGCTGAAAGGGAAATGCGCTGATGTCATGAACATGGTCGGATTCCGGTTCCTCGCCTGGTCTTGTATCTTGCCAAACCGAGGGATAGATTGGCCACCTGTTCTTCCTTGCTCACAGGCCTACAACATGTGGTTGCACTGTCAAATCACCCGCCCATAGCAGCAAACTTCTTTGGGACAAATTATTTATTTTATTATTACATCCGTACATACTTTCCATTAGCCATAGAAGTAAGGCATACGCGTGAGCGAAGTTGATAGGGAAATGTGCTGATAAAGTTATGAACACGTTCAGAGAAAGATTCGCCGCTTCCTCTTGTCGCCTGCAAAGTGAGGGAAAGATTGGCCATCTATTCGCACACTCAGGCCTACAAAATGTGAAAGCTTTATTACATCACAGACCCATACACCGGACTACGTCGTTTGGTTTATGAGTGCAGTTTTCTCAGAGATCCCTGGGGATCGCCGCGGGGTTTACAGAGCTCGTACTTCATGCGATACTTTCGGCGGTCCTCCCTGCGGAAATAGACTGAGCCTTTTGGGATAAAACCCGGTTAAATGAAGTCGATCCTCTTACACTTTCGCCTTCTAAATCTTTTTAAGCATTGCTATGATTTTTTGTTGTACGGCAGTGCATTTTGTAATGTACATTAACAAATTGAGAAAATCTTAGAAGCACCAAAGATGTAGTTTCTGAGACGATTGTTATGTATTCCTTGAACTGCCAGAGTAACGAACAATGATTGCCTGAAAGAGGCTAAGGAAACAAGAACATTGCATACAACAATAAGAAAGAGACAAACAGCTTTCTTTGGTTATATGATGATAAGACAGCCATTGGAGAATATCGTGACAACTTGAAAGATCAATAGGAAAAGAGGCAGACAAAGATAAATGATTCTGGATGCGCTGAGACGACACGGTGGATGGATATCTTCAACAGAGTTGATCCAGAACACCAAAGACAGAGAACTGTGGAGAGACATGATCGAAAATCCCAGCTTACAGGGCTCATGATGATGATGAAGATTCTGTGTGGTCCAATTAGAGAAAATATGGCACTAGAGCTGTCTGTCTGCGCCAGTTTATCACGAGACAGCACTGGCTATTTTAGATCTATTGCACTTAACAGATGCCGACGCAGACAAACATTAGCGCTGAATCCATGCTATAGTAAAGCCCTCTGGCCGTATTGATTGTAGCAGTCGCCGCGTGATTCCTGCAAGCGTTGTTGTGGTTCAGAAGACCTGTGTGCTCATAAATGAGTGATTTAATGTTACACTACCCAGGCGAACTGTAGCTAAACTGGTGAACTGTAACCAGACTGGCGAACTGTGACCAGGCTGGGGAATTTATATTTGAAGTTAATATTTTTTTTTTCTATAGAAATGATCACTTTGCATTTTTCAGTATACATTTCGTCAAAGGCGATAAATTGTCAAATCTGATACCTGCGTATTTGCTTTCTAAATGTTCAACACTTTCTGTTTATTTAACACAGCTGTAATTTTACTATGTTTTATGTAGATGAGTTCATATCAGTTACGTTAGGTTGAGACAAGAACCGATACACAGCACTAGGGATATTCTTATACCCGTCCTGTCTTCATCTTCAACAACAAGCAAAGAGTCCCAATACTAATTGACCAGTTGCAATCTGATTACATGTCCGTGTGGCCTCTCCTCGGAGTACTACGTGCCGGCCAGATCATCTAATCACTCCTTGCTGTACCATTCACTTCAGGCAATGATGACGTATCTGTTGTCCCACACTATACGCATGCTCCCAGAGGAGCCTGGCCACATCTGCCTTATCGAGCACAAATAACCGACCAGCGGCGGCGCAGATTCAGCTAATTTAATTACTCGTTTTCTTTTTTCCATCAACCATTGTTTGACCATATAATAAAAAACGCATAAAGCGCATTGAGAATTTGGTAAGTATTGTAACGACTCTTATATACCTTCTAGAAATCTGGTTAAGTATACTAGAGAACTCTTACAGACCTTCCATAAATATGTTAAGTATACTAAAGAACTCTTACAGATCTTCCAGAAATTTCGTTAAGTATACTAAAGAACTCTTACAGATCTTCCAGAAATATGGTCATATGATACTATACCACTAATTGTATACACTAATCCGCAGTCGGTGGTGATATGGTTAGTATCAGTCCGTCGCCTAGGTCTCAAAAGCCGTGGGAACGTCTTTGGACTCCGCCATCGGTGCGCAAGTGGAGTTTTGTGTGTGGAGACTCCGAAGGGTCGTCGCCGGGGCAAAAGCGTTTGTGCTCTGTGTATAAGTAGGTTATCTTATATTAGGAGCGACTGATCTATATGGGATAAAACCCGATGCAATGATGCCAACCGTCTTGCCTTATACACCTTTTACCTGGTAGCCTAAGACAGTTTAAAATAAATATATCACCTCCATGAGGGTTCGAACTTATGGACCGTGGGCACGGCAAAGAAGCACCCTAGCCACCGTGAATGGGAAGCTCCCAGCACACGCTACACACAAGTAGAAAACTTACTGTAGGGCCACATGGGCAGAAGATCACCCTGAACATATGAACAATAATTCTTTTCATCAACTTTCAAGACAAGATTAGTTCATCGTATTCACAAAGCCAACATGGCACAACAGGTTAAATTATCTGTATCACGCCCATCTGAATATGTATGACAACCGTCCGTATCACAGCTATCTGTATCTGTATCACAACCGCCTGTATCACATCCTACTGTATCCATTTGTATCAGAAGCATCTATATCAGAAGTTCAAGATAGGTTCATATGATCGCTGTGCGAGAGTGTGTGTGTGTGTGTGTGTGTTTGTGTGTATGTGTGAGTGAGTGTCGTGTGTGTGTGTGTGTGTGTGTGTGTGTGTGTGTGTGTGTGAATCACAGCTAATTATACCGTTAACGGGGAGTCTCCGTGGCGAAGTTGTTGCACCGCCTGCCTGGCAGGATTGAGGGTTTGATTCCGGCCTACGGCATCCGGTTCACGATTGCAGTTGTCTCTGAGACTCCAGGCGTCGCACAAAGCATCCAAACGGAGTTCGTTCTTTGTGCGACGCTTTCACGGGCCGTCCTGTGGAAAGAGACTAAGCCAATTGGGTACAGCCCTGTGCAATGAAGTTACTTATGTTGGGTATATGCCTTTTTAAAACAATTTTTCTAACGTCTATGGTCGTAACGAACGTGCAGTGCGTAAACTAAAGTAAGTGGCCCTATTCCACATATGAACGAACGAACGAACGAACGAACGAACTAACGAACTTTATTTTCAAAGGATAACAAATTGGGCACGCAGGCCCGTCTTACATTCGGCCCTTCCAATCACTTATCATTCGTTCATCAATAGTGCATAATACATTCACATAGGAAAAAAAAAACATTGTCAAAAGAATCTTGTAAACATAAACAATGCGCATTATTTGATTATGAGACACATTCCCCCACCCACCCACCCATCCCCCATCCATCCACACATCCCCCCCACACACATTCCCCACCCAACCACACACACACACCCCCAGGCACACATACATTCCCCTACATCCCACACCCACACCCCACCTACACACATCTCCCCACCCACACAACCCCCACCCACGCACACACCCCCCACCCAGCCACACATCCCCAGTCACACATACATGCACCCACCCACCCATCACCCACTCTCACATCCCCCACCTACACACATCATCCTCACCACACACACACACCACACACATCCTTCACCCTTCAACACTCACCCACCCACATATCCTCCACACTTATGTTGGGTATATGCTAGCTTCTTATTTGTATAGACCAACGGGCGCGCGGTGGGTAATGTGGGCAATGTCACACAGGCCCCCTTTACCTTCCAGTATGTCTCCTGGTACCCATTTTAGCCTGGATCGGCCTGAGAGCCCAGATCAGTTGTAAAATTCCGCCTCCATGAGGATTCGAGCCGGCTTTGTGGCGATGGAGTTACGGGTGCAATTCGTAATCCCGCATACCTCGTTCGAAACACAGCTGCGGGCGATTTGGCAGCAGGCCGCCTTGTGTTGCTTTTCATACAATGGTATTTGTGCCGGTCGTTCAGAAAGCAATAGGAAACTACTGAAAGTAAACTTGCTAAGACATCACAAACTTGTATGGGGATTCGATTTCACGAGCACACGGAATGCAGGTAAGCGAGCAAGCCACAGCGCTACCGTGACTTGGTAACCTTAAGGCAGAAAGTAAATACAGATGTCACCAAGTAATCTCAATCGACCAAAAACTGAAGGCGGAAGTCTGGAACCTGAACCAAATGACTGCATTTATTAGAGACATTAGCGTTGCTTTCTGAGTGCCAACAAGGAAGAACACCAAGTATGCCCTTATTGTTAGATATCTAAAACTGTAATCATGATGCTATAATAGAGAATGATGTGTTTTCGTGTGGATCACATGGTGTAATTATAAAATGAGTGTTTATTTTCCTTATCATTTACGATACTGCAATGAGGTTGTTTGGAAAACAAGATGGCATGTATAAAAGCATAATTGGTATATTGGAATACATCCTCAACTCTCTCTCTCTCTCTCTCTCTCTCTCTCTCTCTCTCTCTCTTTCTATCAATCTATCTATCTGTCTCTCCTTTTCGGTTTACCTGTCTATGTCTCTCTTTCTGCGCCTCTGTCTGTCTCTCCCCCTCTCTCCCTATCTCTCTATCTCCCTATCTCTCCGCCATTCTCTCTCAACCAGGAAATATCACAGACAGCAAACACGACCGGCGTGATCTTGACCGCATCACCCATCTCGTGCCCGTGGTTCTATAGAAACATGGCGCTAACTCAGGATGGCCAATATACCTCATGACATTGGACAGGGTCCTGCAGTTACCTACTCTATGTATGAGGGTCTTTTACTTACCTATTCTACGTATTAGAGTCCTATACTTACATATTCTAGCTTTAATAGTCCTTTACGCACCTATTCTAGGTATAAGAGTCCTTTACCAATCTATTCTAGGTATAAGAGTCCTTTACCAATCTATTCTAGGTATAAGAGTCCTTTACCAATCTATTCTAGGTATAAGAGTCCTTTACCAATCTATTCTAGGTATAAGAGTCCTTTACCAATCTATTCTAGGTATAAGAGTCCTTTACGTACCTATTCTAGGTATAAGAGTCCTTTACTTACCTATTCTGGGTATAAGAGTCCTTTACTTACATATTCTAGGTATAAGAGTCCTTTACTTACCTATTCTAGGTATAAGAGTCCTTTACGTACATATTCTAGGTATAAGAGTCCTTTACTGACCTAGTCTAGCTTCAATAGTCCTTTACGTACCTATTCTAGGTATAAGAGTCCTTTACCAATCTATTCTAGGTATAAGAGTCCTTTACGTACCTATTCTAGGTATAAGAGTCCTTTACTTACCTATTCTGGGTATAAGAGTCCTTTACGTACCTATTCTAGGTATAAGAGTCCTTTACCAATCTATTCTAGGTATAAGAGTCCTTTACGTACCTATTCTAGGTATAAGAGTCCTTTACTTACCTATTCTAGGTATAAGAGTCCTTTACTTACCTATTCTAGGTATAAGAGTCCTTTTCTGACCTAGTCTAGCTTCAATAGTCCTTTACTTACCTATTCTAGGTATGAGAGTCCTTTACTTACCTATTCTAGGTATAAGAGTCCTTTACTTACCTATTCTGGGAATAAGAGTACTTTACTAACCTATTCTAGGTATAAGAGTCCTTTACTGACCTATTCTAGGTATACGAGTCCTTTACCTACCTATTCTAGGTATAAGAGTCCTTTACCAAGCGATTCTAGGTATAAGAGTCCTTTACTTACGTATTCTAGGTATAAGAGTCCTTTACTTACCTATTCTGGCTATAAGAGTCGTTTACCTACCTATTCTAGGTATAAGAGTCCTTTACTTACCTATTCTAGGTATAAGAGTCCTTTACTTACCTATTCTAGGTATAAGAGCCATTTACTTACCTATTTTGGGTATAATAGTCCTTTACTTACCTATTCTGGCTATAAGAGTCGTTTACCTACCTATTCTAGGTATAAGAGTCCTTTACTTACCTATTCTAGGTATAAGAGTCCTTTACTCACCTATTCTATGTATAAGAGCCATTTACTTACCTATTTTGGGTATAATAGTCCTTTACTTACCTATTCTAAGTATAAGAGTCCTTTTCTTACCTATTCTATGTTACAGAGAGAGAGAGAGAGAGAGAGAGAGAGAGAGAGAGAGAGAGAGAGAGAGAGAGTCTCTAACTTACCTATTCTAGACATGGGAGTCCTTCATTGATCTATTCTAAGTATGCTATTTGTCCGAAACGCTGCAACAGGATGCAACATATTTCAAATTCATGCGTCAATATCATTTGTATTTATGTACCGACAGAACCCAAATTATCCAACCAAAAATATGAAGATTTGTTGCGAACAAACAACAACTAGCATATACACTTATTCATTACCACCGTTTACATTGTTTATCGATTTATCTTATTGATTTCTAGTAGGTTTTTTCCATCCTATTTGATATGCTTTCTTTTTGCCATTAAGACATCCTATATTAATTCTGCTTGTCTATTGATTGTGCTTGAGTGTATCCAAAGAGTAGAAGCATTTGTCGATTATTTTCTTGTCTATCATTTCTGAACCTCTAATGAGCATTGATTATGTTAATGTGAATTAATTTTCTTCAATAAATCTGTTTGCTTTGCATCTTGGTATAAATACGAGTATTATTGACTTTCAGATTAATTACGTTATTAGTGCATATAACAACATCATTAATGCATCACCCAGCAGTAGCGGATATAATGTTGTCATTATTAATTCTTGTATAACCAATGCTGTAAAATTGTATATGTGTGCTCCGTGGCTAAAGGATTGCGAACGCGGTTCGTGAGCCGGGTACCAGGCGTTCGAATCTCAGCTGCGACCGATTTGTGCAGCAGACCGTGTCGCGTTGTGTTATAACGTGCTGGTATGGGAGCCGGTCGTTCAGAAAGCAAAGGCAAACTACTGAACGTAACACTTGCCTAGTACACCAGCAGCAGCTGAAAAATGCTGGTGCTGACTGCAACGTCCCATAAGGGATACGCAACATTTAAAAAAACAAAATATATATATATTTCCATCCAAAAAACAAAATATATATATATTTCCATCCATCATGTGCCATGCCAGTAAGCGTGTGCGGTCATGTTCTGCCATCTCACTCGATCACCAGAGTCGTGGATCAGGTCTGTGTTTCTATCTCGACCATGCCACAAGGCCAAGCCATCCAGGTACTTGCTTCTAGGTCTTCGCCTTGGTCTGTTCCCCTCGATCTTACCAGTTGTCACCAAGTTCTCCAAATCATTTCTTCTCATAACATGCCCAAAAAATTGTGATGTCTACGTCTAATGTCTCTAATCAGTTTACGATATATATATACACACACACACACACACCACACACACACACACACACACACACACACACCACACACACACAAACATATGCGTGAACGAGACCATGCCACAAGATTTCAAGGACGCGCCAATAGTCCACCTTTACAAACGTAAAGGAACCCGCCAATCCTCTGACAATCACCGAGGCATCTCCTTGCTTTCAATTGCAGGGAAGATACTCGCCAGAATTCTTCTCAATCGCCTCACGGCCCATCTCGATCAAGGTCTTCTTCCTGAGAGTCAATGCGGCTTCAGAAAAGAACGAGGAACTGTTGACATGATTTTCGCTGCAAGGCAGCCGCAAGAGAAATGTCAGGAACAGAACTGCGAAATGTTCTCCACTTTCATTGACCTTACCAAGGCTTTTGATACAGTCAGCAGAGAAGGACTGTGGAAGATTATGGCAAAATATGGCTGTCCACGACAGTTTGTCCAAATAGTGCGGCTATTTCATGATTGTATGCAGGCAAGAGTACAGGAAAATGGTGAACTGTCTGAGCCCTTTCCTGTCACCAATGGAGTGAAGCAAGGATGTGTCCTGGCACCAACACTGTTCAGCCTCATGTTTTCAGCTATGTTGACGAATGCCTTCGAGAACAACGACATTGGAATAGACATCAACTACCGCATGGATGGAAAGTTATTCAATCTCAGAAGGCTGAAAGCTAAAACCAAAATTAACAGCGACACCGTCAGAGAGCTCCTGTTTGCTGATGATTGCGCTCTATACTGCCAACTCAGAGGCAGACATGCAACACAATGTTTCAGCTTTCTCACATGCCTGTGCCAACTTTGGGCTCAATATCAATTTGGAGAAGACTGTAGTTATGTACCAGCCAGCTCCAGGGAATAATCACACCGTGCCGAATATCAAAGTGAATGGTCATAGACTAAGTGTTGTGGACAAATTCACCTATCTTGGCAGCACTGTGTCACAAGCTGCCACAATTGATGACGAAGTGAATGCAAGAATCTCCAAGGCCAGCGCGGCCTTTGGCAGACTGTACAAGAATGTATGGGACAGAAATGGAATAAGCCTGCAAACAAAGCTGAAAGTCTACAAAGCAGTTGTATTATCCACACTGCTATATGCTTGTGAAACCTGGACTGTTTATCAGCGACACGCTAGGAAATTAAACCACTTCCACACAGTCTGCCTTAGGAAGCTACTGAAGATTAAATGGCAAGACAAGATCCCAGACACTGAAGTCCTAGAAAGAGCGTCCATGCCCAGTATCCACACTCTACTAATGAAGAATCAGATTCGCTGGGCTGGTCACTTGACTCGCATGCCAGATCACAGGCTCCCTAAACGAATTTTTTACGGCGAGTTGCGTTGTGGTAAACGCTCCCAAGGCGGCCAGAGGAAACGCTTTAAAGACACTGAAAATCTCACTGAATGCTTTTGGAATTCATCATGACACCTGGGAGACTGCAGCCAGAGACCGAAATTCGTGGCGTGCATCATTACGCAAGGGTGCAGTCACGTGTGAGGCAACCAGGACTGCAAGAGCTGTGAAGAAAAGGCAGGACAGAAAAACCACTGCAGGAAATCCTCCTCCAGAAACGTCAAGCATTCTTTATCCACATTGTCAAAGAACATTTCGAGCCAAAATAGGCCTTATCAGCCATCTTATAACTCACGGCTCCATACTTTGAATACCAGTAGATTAAATAAATGGTCATCATCATTCTTGATGGACAAACAACAACAACAACAGCAACAACAACAACATATATATATATATATATATATATATATATATATATATATATATATATATATATATATATATATATAGGTGTGTGTGTATGTGCGCGTCTCTCTCTCTCTCTCTCTCTCTCTCTCTCTCTCTCTCTCTCTCTCTCTCTTTCTCTCTCTTTCTCTCTCTCTCTCTCTCTCTCTCTCTCTCTCTCTCTCTCTCTCTCTCTCTCAGAAGAGGATATGTCACTACAAATAGTAGCTAACTTTAGAGTTTATCTCATTCTGACTAAACACGGAACTTAGGCATCTTAGATTACCTGAAGCTTGCGAAGGTCGAGATGGTACCACGAGCCGGTAGCCAAGGATGTTAAATGAACAAGGAAATATTATATTACATGAAACATTTTACATCCAACCTGTTTCATTATTGTTTGTTTGTCTGTTCGCTCGCTTTGTATTCAAGGGTAGTCCATGCTGGACTGATGTTTGCGTGTCTGTTAGCTTTCCCTAATACCAATGTCCCCGCCATCAGGCGAACCCATTCTGACTTCTTGAGTACTTGTTATTTATGTCTATTTTCAATGACTCCTCCTGACATCATTGGTTATACAAGAATTAATCCATTGGCACCTTGCTGTCTTGACAGACGATAGTTTGTGCTTTAAAAAGGCATAATAACTTTTACCTATGGCGGTAGCGAATGTGACTGATAAGGCCAATTTGCGCTGTAAATGTCCGTTCACTGTGGGTGCATGTGAACACGTGGTCATTTCCACCATCATGCACCATCTTACGTGTCAAACGCTCGGTGTGTGACTTATCTGCAATAATTTTCTCCTTTGTCTTTATTCCATTTCTGATGTTTGCCCTCCATGCAAAACGTTCAGCGGCGACTTGCTCCCAATGTGCATTATCAATGCCTGTATCAATCATGTCCCGCTTACACACATCTTTGTATCGTAGTAGAGGCCGACCCTGAGATCTCTTACCCATCTGTAATTCACCAAAAAAGATGTCCTTTGGTATTCTACCATCATCCATCCTCCTAAGATGTCCTATCCATCTAAGTCTACGAAGACTGAGCATGGAATAAACCGTCACACAACCTGATCTTTCCAATACTTCAGTATTTGTGATTTTGTCTTGCCACTTAATACCAAGAATTCTTCGCAGACACCGCATATGAAAGCTGTTTAAATGTTTCTCTTGGTGTGAGTAAGCTGTCCAGGTTTCACTGCCATAAAGAAGAGTACTAAGGACACAGGCTTGATAGACAAGGACTTTTGTTTTTGCGGTAAGCTTCCTGTTCTCCCAGGCTCTTTTTCTTAACCTGTTCATTGTTGTTGCTGCCTTACCAATCCGGATGTTGATTTCCTGATCTAGGGATAATTTGCTATTTACCACTGATCCTAGATATGTAAAATGGTCTACCATCTCTAGTTCGGCGTCGTCAATAAAGATTGATGGTACCCCATGTGCACCTTGTGACATAATCTGTGTCTTCTTTTTGCTAATTGTTAAACCAAATTCAGAACAAGCATTGGAGAATGCAGATAGTAGACATTGCAATTCTTCCTCAGAGTGGGTCGTAACTGCAGCATCATCTGCAAAAAGCAACTCTCTGATCAGTACCCTCCTAATTTTGGTCTTGGCCTTCAATCTCTGAGCATTGTAGAGGCCGCCATCTGAGCGTGAGTGAATGTATATACCACCATCCTGATCACGAAAGGCATATTTCAGTAGAAGTGAAAAGTATATTCCAAAGAGGGTGGGAGCTAGTACACAACCTTGCTTAACTCCACTCTTGATTTCAAACTCTTCAGAAGTTGCACCATCAAACTTGATTATACCCTTCATGCCTGTGTGGAACGATTCCACAATGGACAGAAGAGTTGGTGGGCAGCCAATCTTCTTTAGTGCCTTGAACAGACCCTCACGACTGACCAAATCAAATGCCTTTGTGAGGTCGATGAAGGCAATAAACAGTGGTTGATTCTGTTCACGGCATTTTTCTTGCATTTGTCGCAATGAGAATATCATATCAATGGTAGACCGGTTCTGTCGAAAGCCACACTGTGATTCGGGGTAGACTTGATCTCCTAGGACTTGAAGTCTGCGCAGAACAATTCTGGCAAATACTTTTCCAACAATACACAGAAGTGAGATACCCCTATAGTTGTTGCAGTCGCTCCGATCGCCCTTGTTCTTGTACAGTGTTATGATGCTTGAATCTTTGAAATCCTGTGGGACTTGTCCTTCTCGCCAGCATAGCTCTATTAGCTGGTGGATCTGTAGAGTGAGTGTGTCTTGCCCACTCCTGATAACCTCTATTGGAATCCCATCCTTACCTGGAGCCTTGCCAGATGCAAGTTCATTTATAGCACACTTAACTTCTGTTATGGTGGGAAGTGTGTCCAGGTGGTCAAGAGTTGGTAGAGCCTCTATGGCGTTGAGGGCATCATCCGCTAGTTTGGTCTCACTTGAGTAAAGCTCCAAATAGTGCTCTACCCATCTGTCCATCTGCTGTTTCTTATCAGTGATGATTTCTCCAGTCAAGGTTTTCAATGGTGCACTTCTTTTGATCACTGGACCACAGGCTTTCTTTATTCCTTCATACATGCTTCTTATGTTTCCCTTATCACTTGCGATTTGAATGGACTCACATAACTTGATCCAATAATCATTTGCACACTGCCTGGCAGCCTTTTGCACATCCTTCCTAGCTTGCCTTAGCTTCACTCAGAGTGTTACGCGTTGGTCTTTCCTTGTTTCTTAAGAGAGCTTTCTTCTTCTTATCAATCAAGGGCTGCAGAGTCTCGCTGTTTGCCGCAAACCAGTCCTGCCTCTTATGATCCACAGTGCCGTAAACCCCTACGGCAGTTTTATAAAGAGTTTCCTTAAATTTACCCCACTTTCATTTACTGTACAATTTTCTGGTGTATCAGTGAAAGCGTCTTCAAGTTGCTGTTGAAACTGAAAGCACTTTTCAGGATCGTGAGTGTTAATAATATTAATCCTGGGGCTAGATTTGTGTTTAGCTGTGTAGATTCTCTTTGGTCTCAGTCTAATCCTTGCAACAACCAAAGAATGATCCGTATCACAGTCAGCACTGTGGTAACTTCGAGTCAATGATATATGGTTCAGATGTTGTCTCCGTGTGATGATGAAGTCCAGCTGGTGCCAATGGCCGGATCTTGGATGTTTCCATGTGACCTTATGCATCTCTTTTGTTTTAAAAAAGGAGTTTGTAATACATAGGTCATTACTGGTGCAATGCTCCAGCAGCCTTTGCCCATTTTCATTCATGCGACCGATGTTGTATTTTCCAAGGCACACTGGCCATGAACTCGAGTCCTTGCCCACACGAGCATTGAAATCACCGAGCATATAAATGTAGTCAGATTTTGGAACTGCCTTGATCACGGAGTCTAACTCCTCATAGAACGAATCCTTCACATCATCAGAGGTATCGAGTGTCGGTGCATATGCAGTAATAATGGTGGCAAACCCACAAGAGGTTGCAAAGCGCAGGGATAATAGTCTTTCATTTCCTCCTGCTGGAATTTCAATCATTCCCAGTAGCGAATTCTTCACTGCAAAGCCCACACCGTGTTGCCTTTTTTCTGCCTGCCCTCTACCCTTCCAAAAAAAGGTGTAATTGTTTACCCTGAGTGACCCTTCCTCAGCGAGGCGAGTCTCCTGCAGGCCAGCAATATCAATGTTAAGACGATTGAGTTCGGCATCAATCACAGCCGTTTTTCTCAATATTGGTCAAGTCAGTGGAAAATCCTGGACACATGGTTCTCACGTTCCAGGTTGCAAGCCGTAGCTTGAGGTTTCTATTTTTATTTTTGTTTGTTCCTGGTGCATTGGTTTTACAGCCTGCGATTCAGATTTTGTCCTAGCCCCAAGCACCCATTGAAGCAGGCAGGCTGTGGCGGATAGCACCCAATTGGCCAGGGGCTGCCCAGCTTGAGGCGGGCGGTAGCTGATCAGTGACACCTGTAGGTGTCTCCCACCGTCAGAGGCAACGCGTGGCGCCCCATGTCTACGCCAGTTGACAGGGACTTATAACCCGTAACAGTTGCCTCTCGCTTTGATTCCGAGACCAGTTAAGACCAGGGATGGAGTTATTGCCTCTCCATAGCACAAAGCCTGGGCTAAAATATAGAGATCATGTGTTGCCCATGCAGCATGATCCCTCTCTCGGCCTGCCTAGTTCACTCCAGAGGAAAGTTAACACCTATACATCTGGAACAAGACAAGCTGCAGAAGCTGCCGGATCAGCAAAGCAATGCTCTAACTGTCCGCCTGTCGGAGCTTCGATCCTAGACCAGCCACCAACCAAGGCTTAGGGTCTGGTCTGCCCTGCCATGACATTTTGTCTTTAGATTGCATGTCTTCGCACCAGGGTAAGGCTTGTACCCTCCCACTTGCGCTCTTCCGCCCGAAGCCTTTGGCACAATGTGGGGTGTCGGGTTTGGTAAGCGCCGCCCAACGTTCGGCGCTAACAGAAAGCAGGTAGTACCGTCTACTGTTATACGGTAGGTCAGTCATATCTGACTAAGACCTGACACATAAGAAGAATTAATAATGGCAAAATTATACCCACTAATAATGTACTAATGATGTTATTGTGTGCATTTGTAACGTAATTAATATGAAAATCAATAAAATGAATGCCAAGAAGTCAGCACTTTAGTCCAACTGGACCGGTGTAGGATTTGAACCCGTTACTTAGCCATCAACACACTAGAAGCTTAAGAGCGAGCTCTCTTATTCATTTTACCATGCTGATCTACTTGTTTCATTCTGATTACATAGATCGGTAGTGTCCTTTACACACAGAATGCCAAAGGCCCATCCTCTTTAAGTGTAAAACCAAACAAGGGGAAACTATATGTTCCAGAGCGGACATCTCATGTTACAAACAATAAAACTGTAATTAGTGCCGACCAGAAATTCACCATGATTAAAGGCCGCCATTTCCCTCATAAATCTTTAAATTACCAATTACAAAGACTTATTGCTGCACTCAGTTCTCCATTAGTGCTGTGAAACTTTCCTCTCCCAATGCCGTTTCACACTCATTAAAATCGCTTCGTCAGCTCTCTCCATCAGATCTCAGTCTCACCTTGCTACTCACAACGTATTGTTTTCCCGGTCGAGTTCATTTCACACCGCGTAAACAAGGTAATCAACAATCTAACAATATTTACAAGGGAGTCGTTAAGTGTTTGCTGCAAGCTGAGAGCACTGATGCGCGAATTGTGCGGTAATCAAATGTAGAGGCAATATTACCTGATCTGGGGGATCATGCAATGTTTATTATTAACTGAGTTGATCATGCTGCCGTTCGGTATCCGCACAGTGTCTCAGTCTCCCACAGCAGATACTAATTGTGAATATCTTCTTCTTCTTCTTCTTCTTCTTCTTCTTCTTCTTCTTCTTCTTCTTCTTCTTCTTCTTCTTCTTCTTCTTCTTCTTCTTCTTCTTCTTCTTCTTCTTCTTCTTCCTCTTCTTCTTCTTCCTCTTCCTCCAATTGTTCTATTCCTCTTCTCTTTTTCCTCTTCTTTATTTTCGTACACTTTGAGGCATAAACTTAAATAAAGGTTAGAAAATCAATACTCAGCTAGTTGACATCTGTATAGATGTTAACTGTGAATGCAACAGATATCCTTCCCCGTGTGAACACCACCTGTTGCCGTAGATGCTCCGGTGTGGTTTATTGACAGAGGCTGTAGTGTAGCTACTGATATGGTGGCCAAGTGTTGCTGGGTAAGAGCTATACTAACAATTCTAACAGAGACACAAGGACTGCAGCTTCTCAGAGCAGAATGATGACAGTCAGAGGCAAAGGTAAACACTTCTGTCGAAATCCAAATTAAATCTGACACATCTAATAAAAGGGATTGCAAGACTGAAAAATGCTTATTTTTCAGTTGTGGTTCTCTTAAATCCACACTGCCTCAGCGTTACAAGGAAACCAACACGCATCGAAATATCAATCCCTAAACTCAAGGTATGTATCCAAATAACCTTTCGTCTACAGGACAGAGTCTTTACAGGGATCGGCCGAACATTCTGTTCTGCGACTCCAGTTATTAGATACGGAACCACACCTATTCCCAACCCAGCAATAAAAGAACCTGTACCTCTGTATGCGTAATCCAGCTGAATTTATCAATTCACGTGCATGTACCAGTCTACCTAATTTAGCAGAGCATAGAAGCAGTTGAATAATATGGTGGCAGATCAACTACCCAAATAGATTGACACAAAAATAAACAAAGACTGGTAACCTGGCAATGCCTACACGCCGTAAATGGCTTACATCATCGACTAGACGGCACATTTTAAAAACCTATCATGTGAGTGATAGAGACAATGCGTTTCGTGTGTTGTTTAACATACACAATGGTCGCATGTTAAAGTTGGCAGAGGTATTTGCCATTCGTTTTCAAACGTCAACAGTTTAAAATGAACAGTTTCATCAAACAAAATGTTATATTGTTAACTCTAATCCTAACACCCCTCACTCGCCTGTCATTCTCAGTTATCTTTTTGTCTTCGCTCCCCTGTCTTAGCGCAGTGCCAGTTCCACTCGTGTCAAAGGCCAGAAGATCGACTTGATTGCACCGGAGTTATCCCATAAAGGCTGAGCCGAAAGCCTCGCACAGAGCAAAACTCCATAGTTCTAATGACGACCCTTAGGAGCATCCTAGAATATTACACTCATGAACCTAAAGAGATGGCACCGAATTGAACCCAATACCTTCAGAGCCCGAGGCAGGCGGCGTAACCACGTGGCTCCACGAGACTCTAGAAGCCTACCTACATGTCGTAAGAAGTGAATAAGTAGGCTTGGACAGACTACTTTATCCGGTAGAAAACTCTTGCACAATTCAACCAATCAAAATATTGTCTACGAAGGTTTTGGCGCTAAATTGTTGGGAGTCTACGTACCACTGAGAGATGAGCGATATCATCATCACTATGTGCTCTGCCGGCTGGCGTAAGCGATCATGTCTCTCCACAGATCTCGGTACTTGGTGTTCATGATATGACAGAAATGTACTGGTACACTGCCGTCTTGACCTACGATAGTTTGCTGTATTGTGCTTCAAACAGGTTAACGGTTAACAAGAATAAGTAGAACTGCAGTAAAGCTTAAAAAGGCAATGAATGAATCACAACAACAAAAAAACGAGAAGTAGATTGTGAGCTTTACTAAAACACGATTACAAGAAACAAATTGGATTGTATCAATCCACTGATAGCCGTCGAACGCGTGTCAGTCGTCAGTCAATCCAAGCTTCAGATAAGTACCCTTAATATTTGTCATGTAGTTTATTAATATTGCCATGTAGTGTGTTTCATGTAGGTTTGTGTCGGTTTGTGTCTGTTTGTTCTGTGCTGACGAAGGCTTTAGCCGCAACGTCCAATTTGTTTCTTGTAATCGTGTTTTAGTAAAGCTCACAATCTACTTCTCATTTCTTGGTGAATCATTCAAACAAGTTAATAACTACAACCAGATTAGGGATTGAGCTATATCTCTCAATATCTCAAGGCCTGAGCTGAATTGTTGAGACCCTGTGTTGCCCATTCATCATGTTCTAACTCGCTCGGCCTGCCTACTTTACTCCAAAGAATACGTAACACCATACACCTGGAGCAAGACAAGCTGCAGAAGCTGCCGAATGAGCAAAGGAATGCTCTAATTGTCAGCTTGTCGAAGCTTCGATCCTAGACCAGTTGCCGACCAAGGCTTAGGGTCTGGTCTGCTCTGCCATGACATTTAGTCTTAGGTTGCATTTCCTCGCACCAGGATAAGGCTTGTACCTCCCAATTGCGCTCCGCCACCTTAAGCCGTTAGCTTAAGTCGTTTTGATAGACATAAGAAGATACACTTCCAATATTTCCACAAGTCACTTATGAACAGGTATGTCTTTACATGAGGTGGGATTATTAGTTATCAATCGTTTTGAAACATTGTGCTTGAAATTATTATTACCAATTATGAACTGACATTTTCTCATAGGAATTTATTTATTTCATAAAGTGTAACCTGCTTTTTTAAAAATCCAAAGTGAGGGAGATAGGAGTGAAGCATGGAGCCGCCAGACATGAGCATTTTGTGCTCGTACAAGGGAACAAAAACTATAAATAATCAACACAGAACTAGTGTGATCAGTCGATATACGCTGGCGGGGATGTTCAGAGGGACATCGGAGTACCCATGGACCTGTTCGAAGTGTGATGACTTTGATCGTCACTAAATCACTAATTACTTAGTTAAAAGACATTTAGATTTAGAACGAAACTACTGAAAATTAAATGTGTTGTGCATATAAAAATTCGTGAGTGTCTGGACAGGATAGTTATGCTGTGCATGTAAGAAGTCGTGAATGTCTGGACATTATATTTATGCTGTGCATGTAAGTAGTCGTTAATGTCTAGACAGGATAGTTGTGCTGTGCATGTAAGAAGTTATTGGGAGTGGGGGGGGGGGGGGTGTGAGGCCTGCAGGGGAAATGAAGAAGACAATGACAACAACGTAGATGGATTCAAGAAGTGATATATAATCTACTAGAGACAGTATCAGAGACAGGACATCTGAAATACGACAGAGAGACATTTCAAACGACTCTTATGGGGGGGGGGGGGGGATGACAGTAACAGCGACACGACATGTGACATATGACAGAGAGACATTTCGAACGACTGTTATGAGTGAAAAGTTCTTTACTCTGCAAGCCACTAGATGATGGAAGATGAAACGTCACTTTAAGTTCCTCATACAAAGCACCTTTTACGACTGCTGTGTTCACACACTAGATATTGGACCTGGAATTGTGAAATCGTCTCTTGTCTCTGTAGCAAAGGGGTTACGGACACAATTCGTAATGCCGCATAGCGCGTTCGAAAGCACAGCTGCAGACCTTCTTATGTTTGTTTCATACAATAATATGATTCCCGGTCGTTCAGAAAGCAATTTCAAATTACTGAAGATAAACTTGTCCAGAAATCACAAGCAGCCAGAAAATGCTGAGGTTGAATGCTACGTCCTGTAAAAGATATACATGAAACTTGTGTTCTGGTGGGGTGCGCAGTGGGATGCGCAGTTTCACAATTCCCCGTAGAAGGTTCGAAATCAGCGATTTGCAAACAGACCACTTTGCGTTGATTTCGATGTCATGGGTTGTCGGCCATTCAGAAAACAACGGCAAACTACTGAACTAACACTGTCTATTATATGACAAACTTCCAATAACTGCTGGAGTTGATTACAACGTCAAGTATAAGGACATGCAAATAATTCTGTAACACCTTTCTTCTACATCTGTGGCAAATTAAAACCGTATAATTATCGTTAACACGATCATCACGTGCCCTGATAAATGACTGAGGCGTTCATGAATCTCGACTCAAATATCACGGTCCCTTGTTTTTTTGTATCAATTATGTCGGTGACATACACTCAAGCCACCGTCTTAGACCATTTAGTATCAATTACCCCTATAAAGCCCTATATCCCTTTGTATAATTTCTCAGATGTACACAACCAGTGCAGAACTTCAGTAGCAGAGTAGTAACGTCCGGACGATAACTGGGTAGATCTCGGCAATATTTCACAACAAACATGTGATATTAGTTACAGAACAAAAAAACACGATGAACATATTTTTACCTCACACTTTATGTGATCAGTCTCAGACGAGGATTTAACAGAACAGGGGAACAAAAGCGTAAAAATAAAATAGTGACTTGCTTATGGTGAGTACTTAGCACAACAGGGAAGCACAGGATAAATTGGCATAAGAATACAAGCAATACCTGTCATATACACCTTGCGGTGTAGGGAGGGAGAGTGGAGGGGGGGGGGGCGCTTGAGTCTGAGGAATTAAGGCCGCCTGGCTAGTGCAGTCGTAACTCTGCAGGTTAGGGTTTTCTTTTTTGTTTTATTGTTTGAAAAGCGATCCACACTTTAACAAGATCGACTCGACCCGCCGTTTCTCACAAATAATACCAGTTTTAATCAACAATAACACTCACAAAAGTAAATGACCCCTTTACGTGGCTTAACTCACAATGGGCAATTGTAATAAACATATATTTGTTTAGACCCATGTGCAATAATCGGTGGATTATGTGATCTCGTAGTTAACTTCTCGAGACATTTCTTAGCACCCATTTCAGGCTGTACAGTGGGCAAAAGAGCATGATTTGATTATTGAAAACACCTGGTATCAACAGCACCCAAGGATATTATGGACATGGAGGAGTCCTGATTATAAGATAAGAAATAAGACTGATTACGTCCTCGTCAATAGAAGATTTCGAAATGCCTTAAAAGTCGCAAAAATTGTACCAAGCGCAGACTGCTACAGCGACCATAGATTAATCTTAATACGTAATTTACATATAAAATTACATAAAGTCAAATATTCACCAAGAAACACAAAATTTGATCTACATTCACTGAAGAGTGAGGAAATAAAAGATAAATTCAATGTAGAGGTAAAGAACAGATTTGATGCATTGTACGATATGGAAATATTATTTCAAGACGCCAGTGACCAATGGGAAATATTAAAGAAATCAGTAAACCAAGCTGCAGAAACAACCATCCCAAAAATAAAAATAATAGGACGCAAGAAATGGATGACGGAAGAGACATCTTAAAACTCATGGAAGTAAGAAGAAATAACAATAATAACAATTAAAAATATGAAGAGATTTACATGAAAATTAGGAAGCTATGCAAAGAGACAAAAGAAACTTGACTTGAGGAGAATTGCAAGGAAATTGAAAACCAACGCAACAACCGAAATACCAAATAAATGTACACAAGAATTAATGACATCACTAACAAAAGAACACACGCATCAACGGGTTGCCTAAAAACCAAAGATGGCAAATTCATAATAGAAAAAGATCAGATTTTTACATACGTGGTCAGATTATGTGAAAGACCTTTATGATGATACAAGAGAAGAACAATATGATCATCGGAATAATAATGAAGGACCATCAATTTTGAAGATGGAAGTTCAGAATGCTCTCAACTATATGGAAATTGGCAAGACCCCGGTACAAATAACATCACAATAGAAATGATCAATGCCTTAGAAGAATATGGAATAGACCAAGTCACCAGACTGCTGAACGCAATATACAATACTAGAGATATACCTCCTAGATTATGTAATTTTATATTTATTGCAATACCGAAAGAAATCAGGAGCCTTGAAATGCAATCAACATCGAACAATTAGTATAATGAGCAACATCACGAAGATTCTGCTGAGAATTATCATGCAAAGAGTTAGGAAGAAAATACAACCCGAAATAGGAGAAGAACAATGTGGGTTTGTAGAAGGCAAGGGTACAGTAAATGCTGTGTATATACTGAGAACAGTAATTGAACGTTCTATAAAAGTAAACAAAGATCTATATCTTTGATTTATTGACTACACAAAGGCTTTCGATAAAGTGAGACATGTCGACATGATAAGGATGCTTGAAGATCTGCAAATTGATGGAAAAGACCTTAGACTTGTTAAAACAACAAGCTGCCATCATAATTGATAATGCTGTAGGTCAATATCAGCCTATTAAAGAAGGTGTGAGACAGGAATGTGTAATGTCTCCAGATCTGTTTTCCCTGTATAGTGAAAATATTTTCAGAAATATAGAAGATATGGAAGAAATCTCATTGGGGGACGATACATCAATAAAATTAGATATGCAGATCATACAGTCTTGATTGCCGACAATGAACAGGACCTGCAAAATTTAGTAGATGCAGTTGTTGCACATAATGAACAACTAGGGTTAGAACTGAATATTAAGAAGACATAGATTATGATCGTCACTGGTAAGAAGGAAATATCACAATATGATATACGAGTAAATGGACATATTCTAAAGCTGTGGTTCTCAACCGGTGGGGGAACCCCCCCCCCCCCCCCTCAGGGGGGAATTTTAGAGTTTCCAGGGGTGAGGGTGGGGGAACTGAGATTATTTCAAGATCGCATTAATACAAGAACCAGTTACTTGATATTGTTTTTCCATCTAAATTGTACTGTTCTATACTTATTGCCCTAATGACATTCGTTTTATAACGTAACTAGACCCGCAAATCACGTTTTATGTAGATGTCAAGACTTGTTCTAGTTTGTGTTATTAAATTTAGCTTCCATTTTTATATATACTGTGTAAGGGTGGTGGGATTTATTTTATCCTGACCCTAAGAAGCACAGATGAAATGAAATGAAGAAGAAGAAGAAGAAGAAGAAGAAGAAGAAGAAGAAGAAGAAGAAGAAGAAGAAGAAGAAGAAGAAGAAGAAGAAGAGAAGAAGACGAAGAAGAAGAAATCCACATAACCTGTTATGTATTATCTATGCCAAGATAATGCCTCTGTCTGTCACATTTGCCTTGAACTTCGTTTGTTAATATGTATAAACAACATCAACTCTTTTGATTTAGGCTTCTATCTGGAGCCAGATTTGTCATCGTGGTCACGTGGTGATTAAATACAAAGAAAATGTTGGGAAGTAACTACCCATCGCCATTACCCAAACATCGCAACATAAGAATAAAAATAAGCGAACCAATTCTATGATGTCTGCGTCGAGTCTTTTATATGTTTAAATCACAAGAAAGGACACTGCTTCGAATATTTTTGGCTTCAGAATATTCAGTGCTGGCGCTCTATAGGACACACACTGAGAAAACCTGAGGACAATATAATTAGACACTCTGTTGTCTGGAACCCACAAAACAAACAAAATTGCGGGAGATCTAACAACACACGGAGAAGAGAATTACAGACATGGGTGAACATATTGGGGGAACATTAGAGAGAGTTGCAGGAGATAGCAAAAGATTGGATGTCTTGACGTGTTTTGATTGATGGTCTTTTAACAAAATGGTCATAAATATAAAGGAGGAGTAAGAGGTAGGAGAAGAAGAAGAAGAAGAAGAAGAAGAAGAAGAAGAAGAAGAAGAAGAAGAAGAAGAAGAAGAAGAAGAAGAAGAAGAAAGAAGAAGAAGAAAAGAGAAGAAGAAGAAGAAGAAGAAGAAGAAGAAGAAGAAGAAGAAGAAGAAGAAGAATGAGAAGAAGAGAAGAAGAAGAAGAAGAAGAAGAAGAAGAAGAAGAAGAAGAAGAAGAAGAAGAAGAAGAAGAAGAAGAAGAAGAAGAAGCAGCAACAGCAGCAGCAGCAGCAGTTAAACGACACCATGTACCAATAACAACTTGACTCTTGGTCTAGAAAAGGTTCAGGAATTGACCCTTGTACGCGCCTTGAGGAGTCCTGGATAAATGGTGCAAGCCCTATATTGTTTACAGGATCACTCTAGGAAGGTGATATGATCAATATCACACAGATCGCCTATATTCTTTTACAGGATCACTCTAGGAAGGTGATATGATCAATATCACACAGATCGCCTATATTTATCACTCTAGGAAAGGTGATATGATCAATATCAACAGATCGCCTATATTTTCTTTACAGGATCACTCTAGGAAGGTGATAGATCAATATCACACAGATCGCCTATATTTTTTTTTACAGGATCACTCTAGGAAGGTGATATGATCAATATCACACAGATCGCCTATATTTTTTACAGGATCACTCTAGGAAGGTGATATGATCAATATCACACAGATCGCCTATATTTTTTACAGGATCACTCTAGAAGGTGATATGATCAATATCACACAGATCGCCTATATTTTTACAGGATCACTCTAGGAAGGTGATATGATCAATATCACACAGATCGCCTATATCTTTTTACAGGATCACTCTAGGAAGGTGATATGATCAATATCACACAGATCGCCTATATTTTTTTACAGGATCACTCTAGGAAGGTGATATGATCAATATCACACAGATCGCCTATATTTTTTTACAGGATCACTCTAGGAAGGTGATATGATCAATATCACACAGATCGCCTATATTTTTTACAGGATCACTCTAGGAAGGTGATATGATCAATATCACACAGATCGCCTATATTTTTTTACAGGATCACTCTAGGAAGGTGATATGATCAATATCACACAGATCGCCTATATTTTTTTACAGGATCACTCTAGGAAGGTGATATGATCAATATCACACAGATCGCCTATATTTTTTACAGGATCACTCTAGGAAGGTGATATGATCAATATCACACAGATCGCCTATATTTTTTACAGGATCACTCTAGGAAGGTGATATGATCAATATCACACAGATCGCCTATATTTTTTTACAGGATCACTCTAGGAAGGTGATATGATCAATATCACACAGATCGCCTATATGTTTTTACAGGATCACTCTAGGAGGTGATATGATCAATATCACACAGATCGCCTATATTTTTTTACAGGATCACTCTAGGAAGGTGATATGATCAATATCACACAGATCGCCTATATTTTTTACAGGATCACTCTAGGAAGGTGATATGATCAATATCACACAGATCGCCTATATTTTTTTACAGGATCACTCTAGGAAGGTGATATGATCAATATCACACAGATCGCCTATATTTTTTACAGGATCACTCTAGGAAGGTGATATGATCAATATCACACAGATCGCCTATATTTTTTTTACAGGATCACTCTAGGAAGGTGATATGATCAATATCACACAGATCGCCTATATTTTTTTACAGGATCACTCTAGGAAGGTGATATGATCAATATCACACAGATCGCCTATATTCTTTTTACAGGATCACTCTAGGAAGGTGATATGATCAATATCACACAGATCGCCTATATTTTTTTACAGGATCACTCTAGGAAGGTGATATGATCAATATCACACAGATCGCCTATATTTTTTACAGGATCACTCTAGGAAGGTGATATGATCAATATCACACAGATCGCCTATATTTTTTACAGGATCACTCTAGGAAGGTGATATGATCAATATCACACAGATCGCCTATATATTTTTACAGGATCACTCTAGGAAGGTGATATGATCAATATCACACAGATCGCCTTTACTTTCAATGACACCATCTGGTACCCGGTTTATTCGACCAAGCAGCCTAAGCCAATTTGAAGTTTCTCCTAGGTTAAAATTTGAACTCACCACCACCGAACCGGCAGACAAGCGTGCGAACACCCAGGCTTACACAGCTCATACAAAAATAAATGCCTCCATCATTATCACCATCATCATCATCATCATCATCATCATCATCATCATCATCATCAAGTGCCATGCATGGTTGCGTAGGCGTTCATTACTTTCCACAGGTCTCGGTCTTTGGTGTTCTGGATCAACTCTGCTGATGATATTCCTCCATGCCACCGTCTCAATCCATCCCGAATCATTTCTCTCCGTCTTCCTCTATCTCTCTCCCCCTCGATCTAACCAGTTGTTACGATGTTCTCCAATGCCTCTCTTCTCATCACATGACCAAAAGAAAACTATTTGTCTCTTTCTTATTGTTGTATATACTGTTCTTGTTTCATTAGCCTCTTTCAGGCAGTCGTTGTTAGTTACTTTGGCAGTCCAAGAAATTCGTAACATTCGTCTCAGGAACCACATCTATGTTGCTTCCAAATTCTTCCTAATTTGTTCATTCACATTCCATGATTCACTGTCATACAGCAAAACAGGTTCTATAAAGCACTGTAGCACTCTCTTTCTTACGTTCAATGATAGTGGCTTATTGTATAGGATACTCTTCATTTTTCTTAAATGCAGCTTTGCTTGTCCTATTCTGCAGGTAATCTCTGTTGTTTATCTTCCATCTGATGTTATAAATGCCCCTAGGTATTTAAAACTATCCACTTGCTTAAGAATTGTCCCTTCTATTTACATTTCACATTTTGGTGTACAACCTGTTTCTTTGATCATGATGGAGATTAGAATACATGTCTACAGATGCCGCAGGTGATACGTGCTAACACTTGCGCTATCACTCTTCTCAGTGTCTGCTCTACTGAACATCAATTCTTATTAACATTAATATCGGCGTGAGCTTGTCAACTCAGGCACAGATGAATATAAATGTTGATTAATTCGTTTGGTTATTGATTTTTGTTTAATGTTGATTGAACCGACGTCATTGCACTCTTGCATAAAATGTCGAAGGTCCCGATATTTGCCGCAGTAGATATGCAATCTCACACGGCTTCGCATATTTTACAAACGATGTAACTTCATCAATATTTCATGTTTTCTTCACATATTCTTCTTCTTCTTCTTCTTCTTCTTCTTCTTCTTCTTCTTCTTCTTCTTCTTCTTCTTCTTCTTCTTCTTCTTCTTCTTCTTCTTCTTCTTCTTCTTCTTCTTCTTCTTCTTCTTCTTCTTCTTCTTCTTCTCTTCTTCTTCTTCTTCTTCTTCTTCTTCTTCTTCTTCTTCTCCCCTTCATCCTCCCGTTCCTCCTTCTCTCTTCTTCTTCTTCTTCTTCTTCTTCTTCTTCTTCTTCTTCTTCTTCTTCTTCTTCTTCTTCTTCTTCTTCTTTTGCTCCACCTCCTCCTACTCTTCTTCCTCCTCCTCCTCCTCCTCCTCCTCCTCTTCTTCTTCTTCTTCTTCTTCTTCTTCTTCTTCTTCTTCATCTTCTTCTTCTTCTTCTTCTTCTTGACAGAAACTCCGTATAGTGTTGGATGTCTATTCACAACTTTCTGTCTCTTGTTCTGCCAGCCATTTCTGATACCGATGTTCCTCCATGCCATGATGTCCTACTGTCCGACATCCTCTCACTTGATCTCTTATCGCCTTCTCTCTTCTTCAACCTTCCCTTTGTCACAATGTAATCCATGGTACCCCTTCATTTGACATACCCATAATGTGGACTGTCTGCTTGTGATGGGAATAACCAGTTCTCAGAGTGAGTTAACCTCGTTCAAGATATCTTCATTACTTGTTGTGTCCGTCCACGATGTTCTCACCATTCTTCTACAAACCCGTACAGATTAAATGGATTACCGTTTGTGGGATGGGTAATAAGATAAAGGACGCATTGTCACGCCGTACAGCGTATTGGATATATGGTGCCACCCCCATATTTTCTCCTTCACTGAGCGCTGACTGAACGCGGTGGGCGTGATATCAAATTTCTTTGTTATATTACTCACCATTGTAAATTGCTTTCTTGTCAGGGAGGGGAACAAATGAACTGTGTGTGTGTTATAAAATTCTAGAAAATTCTTTCTCTTCAAGAGTGACCAATTCTATTTAGGAGTATTATTATATTAGCAAGGTAAGCATATAATCTATAATCATAGGTAGTTATCCAAATTTAAAATTATTTTACCTGTGAATGAAAGTGCTGTCATTTCATTTCTGCCCTGGTAGGTTAACTATCAGTTAGGGCGGGTAAAATAAATGGCTAGAGGTCTTTCAACATTCTGTTCTATTAGTTTTCTTGGGCTTTTTAAGATCCTGAAGCATGAAAGAGGCAGATTATCACAAGAACTCACTTGAAATTTAACTCTACGATCGAAAAGAAATCTATTGACTCCTTTCTCGAGGTGTTTAGTGAAATTAAACTTATCATCCTGTGGCTACTAGTAAACGGAGCTTTCTATCTACTCTGTTTCCTTTGGTTACTTTGTTATCACTGTTACACTTCTATGTAGGATTACTATTGAAGGCCATGGGGTTTTGCCTTGGATCATTCTAGGATAACTCACTTTTGTCAGGAGGAATGGGGTCTGGTTTTGGTAGATCATCTGTTGATTTGTTCTTTTCTATCAGAAGGAGGTCTTGAGTTAAATAATAGTGGATAATGAGGGGTGAGGATTAACGCCTGGGTATGGCTGGAAGTACTCACGTGGTTCTTTTTTAGTCTCTTGCAGGATTCCCTATTTTTTTATATCTCGAATTTTTAAATTCAGTTTAAACGATCAATGTGAGGAGAAAGCAGAACTAGTCAGCACCCTAAGACTGTGCGCTGAAGACTAAATAGGGTGGACAATGAAAGTCGACCCTCGTCTGTATACCTGTCTATCATCGTTTCAACGGAGGGTGACCGACACGGTGACTCTGTTTCTCAATTACTGCAGAGTTCAGACACCCACAAACATTCGCTTACAACATTCATCTTAATATAACGCCTCATAATGTCATCCACAAACAGATGCCATTAATTTTAAACTGATAAATCCTTTTCAAGGACCGTTTCCATCATAATGATGACAAGTTTTATCACTCTTGTCTAGTTAGTTTTATTTTAATTTGGTAATTCACCGAGAGTCGAAATTTGTGTCTAAATTGGTCTATCAAAATCTGACTCAGATCTTGATGCATGAGTTTGTCTAAACTCTAAACTATCTTTCTATTCCACACTTCTCTATTATCAGTGTGCAACATTCCCCTAGGTGTTGACATTGTGTAATATCGTTTGTCTGAGAGTGTGACAGATAAATTAGGACAATTATTTGGTAAGCTATTTCTAGGAAATATGCAACTATCCGGGATGAGATCATACGATCTCTTGGGATCCCGTGAAAGGCATTCGACGGATGACGTTGAGAGTATCATGTCGGCTGCATTTACCTCACAGAAAATATCCCAGCAGCCATTTTAGACAAGAGTCGAACTTGAACAAACCCCCTTCCCCCTTTCTCTTTGAAGATAACTCGAACATAAGACCACCCACAGCGTTCCTCTATACAGCATCTTGCCGTGGTATGGTGGTTATTGTGCTCGCTCAACCAGACTGTCCGTGGTTCAGTCTCTATCAGTGGCAGCATTTTTATTACTGTCTTCTACATCTCATACACTAGCATATTTTGGGGCTGTTTGTGATTTAAGGACAAGTTTTTGTTCAGTAATTTGCCATTGCTTTCTGAACAAATCGGCACTTATACCACTGTATGGAAATCAACACAAAGCGGATTGTTTCAAAATCGCCCGCAGCAGTGTTTCGAAGGCGTTATGTGGGATTACGAATTGCGTTCGTAACCCTCTTGCAATAGAGTACAACCATAACAAGTGTTATATAATTTTCTGGAAATTATGCAGGAACGAAAGGTGTTGATGAAGACAGCTGGACACCACACCCCATTATGCCGTGGCATATAATTTGTGACGAACCCAATTGCAATATCTGCCCTTACCTGTGTTTTATAACAATTGTGTACGAGGGGGCTTCACATGAACACTTTAAACTTTCCAATGACTCTTTGAGTTGTCAAAGCAAGTGGAAATCACCTGGGGCTAGGTCTGGCGAGTACAGGCGATGTGGTCCACACTGAACGTGACGGTCTTCGATGGTTTCAATCGTTGCACGGGAAGTACGGAGTTGGCATTGTCATGTCGCAAAAGGACACCTGTATTCAGGAAGTATACGTCGTTTGGATTTGGTTTTTTTTTTTTTAAGCATATCCTTTACAGGACTTAGCTGTCAACACCAGCATCTTTCAGCTGTATGTTGATCTCTTGGCAAGATTACGCTCAGTAGTTTGCCATTGCTTTCTGAGCGGCCGGCTCAGTATCCCGCAAGTCACGAGCGGGAGTCGAACCGCCTCAGCTCTCGCTCCGCTACGAGACTCTGCGTGATAGACGGGATTACAGAGAGAAAGTGTTGTAACCCCACAGCCAGAGAGACCGGCTTGGATTTGATTGCTAGTCGAAAATGTATATCCCTCATACACTTGCTGGACTGACAGCATTGCATCACGATACTGGACCTTTATTCGCCGATAAAATTCAATAGGTTTCAATCCTTCATTGGGACGCAGAGGTGTTTTCAAGACACCAGTGCTGGGTTCTACACTGGCCAAGACCTATTGACGCGTCCTTGCCGAGCGTCCTGGGCAACAGGTCCCTTCGGGGTCCTGGCTGAAGTCAGTAGGATCGTTGATTCCTCCGAAGTCGGAGAGTGTCTGCCTGTACGGTGAGGGACCACCAGTCTGCACACCAATAATCCAGAAATGGGACAACGGATACTCACGCAAACCTCAGGTCCTGTATGACATCACACTGATGTTGGACAACAGGCTGTCTTCATCCGACATACAGGACTTCACGCTGGAGATCACAGCCAGCGAACACAAGCAAGCAAGCAACCCTTCATTGATAAAATAAAGCGGATAACAGAAATCTGCTCCTCTTTGCTGCATGTCAAAAGTGGGCCATCATCAATCTGGCCTTATGATGTCCCCGTGTTTGTCTGCACAGTGATGTCATCTGCTTAACACTCTTGACATCCTTAACAACAATATTGACAGCTTACATGACAATAGCATGGTTATTGTACTATCTATCACATTTCTATCGACTCTCTAATTTCAATCACACTTCTATCACAGGCCGGCTCCGTGGCGAATCATTAACAACAACATTGACAGGTTACAAGACAATAGCATGGTTATTGTAATATCTATCACATTTCTATCGACTCTGTCTAATTTCTATCACATTTATATCGACTCTATCTAATTTCTATCACACTTCTATCATAGGTCTGCTCCGCGGCGAAGATCTTACGGACGCAGTTCGTAATCTCGCATACCCGCGTTCAAACATAGCTGCGGCCGTTTTGGCAGCAGACCATCTTGCGTTGTTTTTTTACGAAATAGTATTGGTGCCGGTCGTTAAGAAAGCAATGACAAACTACTGAACTACTGAACGTAAATTTGCCAAGAAATCACAACAGCATAAATATGCTCGTGTTGACTGTAATGTCCTGTAAATAATGTGCAAACCAAATCACATTTTTAAGGTTTTCGTTTGAAGCCCCGTGGTACTTTACTTCTGCAAATTAATTTTTTCACGCGGATTCAGATCATCAGGGCCGTGGCAGCGCAGTGGGTAGAGCACTTTCCTACTGGCCCGTAGACATGTGATTCACTCTTGAACGTTTCCTTGCCGCCTTGGATTCTTTCGGTCATGCTTGCTTGCCGCATTGTCTTCTTTCACACCGTCCTCTTCCTCTCTTGATTATCACGTTTCCCTCTTCCTCTCTTGCTCACCACGTTTCCATCTTCCGCTCTTGCTTGTCACGTTTTAATATTTCTCTCTTACTTGTCACTGTCCCTCTTTCTCTGTGCATTGTCACGTTGTCACGGGATCAACAAAACCAATGCTCTAACTGTCCGCCTGTCGGAGCTTCTGTCCTAGACCAGTTGCCCTGACATGAATCTTTAGAAGGAAAACAGGGGGAGGGGGGGAGGAGGGCGGTGGTGTAGAATAACCACGACTTCTGCAAAGTATCCACTATAAGAAGATTTTAGGGACTGGGTCTGCGGGAAGGTTGTGGCTAGTGCTCTAATGTGACAAACCGATGGTCCCAGATTTATCCTCCAACCATGTGTGCCAGGGAGTCTCTGTGGTTTAGTGGTTAGGCCGCGTGCCTCCCGCTCAGAAGTATGTGGGTTTGACTCCGAGCTATGTCATTCGGTTCACACTTGCAAGTTTCTAGAAGACACCAGGGGGTCATCGCTGGAGTTATGGAGTTTGCCCTGTGTGTGACGCTTTCGGCAGACCGCCTTGTGAAGAACAAAGCCATAAGGAATAAAACCCCGTACAATGAGATGGATCCTCGTGCATTCTAAAACCTTTTTAAACGATGTGTAAGATAAAAATGACTTGGCCGTTGGTGAAGGGATGCGGCCAGCGTGGCACAAGCACGTTACTCCTCACGTGCAGTTTGCTCACAAAGACATTGCTTCTTTTAGTGTCCAAATAACTTGTATTTGCCGAACCCTGATCTCCACTGACAATTCTTTTGTAATTCTGAGTGTACTGATGATGATTTCATCATTATTGCTGTCTTTCAAGTAAATTAGCCCGCGTTTTCTGTATATTCATATTTCAGCAACATTCGTTCTGTATCATCATACTTCTCAAGATATCAATATAGTTCAATATAGTTACACAGTTCAACCATAAATTATCTTATTCATATGGAGCTAATACTACTTTTTGCATAGAAACAATGTAACGTTAGAGCACCGGCTGGAACACGGCGATACGGTGCATAACAGCATTAATACACAATCTCTGATCTTCACGCATAATTACATGGCAGCTTCGCAACCCTCGATCAGATCAATTCGCAGCAAATTAAATTACTTTGAATGAGGGGCTTTCGGGAGCAGACACCGACCACAGATATGTCACTGGGTACTCATCAGTAGCGGAACACAGCTCATTCTCCACGTATACACAAAGTGATAACAATTCATAGTCACTCTCTTAACCATGGTACACAAATGTATTTGTGAAAACATCATCATCATCATCATCATCATCATCATCATCATCATCATCATCATCATCATCTTCATCAGAAACACCCAACTCCTCCTTAGCACCATCCAACACCCTCTGCAGCGGAGAATGGCGATAATAAATATCCAGCAGTACTCTCTTGATCTTTGGTTATACAATTTACCAGTCGTTGCCTATTCAATTCTGGGTCGTGTCAGTTCATCTATATCTTTGACGGCCGGTGATTTTCTTGGCTTCGACTTTACAATCTATTAAAGTTTTAAGTAGACCGTTATGGCGTTTGACAGTACTTTTTTTATATCTATATTTTAATGTACACATGTTCGTGACAGTTATAAGCTTCTAAAAATCTAAATGGAGCGGTGGTCAGGCATTGGCTAGTTGACTGACAAGCCAAAACAATGGTCGAACGTTCTATCAACAGTGATTGCTAAATTGGATATATCCAGATAAGTAAAGCTTTGAAGTCAAGCCTGTTCATAAACTGGACTCCAGAGATTTTGCTGGGAAGGACAAGTACCAGAAAGAGAGTTAGCCACATCACTTTATAATGTCGACACAATACTTCGACCGGCTGACAATTCACATCTGCGGCGATTTCGGCTAAAGAATTGCATTTTCATTTTAAACTTTTAAGTCTGGTTAAAATGTTCTATATTTTTCATTTATTTCAGGTGCATGCGTTTAAATTTAACTTTTTATTGTATATTGTGTTATATTATTGCTGGTCCATTCACGTATACACATTAACCATTCCCATTTGTCCCACGTATACACATTATCCATTCTAATTTATCTAACGTATACACATTATCCATTCTAATGTGTCTAACGCAGTGGTTCTCAACCTTTTGGCTCGTACCCCCCTTCGCCCTATTTTCAGAACGTCATTCCCCACCTTTCGTATTTCCTACTTAAAAATTTTGGCCCGTGCCCGCCTTCACCATATTTTCATAACGTAATCCCTCCCCCCCCCCCCCTTTCGTATTTCCTACCTAAAAATCGCGCCCCACCCCTACACAGTATACGTAATAATGGAAGCTAAATTTAATAGCACATACTAACACAAGTCTAGACGTCCACATAAAACATGATTTGTGGGTCTACTTACTTTATAAATTGAATTTTAGAAGGGTGAGACGTACCGAACCATGCAGTATGAAAGGAAAAACAATTTAAAGTAATCGGTTCTTGTATTAACGCGATCTTGAAATAATCCTAATTCCCCCCCCCCCCCCCCCCTACCCCCGACTGGTAACCCTAAAATCCCCCCCCCCCCCCCCACCGGTTGAGAACCACTGGTCTAACGTATACACACTATCTATTCTAATTTGTTTCACGTATATACATTATCTATTCTAATTTGTCTTACGTATACACATTATCGGTTCTAATTTGTCTCATGTATACACATTATCTATTCTAATTTGTCTCTCGTTTGGGCATCATGTTTGTAAATCCCTTCCTCATAAACACGCCATGTTTTTTTGTGATGAGATAGGACGAATACATATTTCACGTTTAGTGCTTGTGAAATACTGATCCTAATAGTGCATAGTGCACACCGAGTTTAACTAGAGTTTGTTAAGGAATCAATGATGCTTTAGTGAGGATGAAGAGAATTTAGGAAACCAGCGTGGGGTTTCATCCACCAGTCATTCTTGTGCGGATATCCAGGATTGCATGGTACCTGGAGTGCTTTGTTCAAACGAGATGTAATTTTAAGGTATCGATAGAGCAACTCTCTCTCTCTCTCTCTCTCTCTCTCTCTCTCTCTCTCTCTCTCTCTCTCTCTCTATCTATCTATCTATCTATCTATCTATCTCTCCCACTCTCCTCTCTCTCTTTCTCTTTGGGGGATAGGTGATTGGGGGTGAGTGTAGGATGTGTGGTTGGGTGAGTGTATGTAGGTTGGGGGATGTGAGTGTTGGTGGGTCGGGTGGATGGGGAGGGGAGAGATTCTGTGGGTGGGGGATGTGTGGGTAGGTGCGGTATGTGTGGGTAGGTGCGGGATGTTGAGTTGGCGGGGAGATGTGTGTATGGGTGGGGGATGTGTTGTTGTGGGATGTGTGTTTGGCTATGTGGTTGGGGGTGTGTGGGTGAGTGGTGGACGATATGTGGGTGGGTGAGTGTTGGTGTGTTATGGGGTGGGTAGAGAGATGTGTGTATGGGTATGGACATGTGTGATCGTGGGGGATGTGTGGGTGGGGGAAGGGTGGGTGTGTGCATGTATGTGTGTCTAGGGTGTATATGGGTGGGTGGGGGATGTGTGGGTGGGGAGATGTGTGTAGATGGGGCATATGTGTGGGTGGGTGATGGATGGGTGGGTGGGGGAATATATGTGTGCCTGGGTGTGTGTGTGTGTGTGTGTGTGAGTGTGTGTGTGTGTGTGTGTGGGTGGAGGATGTGTGTTTGGAGAATGTTTCGTGGATGGGGGATGTGGTGGTTGGGTGGGGGATGTGTGGGTGGGTGAGGGTTGTGTCTCATAACATGGTAATATGCATTGTTAATGTTTACATCATTCATTTGACAATGTTATTATTCCTACGTGAATGTATCATGCACTATTTATGAAGGAAAGATGAGTGATTGGAATGGCCGAATGTAAGAAAGGCCTGCTCTCTCTCCCTCTCTCTCTCTCTCTCTCTCTCTCTCTCTCTCTCTCTCTCATATCTCTCATATCTCTTCCTCCTCTCTCTGCCTCTCTCTGTCTCTCTCGATGACTGTCTTTCTCTGTACCTGTGTCACCTTGTCTCCCTCTCTCTTTCTCTGTCTCTCCTTCTCCCCCTCTCTGTGTCTCTGTGTCTCCCTCGCTCTGTCTCCCTGTCTCGATCTCTTCCCCCTCTCTCTCTGACTCTCTTTGTCTCACTCTCACTCCCTCTCTCTGTCTCTCCCTCTTTCTCTCTCTCTCCCTCGCCCGCACTCTCATTAATATTAGTGAGTTATGTTGTATTGATCTTTGCATATTTCACATATCTTTACAATGTATATCTTTTATATTGTGATTGTCGTTCTCGGTTGGCCAAAAATTATATATGGATGAAATTATGTATTAAATAGCGTGATAGAAGCACAGCGTGTCAGACGGGCCTGCGTGCCCTGATCTTAACCCTTCGCAAATATAGTTTTTTTCCCCCGTTCATTCTGTTTCTGTTTCCCTCTCATTGTATCTCTCTCTCTCTCTCTCTCTCTCTCTCTCTCTCTCTCTCTCTCTCTCTCTCTCTCTTTATGTCTTGCCCTCTATCACTTTGTGGTCTCCCTCTCTCTCTGTTTTCCTCTGGCTCTGTATTCCCTTTCGCTGTCTCCCTCCTCTCTGTCTTCCCCCTCTCTGTCTACCACTCTCTGTCCCCCTCTCTCTATCTCTCTGTCTCACTCCGTCTTCCCCTCTGTGTCTCCCTCTCTCTCTGTCTCCCTCTCTCTCTTTCTTCCCCTCTCTAGCTGTCTCTTCTTCACTCTGTCTCCCTCTCTCTGTCTCCCCTCTCTCTGTTTTCCTCTTTCCGTTTGTCTCGCTGTCTCTGTCTCGCTCTCTCTCTCTCTCTCTCTCTCTCTCTCTCTCTCTCTCTCTCTCTCTTTCTCCCCGTCTCTCCATCTCTCTCGCACGCGCTCTCGCTCTCTGATTGCATGCAATCAACTATATCACCACAATCAATATTCAATGCTGATGAAGAACGTTTACTGATCGGATGGCAGTAGAAAGGTTTATTTTTTATTCTGCGTAAAAAATTGAACATGTGTAATAAAACCGAGCTGGCTGTCGAGTGGTAAATATGTTGAGTGAAAGCAGTAAAACATAATGGCTGTTTTGCAAATCATTTGGTAAACACACTGGTTGAAGGCAGTGCCCACTCCCCTTTCACTCCGAAAAAAATAAAATAGAATAAAATTAGCACAAAATTATTCACGAAATCATGGTTCTATTATATTGTGCTGTAGAAAGTGGGGTTTAAAATATGAATGTATACACGCCACAAACAACAAAGAGCACAATTTAATGCCTGGCGTATTACGCTGCATCTCGTCAGGCGCATACTGTTGAGTTATATACCATATGGAGTGAATAAATGCATTGTAATATGGTTGAAATACTTAAGTCACACAATAAATTATAATGTTTGAATGTGGAGCATTAGTTATCCTCACGGTAATCGCAAATTTAAAACGAAGTCTTTGTGTCTACGCAAAATTGGTTGGAGGTACCTAATCGCTAACAACTCGATATATTAAGGTTAACAATGAAGTGGCGTTTCGTATTTCGTATTCGGCGAACAATAAACCAATACGTAAAAATGGAAGCTAATTTTAATAAAACATACTAGAACAGTGGTTCTCAACCTTTTTTGGCCCGTGCCCACCTTCACCATATTTTTAGAACGTCATTCCCCTCCCCTCCCCATATTTTTAGAACGTCATTCCCCCCTTTCGTATTTCCTCCGTAAAAAATTTCCCCTGCCCCTACACAGTATACGTAATAATCGAAGCTAAATTTAATAGCACATACTATAACAAGTCTAAACATCTACATAACACGTGATATGCGGATCTGCTGATATTATAAAACGAATTTAAGAATGGCGAGAAGTACAGAATTGTAAAGTATGAAGGGGAAAACAATATCAAGTAATCGGTTCTTGTATTAACGCAATCTTGAAATAATCTTATTTCCATCATTGGAAACCGTAAAATTCCCCCCTGGACGGGGGGGGGGGGGGGGGGGGGGGAAGGGAAGAGATTCTTCACCGGTTGAGAACCACTGCCTTAGTGGAAGCAACCATAGAAGAAATTTTTGCATTCGTCACACGTTCATTGGCAATATGAGAAATTTGGAGATCGTCTAGGGTCAACGTTCTCTTGCTTCTTCTCCATAGCCGGTGTGAATACTTGTCCTTTGACCTATGAAAAATATCGTAAATTCTTTCAGCTCCATGAACACTATCGTGGAATTATGGAACGTCATAACTGTCATTTACTGCCAATATAGTACCTTGAGGTGTATGGTAGGGGGGGGGGGGGTGTTTGAGCCTGAGGAATTAAGGCCGCCTGGCTAGTGCAGTCGCTGCGAACTGTGCAGGTTAGGATTTTCTTCTTGCTCCCGACAGAAAAGAATATCCCACACCTTACCGAGGGATCGAACATGGGTCTCTCGAAGGAGAGTCTGGCGTTCTAGCCACTCGGCCAGCCGCTCCTCTGAATTATGGAACGTGAATGAAAAAATTAGTAAGATCATGGAAAAAAAAACGGAGACGTGATTCCTAAGAGTTGCGAATACCTTAAACTGCCAGAGTAACGAGCAACGATTATCTGGATGAGGACAATGCAAGTAGAACATTATATAAAACTATAAAAAGCAGACGAACAGTGTTTATAGGAAATGTAATGAGAAGAAAGACACTGATAATTTTCGTGGCGACTGGAAAAATCAGTGGGAGATGAAATAGGGGCAGACAGAGAGAAGTGTGCGGGATGTACTGAGACGGTGTCATGGAAAAATATCATCAATACAGATGGTCAAGAACACGAAAGAGTGAGATCTGTGGTGAGACATTAATGTCTAAGTCAGTGATAGGACACATGGTAATGTTTATGATTATGATAAACATGAAAACGATATCAACATATAGAGGCATAAACAAAGTAGCAATAGCCAGACAGATAAACAGAATATCAATATCTAGAGAGATAATCAGAATATATATCTATATCTATATCTATGAAGGACCGCCAATTTTGGAGATGGAGGTTCGAAATGTTCTTAAGCATATGAAAGCTGGCAAGGCCCCCGGTGCAGATAACATCACAACAGAAATGATTAAAGCTTTAGAAGAATTTGGACTAGAGCAAGTCACCAGACTGATGAACACATTATATGATACTCGAGATATACCTCCTGAATTATGTAACTCTGTATTTATTGCAATCCCAAAGAAATCAGGAGCCTTGGAATGTGATCAACATAGAACAATTAGTATAATGAGTCACATCACACAGATTTTGCTAAGAATTATCATGCAAAGAGTGAGGAAGAAGATACAACCTGAAATAGGGGAAGAACAATGTGGGTTTGTAGAAGGAAAGGGTACAGTAAATGCTGTGTATATGCTGCGAACAGTTATTGAACGTGCTATAGAAGTAAACAAGGATATACATCTTTGCTTTATTGACTATACAAAGGCTTTTGATAGAGTTAGACATGTCAACATGGTGGATATGCTTGCAGATCTACAAATTGATGGAAAAGACATTAGACTTATGAAGAACATATATTGGAAACAACAAGCTGCAATAAGGATTGATAATGAAGTGGGACAGTATCAGTCAATTAAGAGAGGTGTTAGGCAGGGATGTGTGATGTCTCCAGATCTTTTTTCCTTATACAGTGAAAATATTTTCAGAAATGTAGAGGATATAGATGGAATCAGCATTGGAGGACGAAACATCAATAACATTAGATATGCAGATGATACAGTATTGATTGCAGACAATGCGCAGGACCTGCAACAATTAGTAGATGCGGTTGTTGAACACAGTGAGCAGCTGGGGTTAGAATTAAAATCAAGAATAAACGACCCGGCATGCTTTCTCGCGGTGTGATTTTGTTGCACGATAATGTTCGCCCGCATGTCGCAAAGATTGTGCAGGAAGAAGTGGGAAATTCTGCAACATCCAGCCTATAGTCCTGATTTGTCACCATGTGATTTTCATTTGTTCGGATCTCTAGAAATGGCTCTCAAGGGGCAACGATTTCACACAGATGCAGACGTAACGAACGCGGTAAACACTTGGTTCAGTGAGCAACCACAATCCTTTTTTGCGGACGGTATTCGCCGCCTACCTAAGCAATGAGATGCTTGCATGAATTCCTAAGGCGACTTCTTCTGACCAAAACACGGTGCAAAATTCATTCAAAATAACTGCTTTTTTTAAAAATTCGACCACATCTGTTAATATTTCTTCCATGCTTTTGAAATAAACCCATTGGAACTGGTTTTATACATGCATACATGCAGACCGACAGACAGACAGACAGACAGACAGACAGACAGACAGACAGACAGACAGACAGACAGACAGACAGACAGACAGACAGACAGACAGACAGACAGACAGACAGACAGACAGACAGACAGACAGACAGACAGACGTGCGTACGTAGTATATACGTACATACATACACACATTCAATAGCTAAAACATGTGCATAGAGTGGTACTCACACAAATATTGTGGAACGCAGAAGGAAGAAAGCGAATCAACACTCATAATGTTCCATTACGGCCCTCGACGCATGCTCAGCTGAAAGCCATTAGGTAAGGAAATACGCAACTATTGTGTTATCCGAGGAGACGGCGAGGGACTTTGTGTATTCGCCTTTATTTTTTCCATATTCTAAGGCGGAATTTACTGGCTGGTTAAGACAGGAATCTAGAATTTGGTTGAACACGGAGAATGGTAGGGGGGGGGGAGAGAGAGAGAGAGAGAGAGAGAGAGAGGGTGCAGTGGGGAGAGAGGGAGGGAGAAAGAGAGAGAGAGAGAGAGAGAGAGAGAGAGAGAGAGAGAGAGAGAGAGAGAGAGAGGATGACGTGTGCAATTAGTAATAAAATGGTGGAAGCAGGATTTCGACGTAGTACTCTGGTGTTTACGACAGACATGTATGTTGCGTGTGAGTACCATATTGTCCCATTATCAGACTCATCCATATTCATGGACGTCTGCTGCTGAATCTTCAAACAAGCACGTAGGTGGATTTTGTTAAACGCATCAAGATAATTTGTAGATATCAGACAGTGCAGTGCAAAACAATCGACATTAGAGGAGACCAATGAGTAACTCTTTCTATGTGCCCCACGGCGGGCGTGTTTGTGTAGGCGATAGTGAGAAACGTTGTTTTTGTTTTTTGTTTTTGTTTTCTTTTCGCTAGCTCGCTCGCTTTTAACTCAAGCGTAGTGCAACCTGGACTGATTATTGCGTGTGGGTTTGCTTTCCCCTATTACCAGTGTCCCTCGACATCAAGCGAACCCACTTCGACTTCTGAAGTACTTGTAATTTACATCCACAAGTCAAGAACGAGAAGTCACATTTCAGTCCAGCTGACTGGCAGGGGTTGAATCCGCTACCTCGCCATCAGCCCACCGGAAGTTTAAGATCAATTGCTCTTATCCACTCGGCCATGCTGACCTCCAGAACGCCGACGTTCGTTGCACTTCAGCAGAGGACAAGACTAACCACTTATAGTCTGTTCAGAAATGAGTGCCTTGATTCACGATCAATTTTTATGAAGACTGTCTGTTGCATCATTATTAAAGTTTTCCTGCCGTCTTATATTTACCCCCAATCAATGAATATGTCTTTGATAGGTCCAAAGGCAACCGACATCATCGAAAGCGGCGACATTTCTTTGATGTTTTGGCGAAAATGTAGTGAATTCAAGGTAACAAACTAGTTTTACGGTAAAGCACGTCAGTTCAGGTAACGACACTAGTACAAGGAGTAGCCAGATTCGTATGGGAGTGGGTACAATAAAAAAATTGTCGCTTAAAAGTCGACAGAATCGACTACATTGCACTGGGTTTTTATCCCATATGGCTCAGTCTCTTTCCGCAGCGCGGAAAGCGTCGCACAAAGCACGAACTTCGTAGCTCCAGCGACGATCCTCGGGAGTCTCCGAAAAAAATGCACTCGTGAAATGAAGGACGCGGCCCGGAATCGAACATACAACTTTCGGAGCCCGAGTCATACGGCTTGACCACTTCACCACGGAGTCTCTCTTGAGGGATGCAATTGTAATATTAGTAAAGACAGAGAATTTACAGAGGCATGGGGTTAATAATGTGTAAATTGACAGGAAAGTAGAAGGAATATATTTCTTACCTTATTATTCATTTCCTTCTTGTTTCTTCAGCTGCTGGTTAATAATGTGTACACAAGAAGTCATGTTACTAGGATGCATTTAGCTTTTTATATTGAGTTCGTGAAAGTTTCCAAATAGCTGTGCGTTAATGTGCGTATGGAGTGACCAGAAATGAGACCGCAATTTTTAAGGATCTCTTCAGCTGTCTGTGTAATTTGTTCACACGTACACATTGGTGACAGACCCGCTTTGAGTCTTCGTGAAAGATTGTCTACTCTGCTGTTTACCGTTCAGAGAACGGAACATGATTACTTGTTTTGCACTATGAAAATAGTTGTCAGTGTCTCTGTAATGAGCTTTCTTTTTAACGACCAAGATGTTGGTCCTCTTTTCATTGAAGTTTTTAGATTGATTCGTATGTTAGTGTGTTGTCCCTTAATTTGACAACGTGTTTGCTCTCACGTTTCTTGTTATGCCACAATATGTCAATTTCCACCGCAATATTACTCTTCTGTTGGTATTCAATGCGTTTGTGTGTGTGTGTGTTTCTTTTCTTTTTTTCCAATACCAGTTGTTTGTCACAGTTGAGGGCTTGCGGAATTGAAAATGCATCATTGTGGAATGCAAACTGTTGCCATTGACATTGTGCTGATGCTGTAATGTTTACGCCTGCAATTCGTCTGATTAGCTGGAGCAACATATCCCAGTAAGTGTGCACGTGGATTAAGGTCTGCGATCTGCCCAGATCTTAATCTGTGTCGGACAATTCCAGTAGGTTGATGACTGCTCTCGGTTGCATAAAATTAAATCCACCCTTTTTCAAATAGTCCTTTTCCTTTTTCAACACATGGTCCTCGCATTTATTCCAGTACCTTTTATCAATATTTCTTCTTCTGCGTTCATCCGGAGTTTTGTTTTCGGAATTGATTGCATTGTGCCTGTTTACAGCAGAGCTGCGTTCTTGCGCCGTTAGGCCGACATATCCGACTTCTGCGGGCATTTGTTGACCGGGTTAACCTTCCCGGGGTTATAAATATTTAATAGCGCGGAATGTGTTAGTATCTTGACGTCAGACAATTTGAATGTAGTACTGTCAGCTGCCACCTGTCCTTTAATTTTAGCCCACACAAGTTCTATAGGGTTTAAATGAGAATTGTACGGCGGAAGTCTCAAGCACCTATGGCCATGCTCTTCTATCAACTTGTCGATTTGATATTTCTTGCCTCTTTGCGCCTGTTTTACAAGGGACAACAACTGTAGCTTGAAATATGTTTCTGGAAATGGTATATTTTCCCTTCGGAGACATATCTTTATTGCTTCCTTTGTGCTCGATGCCCTAGGCATTTTGTCTTCTTGGGCAACGACATTGTGATATGATGCATTGTCCATGATTAGACAAGACGGTCTATCAAGGGATTGAATTACTCTGTTTTCGAGCCAATCTCTAAATACATTACCATCAATCTCATTATGATAATCCCTATTGTCTGTATGCTTTGATACGAACACGAGTCCAGCATTCTGTAGTAAGCCATTATGAGTACTACCAGCATAGGCTATGACCAAACGCTGTCCTTTACTACCGGGCACATATCGCTTTATCTTTCCATCCACTGATTGCCATTCCTTTTCACTTGTGTGGTGCGCATTGATTCACGTCTCATCCAAATACACTATGTCATAATTTTCTTTGCGCATTTCCCTTATTTCACGTAGGTATCTGCTTCTCATGGCTCCTAAATGAGGTTGCTCGCAAAGGATATTTCTACCTCCCTTGTACTTTCTAAAAGTGAAAGAAGAAGAAGAAGAAGAAGAAGAAGAAGAAGAAGAAGAAGAAGAAGAAGAAGAAGAAGAAGAAGAAGAAGAAGAAGAAGAAGAAGAAGAAGAAGGAGGAGGAGGAGGAGGAGAAGAAGAAGAAGAAAAAGAATAAGAAGAAACGGATAGAAGAAATGACAGCTAGACTATATGTTTATTTATCCTGTGTTGCAGTATACTTTCATTACAAAACAAACACGTAAAGATGAACAACAAGATCAAATAGGTAATGAAGCAAATAACTGCAGGACAAGTGGCACAAAAACAAAAAAACCTTCTATCGCTGCCTCTACATCATTCATGAACGACGTAGTCGTGGTCCATTAACCTCTTTGGATGTTTCTTGCTGGAGTGGCTAATAAATAAATATATTTACATTTTTGTTTATGTTTCTTGCATTCAGGGTCGTATTATGTCATTTTGAGACCTTAAGTGTTTAATAGATTTGGTGCGTACAGTCAGCCAGATACTTATAATTACAGACGGAGACACAGACAGGCAGACAGACAGACAATACTTTTCTTTGGTACTTAAAACACGATTATAAAGAGCTCAATGTCTTTAAACAGTCTTAAAAGTCGAAAAGAATCGACTTCATTGCACCGGGTTTTATCCCAAATGGCTCTGTTTCTTTCCCCAGAGCGGACTGCTGAAAGCGTCGCATACAGCACGAACACCGTAGCTCCGGCGTCGGCTCCCAGTCTCAGAGAAATATGCACTCGTGAATCGAAAGACATATCATGGAATCGAACACACAGAGAGCTCAATGTATGTACCTATAAGCGTAATGGTTCTATTAAAGACTATTAGTTCAATCTCGAATAACCTCTGCCGATATTCTAAGATGTCATTCAGAGGAACAGACCTACCAATAAATTGGTCGTAAAAATTGTAATTCGATGAGATTAGACTTTGATATGACACTGGATGAAAGTCTGCGCCAAAATTACTGTAAATAAACATGTAAGAATCGGGATAGAATCCTGTGCTAGACATCAAATCCAAACCGGCACAGTTCGTCTCAATATGAAAACTGCCGTGGGTTTGGTTAGACCACGATGCAATATCGATTATGCCAGGCGTTTCTAGGTTTTTCAACCTAACAAAGTTAATTGTCTCCGGCAGACTTTTCAGGCCCCACAGAAGCTCATTTTGAGGTTGGCATTTCTATGGAATCTTTGGTAAAGAGTTCGTTGACACAAGAGAGTTCTGGATGGTGAGAGAGTGGGGAAGTTGGTTAAGGGTAATGGCAGTGATGGGAAGTTGGTTGTGGTTTATGAATGTGGTAGGAATCTGGTTAAATTTGATGAAAGTGATGTGAAAATGGTGTAGTGTGAGGAAAGTGGTGTGAGGTTGTTTATGGTTGGGGATGTGTTTGTTAGGGTGGTTAAGGCTGCGGCTAGTGATGCGAGGTTGTTACCTTTGATAATAGTGATGTCGGCTGATTGAGGTAACGGAAAGTGATGTGAGGTTTGTAAAGATTGAGGAAAGTGACGTGAGGTTTGTACAGATTGAGGAAAGTGATGTTAGGTTTGTACAGATTGAGGAAAGTGATGTGAGGTTGTTTATGGTTGGGGATGTGTTTGTTAGGGTCGTTAAGGCTGCGGCTAGTGACGCGAGGTTGTTAACTTTGATAATAGTGATGTCGGCTGATTGAGGTAACGGAAAATGATGTAAGGTTTGTAATGATTGCGGAAAGTGATGTGTCAACAACCTGAATTCATACAAGCATGCTGTCCCTTCATTCACACCTCATAATTATAAACACATCGTCGTGTGAATGGAAGATCAAGATTCACGCTTTATTATATACATTACAGAGCTCGTCTTACGAGCATACACAACTAGCATTCAACACTCATATACATTCTCCTAATGTTCGCTACGTATAACTATGCCCTCTCTAAACTACACAACTGGCGAGGGTAAACACAGAGGTCCTGTCACTCTGACTGTCCGTCCCCGTCTGCCTGAATTCACAGGTCCAGTCCAGCTCCTCGTTCCCCGTTCTCGTGCCGTCAGTCGTACGGCGTGCTGATTCACTTGCCACGTAGTTTAGTGGTCCAGCTGTACTAGAGTTCAGTCTGTTTAGGGTAATCCCCGTGCCTACTGTACTCTGTCCTATTTCGGGAATTGATCCCGGTATGTCCTCGTCATGTCCTAGAGATGACACATGCGTGTCCTGTCTAGGTCTGGCCCTAACACTGGTTTGGAGTTCTATCTCCTTCTACTGTCTCTTTCTATCTATACTCTTGTACAGGTCCTTATTATGTCCTGTCTCTGTTCTTTACTTTCCTCCGTCCTTGTCCTACTTCTGTCTATGCCTATCCTACCTCTATCTATGCCTATCCAGCATCTTGACAGATGTGAGGTTTGTAAAGTTTGAGGAATGTGACGTGAGGTTTGTACAGATTGAGGAAAGTGATGTGAGGTTTGTAAAGTTTGGGGAACGTGATGTGAGGTTTGCAAAGATTGAAGAAAGTGATGTGAGGTTTGTACAGATTGAGGAAAGTGATGTGAGGTTTGTACAGATTGAGGAAAGTGATGTGAGGTTTGTAAAGATTGAGGAAAGTGATTTGAGGTTTGTACAGATTGAGGAAAGTGATGTGAGGTTTGTACAGATTGAGGAAAGTGATGTGAGGTTTGTAAAGTTTGGGGAACGTGATGTGAGGTTTGTAAAGATTGAGGAAAGTGATGTGAGGTTTGTAAAGATTTAGGAAAGTGATGAGAGGTTGGTTAAAGTTGAAGAATGTGATGTGAGGTTTGTAAAGATTGAGGAAAGTGATGTGAGGTTTGTGAAGATTGAGGAAAGTGATGTGAGGTTTGTACAGATTGAGGAAAGTGATGTGATGTTTGTGAAGATTGAGGAAAGTGATGTGAGGTTGGTTAAAGTTGAAGAATGTGATGTGAGGTTTGTAAAGATTGAGGAAAGTGATGTGAGGTTTGTGAAGATTGAGGAAAGTGATGTGAGGTTTGTACAAATTGAGGAAAGTGATGTGAGGTTTGTAAAGATTGCGGATAATGACGTTAGATTGGTTAAGATTAAGGATAGTGATGTGAGGTTGGTTAGGATTGAGGATAGTGATCTAAGTTTGGTTAAGATTGGGGATATTGATGTGAGATTGGTTAAGATTGAGCATAGTGATGTGAGGTTGGTTTAGACTGATAATAGTTATGTGAGATTGGTTAAGATTTAGGATAGTGATGTAAGTTTGTTTAAGACTGGAGATAGTGAAGTGAGATTGGTTAAGATTGAGGATAGTGATGTGAGGTTGGTTAAAACTGAGGATAGTGATGTAAGGTTGGTTACGATTGGAGATAGTGATGTGAGGTTGGTTAAGATTGAGGATAGTGATGTGCGATTGGTTAAGACTGAGGATAGTGATGTAAGGTTGGTTACGATTGAGGATAGTGATGTGAGTTTGGTTACGATTGGGGATAGTGAAGTGAGATTGGTTAAGATTAAGGATAATGATGTGAGATTGGGTAAGATTGAGGATAGTGATGTGAGATTGGTTAAGAGTGAGGATGGTGATGTGAGTTTGTTTAAGAATGGAGATAGTGAAGTGAGATTGGTTAAGATTGAGGATAGTGATGTTAGATTGGTTAAGATTGAGGATAGTGATGTGAGATTGGTTAAGACTGAGGATAGTGATGTAAGGTTGGTTACGATTGAGGATAGTGATGAGTTTGGTTAAGATTGGGGATAGTGAAGTGAGGTTGGTTAAGATTAAGGATAGTGGTGTGTGTTTGGTTAAGATTGGGGATAGTGAAGTGAGGTTGGTTAAGATCGAGGATACTGATGTGAGATTGGTTAAGACTGAGGATAGTAATGTGAGTTTGGTTAAGATTGAGGATAGTGATGTGAGTTTGTTTAAGATTGGAGATAGTGAAGTGAGATTGGTTATGATTGAGGATAGTGATGTGAGGTTGGTTAAGACTGAGGATAGTGATGTGAAATTGGTTAAGACTGAGGATAGTGATGTGAGTTTGTTTATAGTGATGTGAGATTGGAGATAGTGATGTGAGATTGGTTAAGATTGAGGATAGTGATGTGAGGTTGGTTAAGATTGAAGATAGTGATGTGAAATTGGTTAAGATTGAGGAGAGTGATGTAAGGTTGGGTTCGATTGAGAATAGTGATGTGAGGTTTGTTAAGATTGAGGATATGATGTGAGGTTGGTTGAAGTTGAGAAAAATAAATGTCGAGTTGAGTTGAGTTGAGTTAAGAACCGACATCACTGCACTCAGGACATTCCCTTACGTGCTCAGTCCTTTCGTTCAACAACCAGCGAAGAGTCATACTACTAATCGTTCCCACCGCTATCTGATTAAATGTTCTCCTGGTCTTCCCTCTCAGTTTTGAGATTCTGCCAGAATCCCTACCGATCCCCCGCAATCTCATTCTTTCCACATATGGGTTCTCAATCTGTTCCTCCGTTAAGGTTAAGGTTCAGGATAGTGATGTGATGTTGGTTAAGGTTGAGGAAAGTCGTGTGATATGGTTATTGTTCAGGATAGTGATGTGATGTTGGTTAAGGCTGATGAAAGTGGTGTGATATGGTTAAGATTGAGGCTAGTGATGAGATACGGTTATGGTTGACGATAGGGATGTGAGATTATTTAAAGATGTGGAAAGTCATGTGAACTGGGTTAAGGTTGAGGATACAATTTCATTAAAATGTATTAAATATAGTGCTTTTTTCGGTCTATAGTTGATGCAAGTTGTGCGATGTTGTGTAATTCTGATTGTGCGATGTTGTGGCATTCTAATTGCGCGATATTGTGTCATCCTGATTGTGCGATATTGTTTCACTCTGATTGTGCGATATAGTATCATTCTGATTGTGCGATATTCTGTCATTCTCATTGTGAGATATAGTATCATTTTAATTGTGCGATATTGTGTCATTCTGAATGTGCGATATTGTATCATTCTGATTGTGCGATATTGTGTGAATCTGATTTTGCGATATTGTGTGAATTTGATTTTGCGATATTGTGTGAATCTGATTTTGCGATATTGTGTCATCCTGATTGTGCGATATTGTGTCATTCTTATTGCGCGATATAGTATCATTCTGATTGTGCGATATTCTGTCATTCTCATTGTGCGATATAGTATCATTTTAATTGTGCGATATTGTATCATTCTGATTGTGCGATATTGTGTGAATCTAAATTTGCGATATTGTGTGAATCTGATTGTGCGATATTGTGTCATTCTCATTGTGCAATACAGTGTGAATCTGATTGTGCGATATTGTGTCATTCAGATTTTGCAATACTGTGTGAATCTGATTGTGCGATATAGTATCATTCTGATTGTGCGATATAGTATCATTCTGATTGTGTGATATTGTGTCATTCTCATTGTGCGATATTATGTCATTCTCCTTGTGCGATATTGTATCATTCTCATTGTGCGATATAATATCATTCTGATTTTGCGATGTTGTGTCATTCTGATTGTACAATATTGTGTCATTCTGAATGTGCGATATTGTATCATTCTGATTGTGAGATGTTGCGTCATTCTGAATGTGCGATAGTGTGTCATTCTGATTGTGCGATGATGTTTCATTCTGATTGTGCGATATTGTGTCATTCTGATTGTGCAATATTGTGTGAATCTGAATGTGCGATATTGTGTCATTCAGATTTTGCAATGCAGTGTGAATCTGATTGCGCGATATTGTGTCAATCTGATGGTGTGATATTGTGTCAATCTGACTGTGTGATATTGTGTCATTCAGAATGTGCGATATTGTGTTAGTTTGACTGTGCAATATTGTGTCAATCTGACTGTGCGACATTGTGTTAATCTGACTGTGCGATATTGTGTCATTCAGATTGTGCAATACTGAGTTAATCTGATTGCGCGATATTTTGTCATTCAGATTGTGCAATACTGTGTGAATCTGATTGCGCGATATTATGTCATTCTCCTTGTGCGATATTGTATCATTCTCATTGTGCGATATAATATCATTCTGATTTTGCGATGTTGTGTCATTCTGATTGTACAATATTGTGTCATTCTGAATGTGCGATATTGTATCATTCTGATTGTGAGATGTTGCGTCATTCTGAATGTGCGATAGTGTGTCATTCTGATTGTGCGATGATGTTTCATTCTGATTGTGCGATATTGTGTCATTCTGATTGTGCAATATTGTGTGAATCTGAATGTGCGATATTGTGTCATTCAGATTTTGCAATACAGTGTGAATCTGATTGCGCGATATTGTGTCAATCTGATGGTGTGATATTGTGTCAATCTGACTGTGTGATATTGTGTCATTCAGAATGTGCGATATTGTGTTAGTTTGACTGTGCAATATTGTGTCAATCTGACTGTGCGACATTGTGTTAATCTGACTGTGCGATATTGTGTCATTCAGATTGTGCAATACTGTGTTAATCTGATTGCGCGATATTTTGTCATTCAGATTGTGCAATACTGTGTGAATCTGATTGCGCGATATTGTGTCATTCAGATTGTGCAATACTGTGTGAATATGATTGCGCGATATTGTGTCAATCTGGTTGTGCGATATTGTGTCATTCAGATTGTGCAATACTGTGTGAATCTGATTGCGCCATATTGTGTCATTCAGATTGTGCAATACTGTGTTAATCTGATTGCGCGATATTGTGTCATTCAGATTGTGCAATACTGTGTGAATCTGATTGCGCGATATTGTGTCATTCAGATTGTGCAATACTGTGTGAATCTGATTGCGCGATATTGTATCATTCAGATTGTGCAATACTGTGTGAATCTGATTGCGCGATATTGTGTCAATCTGATTGCGCGATATTGTGTCAATCTGGTTGTGCGATATTGTGCTAGTCTGATTGTTGCTGTGCGATTTCTGGTCTGCTATTTAGACTTTGATCATCTTGTTTGCTCTAATACAGACTGGGACCATGCTTGATCATCTAACATACGATTTTGGCTAAAGTTCACTAAAAGTATGCGGTTGGTTACAGTTATAAATTAAATTTTTAGAGTTATAATCAGCTTTCGTGAGACATTACTACTCATCATTGCAGCTGTCAAGGTTTCGTATCTTAAGATTAAGTAAGACTAAAATTGACCTAAGGCACTTCCATAATTATTTGGCTCAGGCAAACGAGGCTGGCTTAGTATATTCATGCCTTACAGTGAATTCAGATTGACTTGAAGCATTTTTATAATTTGCTGACGCAGATAAATGGGGGTTGCCCCAGTTTATATGTATTGTAGAGTACATTCAGATCGACATATTGTACTGTCAAAATTGGTTGACTCCGATAAATGGGATTACCCTAGTCTTTACGCGTCTTAGCCTACATTCAAAACTGGCATCAGTTCAGAGGACGCCATGTATATTTTAAAAGCAAAATGTTAACGAAACTAAATTATAAAAGGTCACAATACACAGAGCGATGTATAAAAGAGCATCTAAATGTTACTTTACATTTTAAAACGTAAAGTAAGAAGAGGTCCCGTTTGCACGTCTCGAGGGGGCTGAGTGGTCTTGAGGTATGGTGTCCTTCTCCAGTGCTGTGCTCCTGGGTTCAGGCCCCGGTGAGGACCGGGAATTTTTCACGCGGACTTCTAGTAACAAAATTCCCCCTGGTCTCTGGGTAGTGAGATCGGATACCCATGCGTATTGTTGCACACGTAAAAAAATCCCTTGGCAGTTGGGAATCTAGAAAAAAGAGTAGTCTAAAAGCGCGGTCCGGGCAAAATTTCGAGTTAAAAATCTATTCAAAGTAGTTCAGGATTCTCGCCGGTGCTACGGAGTTCGTGCACTGAGCTGAAAGTCTCCGGACTCAGGTTTAAGTTAGGAGTAGAACGGAGCACTAATGGGTTACACGCGTGTGCCGTGATGTTGATCCGTCGACTAAAACTAAACACTAAAATCTAAACTTGCACGTCGTAAAGCACGTTTGGCACATGGTGCCAGACCTATATATTTATGGACCTATTGGCACTACAGGGATGATGTTATCAATGTCACAACCGCCGCCTTAACTTCCCATGACATTTCGTAGTACCAATTGTACACTGGGGCCGCCAGGGAAGACACCCATTTTACAAATCTGGCTCGATGCAAATTGAAATAAATCTATGACGCAGTTACTTTGCTACCCCTCCTCTATAAACTCTCGCCGAGTATATGCACACAAGCACACATACACACACACACACATACTCACTCACTCACTCACTCACTCACTCACTCACACCAACCGTCTATGGAAAGCTAGAAGTAATTGGAAGCAAGATCTCGTTTAGAAGAAAGTATAATTGGGTTATTCCCCAGAGTTCGGTAGACTGCTTGACATCCGGTTGTTAATTCTTCCTCTGATTATTCCGTTTCTTGCTTTCTTTCTGAGGTTTCGATTCCTGTTTCAGATATTAAATGGGTTGGTCTATTGAGCCCTTTGATATCTGAGCCCAATATGTCTCTCGCCAGGGGACTGAGGGGCCAGAATTCTGATCGTTAATTCTGAATGGTATTTCTGACAGCTTTTTTCACACAGACGCTTGTTAATGAGTGCCTCTTGCTGTCTGTCAAAATACTTATTTCATTAAACGTTTTACTTTAACAAATGTCACATATAGATAATCCAGCCTGATCAAATTAGCGTTGCTTTCACCAACCTTTATCAACTACACATTTATTGTGTGTTGCCGGAGCCCATAAGGGAAACAAAAAATAGCAACACTGTAGCCTACCACGCATGTTGTAAGAGGCGACTAAGGAGGCTTGATGGTTTCGTCGCCGTGCTACTGAGTGAGTGCGTGGCGCGACACTGTGAGCTGTGAGTTTCGTGTGAAATGCTTCTGAATCTGCCCGAGGTGTTTTGGAACGTGACTGCATGTTCGGAGTGGTGGCAGCTGGCTATGTCCCAGAGTTGACCGGTTTTTGCATTATGCAGAAATGCGTGGCTGCTGGCTTCTGGTTGACTGCCACTGCCATCAACGATGAACTATTTTTTTTTTTTTGGTACTGTGTGGATGAACATCTAGGAAACATCCAGACTGCCGATTCCATCAGAGATGAACTGGATGTTTCGTGGGGGACTATTGTGTTGACATTCTGGCGGCGGCATTATGCGCAGTGAATCTGTGCGGACTGCTGTTTGTCGAGACTCCTGTCTTTTTCACTTTTCACATTGGGCAGTGGGGAGCGTTTTGTGTGATATTCACTGGCACAGGAACGGAGCAAAATGGGGACGACCCGTTGCTGTGAGGTTGGAACCGCGACTAAGTAACTAACAATTCATCAATCTTACATACCTTCACAACACTTTCAACCAGCTTAAACACACAGATCCTATTTAATTGACTTTAACAAACGTAACACCCAGTTCATCAACATTAGCCAACCTCACAACACTTTCACCCAACTTAAACAACAAGATCCAATTTAATTGACTTGAATAAACGTGATACTCAGTTCATCAACATTAGCCAACCTCACAACACTTTCATTCCCTGTCGCAATGGGTTCGATCCGATTGAGGATCACCCACCGAGAGCAGATTTGTTTATACAATCATCGGCCTAGCATGATATGCCCAAAGCGCTATAAGGCCTGTACAGAGGATATTTCCCTTACATCCCATTGATTACCCTTAACCAGCCTTACATCCAATTGATCAACCTTAATCAGTCTTACATCCCATTGATCACCCTTAACCAGCCTTACATCCGATTGATCACTCTTAATCAGCCTTACATCCCATTGATCAACCTTAATCAGCATTGCATCCCATTCATCAACCTTAATCAATCTTACATCCCCTTGATCAACATTAATCACTTACATCCCATTGATCAACCTTAATCAGTCTTACATTCCATTGATCACCCTTAATCAGCCTTACATCCCATTGATCACTCTTAATCAGCCTTACATGCCATTGATCACCCTTAATCAGCCTTATATCCCATTGATCAACCTTAATCACTTCCATAGGAATATCGATATATGAAGCCCTTAACCGGGCACTCTCAGGATGTTTATACTTCACCTCGACACTGCAAGGTACAAGAGGAACATGATGATGATGATATATATATATATATGTGTGTGCGTGTGCGTGTGTGTGCTCCGACTTCCGAGGTACTTGTAATTTACGTCCCCAAGTCAATGATGGTAGGTCAACATCTTAGTCCAACTGTTCCGTGTAGGGATTCGGCCACGCTGACCTATGTGAATGTTAAACAATCCGACTCATGGATTCGATCACACGGCGACTGCTCCGACGTTACAAAATAAAAGGAGGAATAAAAGTAAATATTACAGTAATATTTTGTAAAGTTAATTTTAAATAAGCCGTCACTAACAAGAACCAAGATAATTGTTGTCTAATTAGCAAGCTCACTGTGTCTACAACCAACAAGAATGCCATACAATTCAACTCTCGCTTGTGTTCTACGAGTCAGCGTGCACTTTTAGCTTGTGCAAATAAAACTTAGTTGTCTAAGGTTTAGTACAAACAATGATTCTGACATGCCAGACTGGCCTATATGGAAACCACCATGCACTAATAGAAGAATGTGTATTGAGTGTCAGACAAGAAAAATGTCAATTACCAGGTATAACCTCGATAGATTCATGAATCGGATTTCCACTATTAGGTATTCATTAACACGCATATGAGAAATGTTTACAACTGATGTGGTAAATCATGGCAGTGTGTGTTCGTGTGGCCGTGTGTGTGTGTGTGTGTGTGTGTGTGTGTGCGCGTGTGTCGGTGTGGGTGTAGTTATGTGACTGTGTGTGAACCTGGCTATGTGTGGGCGTGTGTCTGTGAGTGGGTGTGTCTGTGTGTGGGTGGTTGTCTGTGTGTAGGGTATGTGTCGCCGTGTGTGTGTGTATGTCTATATGTCTCTTTGCGGGTGTGTGCCGGTGTGTGGGTGTGTATATGTGTGTTAGTGTGCGTGGAGGGTAAATGTGTGTGTGATGGTGTGTGTCTGTGTGAGGGTGTCTGTGTGTATTTGTGAGAGTGTGCTTGTGTGTGTGTGTGTGTGTATGTGTGTGTGATTGTGTGTGTGTGTTGAAAGTTTAATTTTCACAGCATACCATGGAGGCGTGGGTGCCACTAAGACATATCTCTCGTATATTGACTTCATCGGAAACGAATTCGAACTCTTCAAAGAAGACTAATCGGAAGGAGGAGGAGGAAAAGGAGAAATCTGAGGGAAACGTAGAGGATACTGAGAACCTCTCTCTCTCAATGTGTCTTACTGTCTGTGTGTGTGGGTGTCTCAGTCTGTCTGTCAGTATGCCACTTTGTTTGTCTGTCTCTCTCTCTCTCTCACTCACTCTCTCCTTCACTCTCTCACTCTGTCTGTTTGAGTGTCCACACAGTGTTAGCGGTTAATTGTCAGTTATGTGCAAACCGCGTTACAATCTAACCCTTAGTTATTTCACAACTGCTAATGAATCTTCGTGGCCAAGTGATTCAGCCGCCTGCCTTGCGCTCCGAAGGTTGTCGGTTCGAATCCGGGAGACACCTGGAGGTCGTCGATGGAGCAACGGAATTCGTGTTTTGTTCGGCGCTTTCGGCAGGTCACCCTGAGGCAAGAGCCCGAGCCAGCATGGGATAAAACCCCAATGAAGTCGATATCTTGTCTTTCACACCGTTCTTAAACACGCACTATAATGTGTTAGCCTCTGTGAACGGAGTTTCGCAATCCCGACATACATAGATCGAAGTCAGACACAGGTAATCTGGAAGGAGACCGCTTTGCTTCGATTCCCACAACTGTATGAGCCGATTTTGGGTTAAACGACTTTCTCCGTAATCCCGTTTAGCCACCTAGGGTAACGCAGCGCCAGAGAATTAAAAGCGGTTCTCGCCGCGTTGGTAACTTACGCGATAAGTGAGCCGGCCGCTCAGATGCCGAACTGCTGAGCGTAATATTGCCAAGAAATCAATCACAGCGGTAAAATGCTGGTGTTGACAGCGATGCTATGTAAAGGATATGCGAAGAAAAAAATGAACGCGGCAGTTCAGAAAGAAAACCACTAAACGTAAAACTGCCTAAAAAATAATTAACAGCCGATACATTCTTGAGTTGATTGCAACTTCCTGCAAAGTACATGCATCTATACTGTTTCCTTTTTGTTGTTTATGTTTTTATTAGAATGTACTGCTAAAATATGTTTAAATTATATCTAGCATAAAACGAAGTAGATCTCAATATCTAGAACAAAACGAAGTCCATCTTTATATCGAGAATAAAACGCAGTACACCTTTATATCTAAAACAAAACGAAGCTCATCTCTATACCTAGAACAAAGCCAAGCCCATCTTTATATTAAGAACGAATCAAAGTCCATCTCTATATCTAGAACAAAACGAAGTCCATCTTTATATCTAAAACAAAAAGAAGTCCATCTCTATATCTAGAACAAAACGAAGCACATCACTATATTTAGAACAAAACGTATTCCATATCTGCATCTAGAACAAAATGAAATGCATCTTTACATCTAGACCAAACCGAAGTACATCTCTATATCTAGAACAGAAGGAAGTACATCTCTACATCTAGACCACAACGAAGTTTATCTTACATCTAGAACAAAACGAAGTTTATCTTTACATCTAGAGCAACATGAAGCCCATCCCTATATTTAGCACAAAACAAAGTAGACAGATTTTAAAATTTACCGTCCACATTTACGTGTGTCTCGACACAATGCTAGCAAATCGACTCCATATTCTAACTTTCAGTTCAATAGGAGCAACCCGCGTCAATGAATGAAAGGAGGCTTGTTACCCGCATATCGGTGTATTGAGTATATAGTCTGATGTGGTAAAGGCTGCCAGGGATCTGTCAGTCATCTGTTATACACTGCCTATAGTACTTTGCTGTGTAGGACAGGGGGGTCTTGATCCTGGTGGATTAAGGCCGCTTGGCTAGTGCGGTCGCCACGAAAAGTGCAGGTTGTCGCTTTCTTGTCTGTCTGGGATCGAAAGCAGTAAAAGAATGAAAGGACCCAAGTCTGGGGAAGCTGATTCAACAGGGGTGAGCAGAGGGCTTCGACAAAATTCACTAAACACAGCCGGATGTTCAATCGTACTGCCAATGGTACAGTCAGTATGAGAATTCTTCGTTGTCTAATGAAGAATTGCACGAAAAGCAGTGGGGGAATGTCCGAGTGCAGTGATGTTGATTATTGATTTCTTGAAACTTAAAAAAGTACAAAAACATTGTTGGTATCCACGTTGCAGATGCATCTTCTTCTTCTTCTTCTTCTTCTTCTTCTTCTTCTTCTTCTTCTTCTTCTTCTTCTTCTTCTTCTTCTTCTTCTTCTTCTTCGTATTCTTCTTCATTTCTACCCACTCTTTCGCACTCAGACCTTAACATTTATGTCTCTACTAAACTGCACTTTTTATTAGAATAAACAAGGAAAACAAACACATCAGTGGAAGAAGCATTTCTTGGAAATAGCCTTTGGCAACTTGAAAAACATCAAATAAAGTGCTGTCCAATTACAGTCAGATCAAAATAATCTCTGGGTGCTATATATAGTTTGCACTATAAGATGCGTGTGAGACATTGGGTAATGAGTAGACACGCTTATAAACATCTGAAAGCAGTTGAGATGTGTTTTCCGAGAATAATGTAAGGGATGCAGTGGAAGAAGACAAACACAAATGAGACGATCCTTCGAGAATCAACTGACAATCGCAAATTGGTTAGAGAGATCAGATGTAAACAGACACGATATTTCAGACATACAAAATGAGGCACAGAAGGAATATCAAGATACTGCGTTGGAAAATAAAACAAATATAGATTGATATACTGCAGCTAACAAATAAGCGAGGCCAGTGAATAAACTTGAATACTGCACCAAATATCGTCCACCAACCTTCGCCACGAATCCAATGCACCTCTTTTAGCTCTTAGCGTAGAGCCTTCCGGGTAGATGATTACATCACCTGGTCGCGAATTGTCGTGGATCAAATGTTGCACTTCCCATTCACTGCTGCCTAACGGCCAGTCTTGCATTCCCGATCCATTAGATGGAGTTCGGGTGAACAGTAACCAAGGAAGTGGCGCAGAAAGGGTGCACCGACATCCCGGTGGATATGAAATTGGAGAACCAAAAGTACCCACACTTGATGTCGTAGTAAATGATTATAATGACGATTCTGATGATGACGACGATGAAAAGCTAATGTTGATAAACGGCGATGAAGATGATTATATTGGTGATGATGATGATGATGATGATGATGATGATGATGATGATGATGATGATGATGATGATGGAGATAAAGATGATTATGATTACGGTAATAAAGACTACGACTATGATATTGCTAATGATGAAGATGACTAAGAAGATGATGATTGTGATGATGACAATGAAGATGATAAAGATGATGAAGATAAAAAAACTGTCATTTACTGCCAATATAGTACCTTGCGGTGTATGGCAGAGGGGTCTTTGAGCCTGAGGAATAAAGGCCGCCTGGCTAGTGCAGTCGCCGCGAACTGTGCAGGTTAGGATTTTCTTTTTGCCCCCGACAGAAAAAAATCCACACCTTACCGAGGGATCGAACCCGGGTCTCCCGAATGAGAGTCCGGCGTTCTAGCCTCTCGGCCAGCCGCTCCTCGATGATGAAGATAAAGGTGATAATAATGATGAAGAAGCTACTGACACTGCTAATGATGAATTTGATGTGGAAGATTATGATGATGATAATTAATATAAGTGTGAAGATGATGATAATGTTGATGATGACCGTGGAAATAATATTACGTCTTCTTGTATTTTTTCCGATATCTTTTACAAATCGTCTCACTACATGTTTTGATGCTTACAGAGAACCAGATTGAAATAGATTCCTACATGACCAGAACAATAGATCCAAGCACGATCTTGAAGCCAAGGAGGTCTCATATATCCCACCCACTCGTGCCATGACCATTCACTTGATGATGCGGTCTTTGTAACTAACACAGCCAGTAAATAGCACAAGAAGAGAGATGGTGGCTCATTTCATACAACTGCTTACTGGTACTGAGTGGTTCTTAAAGTGTGTGGTGTGAGTGGGCAGCTTGTGTGATGAGATCATTTAAACTTACTGAAGGTTCTAGAGATATTCTTCTGTCTTTCATTTAAACTCATTGTAGGTTCTAGAGATATCATTCTATCTTTCCATTAAACCTACTGAAGATTATAAAGATATTCTTCTTCATTCCACTAAAACTTACTGAAGATTCTACAGATATTCTTCTTCCTTCCACTTAAACCTAATGAATGTTCTATATATTCTTTCACCTTCCACTTAAACTTACTGAAGGTTTGACAGATATATTTTCTTCTGTCTTCCACTTAAATCTATCGAAGGTTCTAGAGATATTCTTCTTCCTTTCACTTAAACTTACTAAATGTTCTAGAGATATTCTTCTTCCTTTCACTTAAACTTACTAAAGGTTCTAGAGATATTCTTCTTCCTTTCACTTAAACTTACTAAAGTTTCTAGAGATATTCTTCTTCCTTTCACTTAAACTTATTGAAGGTTCTAGAGATAATCTTCTTCCTTCCACTTAAACTTACTAAAGGTTCTAGAGATATTCTTCTTCCTTCCACTTAAACATACTAAAGGTTCTAGAGATATTCTTCTTCCTTTTACTTAATTTTACTAAAGGTTCTAGAGATATTCTTCTTCCTTTCACATAAACTTAATGAAGGTTCTAGAGATATTATTCTTCCTTTCACTTAAACTTACTAAAGATTCTAGAGATATTCTTCTTCCTTTCACTTAAACTTACTAAAGTTTCTAGAGATATTCTTCTTCCTTTCACTTAAACTTACTAAAGGTTCTAGAGATATTCTTCTTCCTTTCACTTAAACTTAATGAAGGTTCTAGAGATATTATTCTTCCTTTCACTTAAACTTACTAAAGTTTCTAGAGATATTCTTCTTCCTTTCACTTAAACCTATTGAAGGTTCTAGAGATATTCTTCTTCCTTCCACTTAAACTTACTAAAGGTTCTAGAGATATTCTTCTTCCTTCCACTTAAGCATACTAAAGGTTCTAGAGATATTCTTCTTCCTTTCACTTAAACTTACTAAAGGTTCTAGAGATATTCTTCTTCCTTCCACTTAAACTTACTAAAGGTCCTAGAGATATTCTTCTTCCTTTCACTCAAACATACTAAAGGTTCTAGAGATATTCTTCTTCCTTCCACTTAAACTTACTAAAGGTTGAGATATTCTTCTTTCTTTCACTTAAACCTATTAAAGGTTCTAGAGATATTCTTCTTCCTTCCACTTAAACTTACTAAAGGTTCTAGAGATATTCTTCTTCCTTTCACTTAATTTTACTAAAGGTTCTAGAGATATTCTTCTTCCTTTCACTTAAACTTAATGAAGGTTCTAGAGATATTATTCTTCCTTTCACTTAAACTTACTAAAGTTTCTAGAGATATTCTTCTTCCTTCCACTTAAACTTACTAAAGGTCCTAGAGATATTCTTCTTCCTTTCACTCAAACATACTAAAGGTTCTAGAGATATTCTTCTTCACTTAAACATACTAAAGGTTCTAGAGATATTCTTCTTCCTTTTACTTAATTTTACTAAAGGTTCTAGAGATATTCTTCTTCCTTTCACTTAAACTTAATGAAGGTTCTAGAGATATTATTCTTCCTTTCACTTAAACTTACTAAAGTTTCTAGAGATATTCTTCTTCCTTTCACTTAAACTTATTGAAGGTTCTAGAGATATTCTTCTTCCTTCCACTTAAACTTACTAAAGGTTCTAGAGATATTCTTCTTCCTTCCACTTAAACATACTAAAGGTTCTAGAGATATTCTTCTTCCTTTCACTTAAACTTACTAAAGGTTCTAGAGATATTCTTCTTCCTTCCACTTAAACTTACTAAAGGTTCTAGAGATATTCTTCTTCCTTTCACTTAAACTTACTAAAGGTTCTAGATATATTCTTCTTCCTTCCACTTAAACTTACTAAAGGTTGAGATATTCTTCTTTCTTTCACTTAATTTTACTAAAGGTTCTAGAGATATTCTTCTTTCTTTCACTTAAACCTATTAAAGGTTCTAGAGATATTCTTCTTCCTTTCCACTTAAACTTACTAAAGGTTCTAGAGATATTCTTCTTCCTTTCACTTAAACTTACTGAAATTTCTAGAGATATTTGATAGGAGGCAACGCTGATAATCTCATAAGCGCGGTCGAACGATGATTCGGTGCCTACGTTCATCGTCCGCTTACAGAGGACACTGACTTGTTACCTATGTCTCCGTGCATTCTGACATACAGAATGTGGTGGACCTACTACATCATAGACCCATAGTATGTTCCTGCTTGAAGACATGCTTTTTTAAAAGTATTTCTTTGTGTTTATAGTATCGTGTGTTTGCTATTGAATGCTTTTCCGGTGCCACGAAGAACTAGCGAATGCGATTCGTTATCGCGCATACTGTGTTCGAAACACAATGGGCGATTTGGAAGCAGACCGCATTGCGTTGGTTTTGATGCAATAGTACTAGTGCCTGTCGCTCAGAAAGCAATAGCAAACTACTGAAAGTATTCTTGCCAAACCTATCACAAACAAGGATATGCAACTAACTAATAATTGCTTTGCCCCACAACGTCCACAGTGTTATGTAAGATCATTCTCTCGTAAACTGACTTCTGTAGTTTCTGTGTTTGCTCTCATGCTTTGTGTTTTATGAATACCGCATTGTTCGGAGTTGGATCAATAAGACAAGACGGGATGGCGCTAGAAAATATGCATGCCAACGATGCGATTCAATCAAAGCAATTATCTCATGCGTGGTCTCTATCAGTTGTAACATTTTCCACGTAACTGTACAGCACATGCTTCACGAGGATACGCCACTATTTGAGAGTATACCATTCTATTACTTTACTTATACTAGGTGAATACTAGATGTAGCGTACTGTCCTGTTCACTCTATTGAAGAATTCCGCCTGTTATCTGAATTCTCCAATGCTAGGTATATAGGAGACGGTGCAGCCATGCTGATTGAAGGTACTTCTCAGCAGGTCAGTCTCGGCAAGAGTGGTTAGTGGGCAACTGATACACTTTGATGTATATCTTCATTAAACTATTACATTGTGGTACCACTGGTGTTCAAAGTTGTTCTTGAAGTTCTGCCACGACACCTCACATTCATGGTTGTCCCCATTAATTGACTAAAGCGAGCCATTGAGGTTCGTGACACCTCACATTCATGGTTGCCCCATTAATTGACTCAAGCGAGCCATTGAGGTTCAGTGACACCTCACATTCATGGTTGTCCCAATTAATTGACTCAAGCGAGCCATTGAGGTTCGTGACACCTCACATTCATGGTTGTCCCCATTAAATTGAGGTTCATGACACCTCACATTCATGGTTGTCCTCATTAATTGACTCAAGCGAGCCATTGAGGTTCGTGACACCTCACATTCATGGTTGTCCCCATTAATTGACTCAAGCGCGCCATTGAGGTTCGTGACACCTCACATTCATGGTTGTCCTCATTAATTGACTCAAGCGAGCCATTGAGGTTCGTGACACCTCACATTCATGGTTGTCCCCATTAAATTGAGGTTCGTGACACCTCACATTCATGGTTGTCCTCATTAATTGACTCAAGCGAGCCATTGAGGTTCGTGACACCTCACATTCATGGTTGTCCCCATTAATTGACTCAAGCGAGCCATTCAGGTTCGTGACACCTCACATTCATGGTTGTCCCCATTAAATTGAGGTTCGTGACACCTCACATTCATGGTTGTCCTCATTAATTGACTCAAGCGAGCCATTGAGGTTCGTGACACCTCACATTCATGGTTGTCCCCATTAAATTGAGGTTCGTGACACCTCACATTCATGGTTGTCCTCATTAATTGACTCAAGCGAGCCATTGAGGTTCGTGACACCTCACATTCATGGTTGTCCCCATTAATTGACTCAAGCGAGCCATTGAGGTTCGTGACACCTCACATTCATGGTTGTCCCCATTAGATGACTCAAGCGAGCCATTCAGGTTCGTGACACCTCACATTCATGGTTGTCCCCATTAAATTGAGGTTCGTGACACCTCACATTCATGGTTGTCCTCATTAATTGACTCAAGCGAGCCATTGGGGTTCGTGACACCTCACATTCATGGTTGTCCCAATTAATTGACTCAAGCTACTATTACTAGTAGTAATTACTACTAAGGATTGCACAGGGCTGATTTTTGCGTGTGAGCTAGCTTTCCCCTTTATCAGTATCCCCAGCCAGTAGGTAAAACCACTCTAACTTCTAAGGCGCTTGCAATGTATGTGCACAAGTCAAGGACGAGAAATCCAACAGACCGGTCTGAGGAAGAAACCCTCTACACTGGTCGCCAGATAAGGTTTAAAATGCGAGCGCGACTTCCACCTGCTATGATGATGCTTAAATATGTAATATAGCAGCCTCCTTATGCAAATTATAGCCATGGAATTGAGGCGTCTTTGTGTGTGACGGTTCCAGAACTTGGACAGTGCAGGAGTCGGATCGTGTAAGAGTTGGATAGTGTAAGAGTTAGATAGTGTAAGAGTTGGACAGTGTAAGAGTTGGATAGTGTAAGAGTTAGATAGTGTAAGAGTAGGATAATATAAGAGTTAGATAGTGTAAGAGTTGGATAATGTAAGAAATGGATAGTGTAAGAGTTGGATCGTGTAAGCGTCGGACAATGTAAAAGTTGGATAGAGTAAGAGTTAGATAGTGTAAGAGTTAGATAGTGTAAGCGTCGTCGGACAGTGTAAGCGTTGGATAGTGTAAGAGTTGGTTAGTGTAAGAGGTAGATAGTGTAAGAGTCGGACAGTGTAAGAGTTGGATAGTGTAAGGGTTAGATAGTGTAAGAGTTGGACCGTGTAAGAGTTGTATAGTGTAAGGGTTGGATAGTCTAAGAGTTGGACGGTGTAAGAGTTGGATAGTGTAGGAGTCTGAAAGTGTAGGAGTTAAACAGTTTAGGAGTTAGACAGTTTAGGAGTTGGACAGCGAACGAGTCGGACAGTGTAGGAGTTGGACAGTATAAGAGTTGGACAGTGTAAGAATTGGACAGTATAGGAGTCGGACAGTGTACGAGTTGGACAGTGTAAGAGTTGGGACAGTGTAGGAAGTTGGACAGTGTAGGAGTTGGACAGTGTAGGAGTTGGACAGTGTAGGTGATGGGTAGTGTAGGAGTTAGCCAGATCTCTTCCCAAAACAAGCGGTTGTGTATTCAGAATATTTATTTTTTCAATATAAAGATTTCCCAAACATATGGCGATAGTCAGTGAAGTGTCGGTATCAATTGCTCTGAAGCTGAATTCGTTCGATAAACTGCGTGCAGACTCTGAAAGGACAAAGAAAATATTATTCAGTGCCCCAAAGTCGGAACATAGTTTTCTATCTCTTAGAACACTTTTTCAAGTGCTGTTCAGAGAGAGAAAGCACCGATGTTCTTGATAAGATAAAATGTCAGCCTGCTAACAACAGTTACCATCATGTAACCAAAAGGTGCTAAAAGCTACACTTTCACAACCGCTAAAAATCAACGGGAAAAAAGAGGCGTTAGTTATCACACTTGGCCTCAAGGACAAAATCAAACGAAAGAAAGATGCAACATAAATAGGATCAAATTCGTTAATGCTTTCAATCAACGCTTTGTGTATTGTGGGGGAAGGGATGTGCGTGTATTCGGCTATATGCTAAAAGCCAATTTAGAAAGTTGGCCAGAAACGCTAGCTCCTGTAAATAACACAGTGACAGATGGTCGTCTCTGTGGACAATTACACACGACATTTGTCGCAGAGCATCCTATCACCAGAAGTATAGCGATGTGAAGTGACTAAACCAGAATGACGTCTTCTTATAGCCAATGCCTTGAGACGTTGGTGATTATGTTTATCCACAGCTTTCTGTATCATGTATTGTTTCTGGTACTGATGTTCCTCCATGCCATGATGTCAAATTGTTTAGCATCATCTTTCTTTGTCTTCCCCCTGCTTATCCACTCCTTCAAATGTTCCGTCGTGACGACATATTCCAGCTTTTCCCTTCTCGTTACACACCTAAAGAATGTGGACTGTATTCTTTTGATGCCAGTAGCCAGTTTGTTTTGCCTTCATTGCTCTTTCTATCCATCCACTGTGTTCTCATCATTATTCTATTTATAAAAGCATTACCCACACACACACACACACACACACACACACACATACACACACACACACACACACACACATATTCACTGAAGTATTTACTTACCTCAGTAACCTAAAAAAAACAACAACAGAAACTCATCAACAATAAACAATCGGATTCTCCGTTGTGCTGCGCCAGTGATATGTGTGTCACTAACCTATGTATATAATCAGAGTCTCGACAAAGACCACTTTCCATCAGCTCTCAAAATCGCTAGAGTGTATCCTCTTCTTAAATCTGGCTCACTGGACGATGGTCTCCTGAACAATTATAGTCCCAATTCCTTACTGTCACCACTATCTAGACCACTAGAAACGCACATTCATAAAGTAAGATTACAATATTTAGATAGCAACAAGCTTACAGCTGACAGTCAATCAGTATTTCGACCAAAATATACTTGCCATACGGCCCTAACAATCATGATAGATAATTTGCACCAGAATATAAACGACAACGGCCTATGTGGAGCGGTGTTTATCTATTTAAGAAAAAGCATTTGATCTGATATACCATGCTATGTTAATTTTGTTTTTAATTAAAAAAACAAACAAACTAGAAACAATGAAAGTTGGCCCTAACGTAGTGAATTTAATAAAATATTTACTGTCAAACAGAAAGCAAGTAGTATCACAAATAAATTCAAACCACTACCTTTAATATTGGAGCTCCTCACGGCTCTATTCTTGGCCTTCTGTTATTTGCTATATATATATTAACTACTACCTTTGCATTTTTCGTCGTCCTGCGATCTGTTTGCAGACGACTATACAATGTTTACAAACGCTAGAAACTGTAATGTGCTGGAGTCGTCTTTGAAACGAGAATTAAATAATGTAGTTAGGTGGAGCTATGCGAAACGTATGCAAATTAACATCACTAAAACAAAATCTATGTTATTAACAACCAGACAAAGACTTGCACCTTTAAATTCACGCAGATCACTTCAACTTCACACCGATAACATTACGGTATAAAGTGCAATTGAGCACAAAGCATTAGGCCTCTTCATTGTTAGAAACCTAACCTTTAATTCAGATGTTCAAGCACTCGTTAACCAAACAGCGAGGAAAGCCTACCAACTCGTCAAATGTTTGGCAAATGTCCTTGATGAAGACAGAAGGAAAATATTCTATACTTCTCACATACAGACACATTTTGACTACTGCTCTACAATCTGGGACAGCTGTTCCAATTAAATCGCCAAGCGATATTATTCACTCCATAAACGGGCTAAGAGTTTAATTTATAGTAAACTCGTAACATTCAATCCTAGCCCACATAACGCCTTAAGTTACTACCACTCCGCAGACGCCTATTTTTCAATAAGGCTATACTAATTCACACAATCCTGCATCAGAATGCCCTAAATTACCTTTGACTATTGTTTATATATAATGCTAGACACAGTAAACGACTAAATATATTACATATTTTGAAGCCTATGATAAACTTATGTCAAGCTTAGCATACTCCGCAGCACAGCTGTGGAACAATCTTCCACAAGAAATCAAAGACATCACTAATCTATATACATATAATTGCAAATTATTCGAACACGGAATCCTCAATAATAATAATAATAATAATAATAATAATAATAATAATAATAATAATAATCATAATAATCATAATAATAATAATACCATAGTATAACAGCCAATTACCCCATTGATAGACTAGCATATTCCCCAAAGCTAATAACAATTGCCACTTCATTGATTAATATTACTGTGACATGTAATATTAATGTTTGCATTTAACCCATGCCACTATAATGCATATCTTTTATATTGTTGTTGTTCTCGGTTAGCCCCGAATGATGTGTGGATGAAATAATGTAAGACGTAGAGTAATAGACGGGCAGAGTATTAGACGAGCGCCAAATCAAGTTCGTTCATTCATTCTCTCTCTCTCTCTCTCTCTCTCTCTCTCTCTCTCTCTCGCTCTGTCTCCCTCCCTCTCTCTCTCTCTCTTTCTCTTTCTCTCTCTCTCTTTCTCTCTCTCTCTCTTTCTCTCTCTCTCTCGCTCTCTCTCCCTCCCTCTCTCTCTCCCTCTCTCTCTCTTTCTCTCTCTCTCGCGCTCTCTCCCTCCCTCTCTCTCTCTTTCTCTCTCTCTCTCTTTCTCTTTCTCTCTCTCTCTCGCTCTCTCTCCCTTCCTCTCTCTCTCTCTCTCTTTCTCTTTCTCTCTCTCTCTCTTTCTCTCTCTCTCTCGCTCTCTCTCCCTCCCTCTCTCTCTCCCTCTCTCTCTCTCTTTCTCTTTCTCTCTCTCTCTCTCTTTCTCTTACTCTCTCTCTCCCTCTCTCTCTCTCTCTCTCTCTCTCTCTCTCTCTCTCTCTCTCTAGGTGGCTAGTGTGTTCCTACTGTAGTAAACGTCGAGTGCAGGCATCAAATCCTCCACCAACCGATCTCATGATATTGTCAACGTAAATATTTTTCACCTTATTATGATACTAAATGATTTTACTTTTTAATGATTGTCATTGTTTTGACCTTATTATGTTTGTAAATGTTTTTACCTTATTATGATTGTACATTTTAAAATCGTATTATGGTTGTAAATGTTTTTATCTTATTATGATTGTATATATTTATCTTGGTATTATTGTAAATAACCGGCTGCCTGGACGAGGGGTTAGCAGCTTTCTCCGTTAATCACGAATACTCTCGTAGTCAACGTGAGCGGACGAGAATTAGAAGTGGTTCGAGTCACGCTAGTGACTTATGAGAGTATGGAGCCGGTCGCTCAGAAAGTCGTGGCGTGCTGATGAGCGTAATCTAGCCTAGGAATCAACATACAGCTGAAAGATGCTGGTGTTGACCGCAATATCCTGAAACAGGATGGAAACGCGGATAACAAAAAAAAAATTATTGTAAACGTTTTTACCTTATTATGATTGGAAATGTGTTTACCTTTTAATGACTGTAATTGTTTTTACCTTATTATATTTGTAAATGATTGTAAATGTTTTTAATCTTATAATGATTGTAAATATTTATCTTGCTATTATTGTAACCGGTTTTATCTTATTATGATTGGAAATGTTTAACCTTATTACGATTGTAAATGTTTTACTTTATTACGATTGTAAATGATTTAATCTTATTATGATTTAAGCATTTTTACTTTATTTGAATGAACACAATAAGTTAACTACGATACATGTAACCAAAAACAAATATATGGATATGGAGCTGGAGGAAGATCAAGATAGCGACAGATAGACATCATCAAAAGGACACTAAATAAGTACGGCTCAACTAAAGCACCACATGAGGCCATGTTATCCTAGTACAGACTCTCTATACCTCTACGCTTACCAGAAATTATGGGTTGTGATAAGGGACATCATCCTCGATAGACTACATAAAAATAGGCAAATACGTTTAGCTTGTTAAACATTTGCAATTATAATATTAGATAATTATCATCTGTACACATGTAAACATCATTATAGAAATGTTTCATTGATTTATTGAAAGAATTTAATATGTGAATTCAACCGTGAATTTCTTAATGTAATAAATAGATTGCGTCATTTCATAGATGCAAAAGCAAACAAATGAAGAAAATGTAGATAAAGCCGGAATCAAATTAGATGAAAATATCAAAAATGAGACGAAATCCCACAAATACATGTTTTCAACTTACCTTGCGAAATGAGACGCTTATTGCAATGTTTAATATATGATCCATTCAGTGATACTGTTAAACTTAGTGAAATCCGAACATTTCGTTTTCATAATTTTAAAATGTAAGAATAAAGTTTAAGATGTTTTCCATGGTCCATTGTTGTACCTTGTAATTTCAATTTAATAGTTCAATCTATGCATACTGTGTGAGTGACTGGGAATGCTTGAAGTATGAAATAATTTTTACTGAAAGGTTTTAGTTTGCTTGAGAGCAGATGATCTCTCCATCATCATTATCATCATCGTCATCATCATTATCATCATCGTCATCATCATCATCGTTATCATTATCATCGAGTAATGTGTAGGTAATTAATGTAATAGTATCGTTTGTGTACATGAATGTATTTATTGTACTCGCAAATGTGAAGGAGAACGCAATGTAAATGCACTCTGTTTTTAAATGGAATATATATATATATATATATATATATATATATATATATATATATATATATATATATATATATATATATATATAATTTAAATATATCAAAGACATGACGCAATTATAAAAGCAATATTGCAGGGAAAAGACAAAGGCAGGCGAGCTTGAGGCAGACAAGTCAGAATACTTCAAAGAGCTTTACAGAGCAAAAGGATCGAGTTTATTGCAACGGGTTTTTATCCCACATGGCTCAATCTCTTTCCGCAGCGCGGCTTGCTAAAGGCGTCACACAAGTACGAACTCCGTAGCTCCAGCGCCGACCCCCAGAAATATTCAAAAACATTTAACTCGAGAACCCAACACTTAGACCGGAATCAAACCCACAGCCTTCGGATCGCAAGGCTGGAGGCGTGATCACGGAGAAGTAAGAAGATAATAGCAGTAGATTGAAGCAGGACAAAGATCAATCTCTCAGAGTTTACAATCAAGGCAGTGTATAGACGAAGATCAATCTCTCAGGGTTTACAATCAAAGCAGTATATAGACGAAGATCAATCTCTCAGAGTTTACAATCAAGGCAGTATATAGACGAAGATCAATCTCTCAGAGTTTACAATCATGGCAGAATTTGGACGAAGATCGATCTCTCAGAGTTTACAATCAAGGCAGTATGTGGACGAATTTCGATTTCTGAAAGTTTACAATCAAGGCAGTATATGGACGAAGATCAATCTCTTAGAGTTGACAATCAAGCTGTATGTGGACGAAGATCAATCTCTTAGAGGTGACAAGCAAGGCAAGATTATTTAGAACTAATGCTGACGATGTTTACTGTGAATACTACAGTTGATTGATTCAATGATTGTCTGATTGAGTGGATGATTGATTCATTTATTGATTTATTGATTGACTGATCGATTCCTGTATAGACTGAATAACTGACTGACTGACTAATATCCTGAATGCTTGACTGATAAATTGATTAATTAGCCGAGTGATTGATTGACTGATTGATTTAGTGATCACATCAGTAACGGAATAATTGGTTAGTTGATTGATTTTTTGTTTGGTTAATATGTCTATTATAGCCCCAGGATTAATATTATTAACACTCACGATCCTGAAAAGTGCTTTCAGTTTCAACAGCAACTTGAAGACGCTTTCACTGATACACCAGAAAATTGTACAGTAAATGAAAAGTGGGGTCACATTAAGGAAACTCTTTATAAAACTGCCGTAGGGGTTTACGGCACTGTGGATCATAAGAGGCAGGACTGGTTTGCGGCAAACAGCGAGACTCTGCAGCCCTTGATTGATAAGAAGAAGAAAGCTCTCTTAAGAAACAAGGAAAGACCAACGCGTAACGCTCTGAGTGAACTAAGGCAAGCTAGGAAGGATGTGCAAAAGGCTGCCAGGCAGTATGCAAATGATTATTGGATCAAGTTATGTGAGTCCATTCAAATTGCAAGTGATAAGGGAGACATAAGAAGCATGTATGAAGGAATAAAGAAAGCCTGTGGTCCAGTGATCAAAAGAAGTGCACCATTGAAAACCTTGACTGGAGAAATCATCACTGACAAGAAACAGCAGATGGACAGATGGGTAGAGCACTACTTGGAGCTTTACTCAAGTGAGACCAAACTAGCGGATGATGCCCTCAACGCCATAGAGGCTCTACCAACTCTTGACCACCTGGACACACTTCCCACCATAACAGAAGTTAAGTGTACTATAAATGAACTTGCATCTGGCAAGGCTCCAGGTAAGGATGGGATTCCAATAGAAGTTATACGGAGTGGGCAAGACACACTCGCTCTACAGATCCAACAGCTAATAGAGCTATGCTGGCGAGAAGGACAAGTCCCACAGGATTTCAAAGATTCAAGCATCATAACACTGTACAAGAACAAGGGCGATCGGAGCGACTGCAACAACTATAGGGGTATCTCACTTCTGTGTATTGTTGGAAAAGTATTTGCCAGAATTGTTCTGCGCAGACTTCAAGTCCTAGGAGATCAAGTCTACCCCGAATCACAGTGTGGCTTTCGACAGAACCGGTCTACCATTGATATAATATTCTCATTGCGACAAATGCAAGAAAAATGCCGTGAACAGAATCAACCACTGTTTATTGCCTTCATCGACCTCACAAAAGCATTTGATTTGGTCAGTCGTGAGGGTCTATTCAAGGCACTAAAGAAGATTGGCTGCCCACCAACTCTTCTGTCCATTGTGGAATCGTTCCACACAGGCATGAAGGGTATAATCAAGTTTGATGGTGCAACTTCTGAAGAATTTGAAATCAAGAGTGGAGTTAAGCAAGGTTGTGTACTAGCTCCCACCCTCTTTGGAATATACTTTTCACTTCTACTGAAATATGCCTTTCGTGATCATTATGGTAGAATATACATTCACTCACGCTCAGATGGCGGCCTTTACAATGCTCAAAGATTGAAGGCCAAGACTAAAATTAGGAGGGTACTGATCAGAGAGTTGCTTTTTGCAGATGATGCTGCAGTTACGACCCACTCTGAGGAAGAATTGCAATGTCTACTATCTGCATTCTCCAATGCTTGTTCTGAATTTGGTTTAACAATTAGCAAAAAGAAGACACAGATTATGTCACAAGGTGCACATGGGGTACCATCAATCTTTATTGACGACGCCGAACTAGAGATGGTAGACCATTTTACATATCTAGGATCAGTGGTAAATAGCAAATTATCCCTAGATCAGGAAATCAACATCCGGATTGGTAAGGCAGCAACAACAATGAACAGGTTAACAAAAAGAGTCTGGGAGAACAGGAAGCTTACTGCAAAAACAAAAGTCCTTGTCTATCAAGCCTGTGTCCTTAGTACTCTTCTTTATGGCAGTGAAACCTGGACAACTTACTCACACCAAGAGAAAAATTTAAACAGCTTTCATATGCGGTGTCTGCGAAGAATTCTTGGTATTAAGTGGCAAGACAAAATCACAAATACTGAAGTATTGGAAAGATCAGGTTGTGTGACAGTTTATTCCATGCTCAGTCTTCGTAGACTTAGATGGATAGGACATCTTAGGAGGATGGATGATGGTAGAATACCAAAGGACATCTTTTTTGGTGAATTACAGATGGGTAAGAGATCTCAGGGTCGGCCTCTACTACGATACAAAGATGTGTGTAAGCGGGACATGATTGATACAGGCATTGATAATGCACATTGGGAGCAAGTCGCCGCTGAACGTGTTGCATGGAGGGCAAACATCAGAAATGGAATAAAGACAAAGGAGAAAATTATTGCAGATAAGTCACACACCGAGCGTTTGAGACGTAAGATGGTGCATGATGGTGGAAATGACCACATGTTCACATGCATCCACTGTGAACGGACATTTACAGCGCAAATTGGCCTTATCAGTCACATGCGCTACCGCCATAGGTAAAAGTTATTATGCCTTTTTAAAGCACAAACTATCGTCTGTCAAGACGGCAAGGTGCCAATGATAATGTGTCTATTGATTGATTGGCTCATTGATTGAATGATTGATTGAGTGATGTTTTTTATTATTGATTAAGCAGCTGCTTGATTGAGTGAAACAGATTGAACATGTTTCAAACATATTGAAAACGACAAACACAAAACCAGTCTTATGACTGATTGGTTAGCCAGTAACAAGCTCAGAACAGCTGTTAGAAGAAAGTATACTTTCACTTACGCCAGATTAATATATAAATTACACAAACCAATGTTCACAAAAATGTTGGTAGCATATACAGATCTAAAGTTAATAACACTGAAAGGACATTCTGGACACTATGCGGGCAACAGTAAGTGGCAGTATCCAATAAGAGGGGGTTTGGGGAGTAAGTTAAAACTTCACCCAAAACACCTACAAAAACATGCATGCAAACGTATTTTATATATTTGTCATGTCTATTAAATCAACACCTGTGAGATTAGAGGCTAGAGGAGAGCTGTCAACTTAACTATCCGAGACCGACTCAGAAATGTTGTTATCAGACAGACAGTGGAATCAACACCGAGTGATACACGTATGTAATGGTTTGATCATTCCGTGAGAATGCAACACCATCAATTACCAGCACTGGCCCTACACCAAAGAAGATCTGGATAAGAGAGCAAGAGGACACCCGAGAAGAAAATGGATTGACGACATAAAGACATTTTACAATGTTACGGAATGACACTATCCAGTGCCACTCGTTGGAGAATGGAGCGCCAACTATTCCTCCCCACGCCGCTTGACGGCAAAAATGTTGATGACAGTTATATTCCAATTAATGTTGATTCATTTTCCTTTCTATTTTACATGTGGGACAACTACGAATGTAAATATTTGGCTTTCAGCGTATGATAATATCATAATTATCTGCTTATGTAGATATAGTTCATGAGATATGTATTTCTATAAGGGCCACTTGTCTAATTGTCATTATACGTTGACAATGTGTGTGTGCGTGCGTGCGTGCGTGCGTGCGTGTGTGCGTGCGTGCTTGCGTGTGTGTGTGTGTGTGTGTGTGATACAACACATTTTCTTCATATAGAACAGAGGGTCAAATAGATGTTGCATTATTTATATACTTCTCTGTTTAACGTGTACACTGATCACAGTGAGATCAAAATTATAGAAAATATTGACAAAGTACAATATGAACCCTTTGTAAACGGAGAAATGGGTGAATGAATGCTGGCAATGGATGTTGGGGAAAGTAATGTGCTGGTAATAAATTATTGGAAAAATACAGCATCAGGAAGACAGCCCAAAGTACATAGATGTCAGCTTTGATCATCGCCTGATATAGTAACAAAAAAATAAAACATTATCAGAGAAATTGAATAAGAGCAAGGCAAAGGATAACAATCATGATAAATCTTGCTGCTACATCATGGGCAGCAGCTGAACAAGTTTTCAAGGGTGAGACCTGTACTTGAATACATTATTGCAACTTGGGCAACAGTAGCTAAATCAGACTTCAAGAAAATAATGAAATTTCAAAATCAAGGAATGTGGAATATAGCTGAAGGTATGAAAATAATGTCTATTAACAAACTGGAAAAGATAATATGTCTACAACGTAAACAAGAGAAGAGAAAGAAGGAGTCCAGCAATACGCAGACGAATTTTAAAGGCAGACAAAGGGTTAATTGCATATCCTATACAGGACGTTGCAGTCAACACCATAATTTTTTGCTTCTGTGATCTCTTGGCAAGTTTACGTTCAGTAGTTTTCCATTGCTTTCTGAACGACCAGCACCCATGCCATTTCCTAAACAACCAACGCAACTCCGTCTGCTGCCAAATCGCGCGCAGACGTGTTTTGGCAATGTGTAACATATGTCTGATTTGTTGTCGGTGTCTTTTGTTATAAACTGTTTCCTGATTGTTGCTGGTGTCATGTGTAGAACTACACTTCTTGTATATTGGAGATATTGTCCAGCTGTCATCAGTAAAAAGGCGTGTGTGTCCTGTTGATGTCATATTGAATTAAATAAAAATTAAGTTGCATGTCCTTCACAGGACGTAGCAGTCAACCCCAGCATTTTCGCTGTTCGTGATTCCTGGGCAAATGTTACGTTCAGTAGTTTGCCATTGCTTTCTGAACGACTGGCTCCTATACCTTTTTCGAAAAAAACCAGCACCGATGTGTTTCGAACCCGGGTATACGGGCTCACAAACCGCGTTCGCAAGCCCTTAGCCACAGAGACCGGTTGAATATTGAATTGCATATCCTATATGTGTGCTTGATTGCTGTGTTGTCCTGTTAGAGTCGTTGTACACCGGGTTTAGCTGAATTGTGTTCTGTGTTGATTTTGATACTTATTAGTATTGCTGTGTAACACTGGCATTCATGGGTGGTATTGTCAGTCTGCGGTGTTGAAGGTGAGAAGTTGTGCTGTGTCGCAGAGATCTGTAGG